>OZ010788.1:612109028-612709028 GCA_963932465.1 Maratus speciosus | reverse complement strand
TTAGCGACATTCGTTTCATTTTGGCAACCCAAATACTCCATTTCTGTAGAAAGTAAAGAAAAAGTAGTTGAAAAATAGCAATTATATCTTCTTGTTGCCATTTCCCCATACAAACTGAAAAAAATGTAATGAAAATACGTGCTATTTTGAGAAAAATATAACTGAATGATTTATGATAAAACATGGAGCTATTATAAACTGTATTTAATTTTAAGTATCTATATTAATGCAAATGACGTCATTTTACATAAAATAAAAGCGTGTACTTTAAGTCTTAAAATTGAAATATGTTTTGCACTATAGTAGAGTCCGGCTTAACCGAGTTATTTTCTTCGAATCCCGGAAAAAATCGCCACAGTAAAAAGCTCCACCGGAAAAAATCACCATGAAAAAAAATGGGCTTACATTCACTAAAGTGGAAAAGGCCCAGTTTTTTACCGATTAGGGGACGGGCGGGAGGGGGGGGGGATGCAGAGTTAATAGGTTAGACATTTGCGCACGAGTAAACTTTACATACAAAGATGTAATGAAATATAGATAAATAAAAGGTAAGATTTTTCATTACCTATTTTTTGAGGACAGGGAGGGGTAGATTTAGAGGGGGGGGGGGGCGTAAGAATAAAATATGACATAAAATCTTGAGATTTGGTCAGGAGGGTGGGATTTTCTGTTGGGGAGGGGGAGGTACAAGGGCTGATTTATAAGAAAATGCAGTTTATAGATTCTTTCACCTATCTACATCTATAGCATACTTATATAAGTAAAGTTGCTCATACATATATTTTGAATGTTACAATATAAGCTACTGATGTAGTGAGTTTACAGACTCTATACATAATGTTTGATTTATTCTTATTTTATTGTCTCCTCCTATCTCTGCAATGATCATTGCTGAAAGTTAAAAGAAATATATATGTAAGCATCAATATATAATATATAATCTATGAATATAGCGATTTGAAAGAATCTGAAGTTTTATTTAAACCCGCCATCCGCTTCCCCACATGCTGAAACCTATCTGCCAGGAAGGAAAAAAAAAAAAAAAAAAAAAAACTTTTTACTCCTTGTAATATTTTGATTCGGACTCATGAGACATATCTCAATATTTTATCTATTATTTTTCTGTTAGCTCTTTAAACCTGGTCTCATTATAACAAGTAATATAAAAATTTTGTTTTTAAAGTCAATTCCTACTTAGGCCATCAAAGAAAAATTTAATATAATCAAGCTAATATTAGTTTTTGTTGCATTAAAATATCTCAATTTGTTGATTTTCTATAAGCAAGTAGGTTTACAATGGAACTCAATGGGAATTTGGCGAAATATTACAGATATCGCGAAGTTGGCGTCACTTTTGGCGACTCATTTTGGCCGCCAAATTTGGCGATATATCGCCAAGTTGGCGACAAACTTGGCGGTATTTGGCGACAGAACAGGGTCCCCCCATGGTAACCCCTTATTGAAAATACTTTCATTGAACTTCAATAACCAATGGCCGCCATTTTGTTTCCCATGCAAAACTAAAATTAATTAAATGAAATTTAATTAATTAATTAATATTTGAAAAAACTGTATTAACATCCATTGTCATCCAGTACAAGTTTAAAAAAATTTATTTCAACTTGATAGGATGAATAATGAGTAATTTATTAATGATTGAAAATTTGAACAAGATAAATGTATAAATATATAAATAAATAAATATAGGGAGAGTGTGAGCTAATAGTAGGAATTGAAAAAAATGGAAGATGTTAAAAAAAAAAGATATACTATAAATATATTAAAATTTCTCCTTTATTCGCCTTTTACCATCCAATTTAAAATCTCTTTTTTTTTTTCGTATTTCTGCAAATATTGCCTAAATCGAAACCTTCCATTTATAGGAATTCATATAATAATTACAGAATTTTACCAATATCAAGAACTGTTAGCTCAAAAGTTCAAACAGTGCTTGTAATAAAAGATGGGTAGCGAAGAAATTTACTTAAACAATTATCTTACATTTTGCTTTATAAATTTAAACCTTAGTATCTATGGTATTACAATTGTAAATTTTAAGTTTATTTAACTCTGATCTGGAAATGTGCTTTATGCCAGACGGCACCCTATATTTAAAAAAAAAAAAAAAAAAGAACCATTAAAAAAAAATCTTTTTTTTTTTATAATCGTAGGTTTTCTGCAATTATAAGTGGTGAATATTACTTTTTGTAAATAACGGTTTGATAGCATTTCGCATAAAAAGAGTTCACAATTAAGGCTTTGTATCACTCATTTCTTTTTCCGGATCTGAGTTCTGCTTGTGTCCTTTCTTCCCCCCCTTTCTAAACACGCCTTGCCTTTATGAAGCTGTCAACGAGTTGGGGTCAAGCAGGGGGTCAGAGGGGAAGCGGTTAGGGGCCAAGTAAGGGAAGAAAACTCCTTTTAGGGCAGTCTTGGACACAGAAAGAAATGGACAAGAGTTCTTCTACGGGAAAAAAAATAGGAGCGAGCTTTCCAATATTCAGATAATTCCACAGATCGGACAAAGAGCGTCCAAGGGCTTGATATTGTCCCCCACTCTCCCCGCCTCTTCATGCACCGTTATTTAAAAAAACTAAACATTTTCGATGCCTTATAAAACATTTTGAAACATAAATGATTTTATATTTAAAATATATAAGCTAAGATATTTTGCATGTAATTATCAATTAAATAAATTCAGCTGATCTACAATTTTCGTTATATTTTTTGACCATTATCAAGAATACATATGTGTGTGTATCAGAAAGAAAAGTTTGTCATTCTTTAAAATGGAAAGAAAGAAAAATATTTGTATAGGAGCTATAAAAGAAATTACCTTGATATCCAGGTTTAATATTTAAAAAATGTATAATAAAATTCAAATAATAAAAAATGTATATTATAAATAGTTAGCTGCATCAAGTTTCAAATTTTGGGTTTTAGAGAATGAGACAGATAAAAATAAAATTCATGGCAGCTTTTAATCGTCGTGTTTAAATAAATAAATAAATAAATGGAAATAAATATTGTTATTTAAAAAAAAAAAAAAAAAAGCCGTAGTAAGTAAAAATAAATTCTCTACCCGGCATTTTTAGGTAAATTTCTGATAAAAAGCAAGCATAATTGGTTGTAAATTATAAACTTAAAATTCTTTCACTTCAGTGAATAGGTTAGATTGAGAGCATCCTCTATCACCTTAAAGAAATGGGAATCACTTATGCAATATAGAAATTCGTCATTCAATAATTAATTTAAAAGGAACTAATTGAAAATTCAAGAATTATTCTGATGAAATATTCATGTTATTTACCGTCAAATCCTGACGGGCACTATCTAGAAATTCTAATCTTGAAATTTCAGCTATATAAAAATTTCCTAAACCAAAATTCAGCGGCCACTAAAATCAGGAGTGTCAGTACCCAATTCGCCTATTGTTTAATCAATCCATAGGTGAGCCTGAATTTTTATCCCAAAATTAATGCCACTGTATAAGTAATTTAGATCTTTGTTTTTGTTGTTTCTACTTTCTTCTATCTTTACAAGAAGAAAGTACTGGATTCGTGAAAAATTTCGACTTTCGGTTTTCGACGGATTTACACGTTTTAGGGGTCAGATATTCCGAAAAACATGTTTTTACAAAATGTCTGTCTGTCTGTATGTGACAAAAATTTTGTGGGCGCTCTATCTCAAGAACTAATGCACGGAATTTAATAAAAATTTATATTCAGTTAGTCCCTGATATAACTCGCTGCTGATTAGTTTTTGGTGTGAATCGCTCAACAGGTGGCGCTGCTATGCAGCCTTTTTCACAATTTCCGCAATGGCTCAATCTCCAGAACTAATGCACGGATTTTCATCAAACTTCAGATTCAGTTAGTCCTTGACATGAATTGAAGTTTTGTAAATTTTGGTGTAAATCGCTCAACAGGTGGCGCTGCTATACTGCATTTTTTACGATTTCCGCAATAGTTCTCTCTCAACAACTAATGCTTGGATTTTCATCAAACTTCAGATTCGAGTATACTTTGATATGAATTAGTGCTGTTTGTGTTTTGGTGCAAATCGCTCAACAGGTAGCGCTGCTATGCTGCACTTTTCAGAATTTCCATTATAGCTGTATCTCAAGAACTAATGCAATAATTTTCACCAAATTTCAGAATCAGTTAATTCTTGACTGGAATTGACATTTTGTACATTTTGGTGTAAATCGCTCAATAGGTGGCGCCGCTATGCTGTATTTTTCAGAACTTCCACTATAGGTGTATCTCAAGAACTAATGCACGAATTTTCATCAAACTTTAGAATCAGTTAGTCCTTGACATGAATTGACATTTTATACAGTTTGGTGTAAATAGCTCCACAGGTGGCGCTGCTATGCTGTATTTTGTGTGCTTTCCGCAATAGCTCTATCTCAAGAACTATTGCTTGGATTTTCCACAAACTTTAGATGCAGGTATACCAGGACATGAATTAGTGGTGTTTATGTTTTGGTGCAAATCGTTCAACAGGTGGCGCTGCTATGCTGCATTTTTCAAAATTTCCCCTATAGCTCTATCTCAATAACTAATGCACGAATTTTCATCAAACTTCAAATTGAGATTTACTTTGATATGAATTGGTGCTTAATTGATGTAATTTCTTGTACTATTTAAATGATTTAATTGACGTGATTTATATAGAAGAAAGTTTTGTGATGGCCACAACATACTAGTTTCATATTAGAAAATATCCTGAATTACAGTATTTTTTTTTTCTTTTCTCAGCTGGTTGTTAGTTGCTCATGGAAGATTATCCGAAAACTAATTTAACTGCTAATACTTTGGATAGATTTTGTTGGAGCATTGGATTTGTACATTCGAAAGGTCTCTTTTATGTATTTCTCTATTTATTAATACTTTTTTACTATGACTATAAAATGAGAAAATTGAAGCAATATAAAGAACAAGAAAACTGCACATAACTATAAATGTTGAGTTCGGATTAATTTTAAAAAGAATTATTGGATTCGAGTCGGGCATAACCTGGCGTGCGTTAGATTCTAGACTGTGATCCATATTTGTTCTAATTTCGCTGGTCTTGTAAATTTTAAATTTTTTAAGTATTTTTTTTTCTTTTCTTGTTAACCCTTTGTCTACCGACAGTACTTATAAGTACCATTAAAATAACTTGTTATAAAATTTATTTAATACATCGATTAGTTGTGATACAGTTTAGAATGAGTTATAGATACATTACTTTATCTTAATTATGGGTGACACAAAACAAAAATATTTTTAAAAGGATGATTTATTTTTCCTTTGCATCTTTTCAGTTTTCTTGGCATATGTTGTCGAGAGGGGGAATTTTTTAATTCGGAAATACTTTTTATATTTCTATTGTACGAATATTATGTTTGTACATTTCCTAATTCTACAAAATACTAATAAAAGTGTGAGTGGTGTTATAAATATTTCACAAAATCCCTATAAATTCAAATTTAATTAATCATTCTAAATCTTTCAATCCTTCTAAAATTTATTAAATGATTATTTAAATCTTTTAATGTAGTTTAAACAATTCACGAAAAATGCTTTAGAAGATGAAATATTCATAATTCAGTACATAAAGGGTAAAAAATTATCCTAGTTACAATTAAATAGCATATTGAATTGATACTCATTCAAACAAGTTTGAATTTTCTTATTTTATTATTCAGTAAGATTTATAATCTTCTAAGTATGGTATTGAAATATTTAAATGGATTCTAGAACGAAAGTAGGTTTTTAAATATTTTTAATAATTTAATAATAAATTAATAATAACATAATTTAATAACAATTTTAAATAACATGATGAATTAATGAAATAATGAAAATGATTACTATAAATAAGCAATCAAACCGTCACTTAAATTGCAAATTAACATGGACGATATTTTAATTTCTTTTGCTGTTAAATGTTTTTTTTTTTTTTTTTTTTTTTCAGACATTCTAAATAAGTTATAAATAGCATAACAGTTTTCTTTTCTTTTTCTTCTTGCAAATGCAAATAATTTATTTTTCTGAAAACGGATATTTTAAATTTATTTTAGAGAAAGAAAACACAGAAAAAAAGTGACCTTGTCCTCTTACGGACGTGTGTTTATATTGGCTGACGTTATAATTTCGATATCGAAACGCGTCCTTTAAATTTTATGGTGATTTACACAAGGTTTTATTACTTCATAGCTCATAATTGTTTGGACTACATTGGTCTTTTTAAATTTTTAATCTCTTATTTATCCCTTTCTCTCTAAAAATTATCCTAGATACTATTACATTGCATATTGAATTGATACTCATTCACACCAGTTTCATTATGAATTTTCCTTTTATTATTCAGGAAGGTTTATAATCTTTCAAATTTTGAATTGAAATATTTAAATGGATCCTACACCAAAAGTAAGCTTAAATAACTTAAAATACGTGGATAGTATTTTGAAAATGATTAGTATTAATAAGCAATCAACAGCCAGGCTTGCCAATTTTGTGTCTTTACATTTAAAAATGAGTCAGAAAATGTATCAAAAAGTATCTCGTGTTTGTTGAACCATAAATTTGAGAACCATCTAAAATTTATTTTAGGGGACCAAAAAAAAAATATATATATAGATATAGTTATTAATTTTTATTTTAAAAGGGTGTCACATATTTAAAGGGTATGTGTGCGTCGACGGGGGGGGGGGGGGGGGGGGTAAAAACTATTTATTTCCTTGAAACCTAATAAGATCTGAAATTCCGATGCATGCAAGGATGGAAATGTTTTCGTAGGTGTATCAAAACGACTTGTTGAAAATTGAAGAAAAGCGTATATATTTAAAAATATATGTGTATAGTGTTTTACGTAGTTTTATTTTCTAGAAATTATAATATGTTATTCAGAGAAAAGACGTTCGGGGGAAAAAATGTTTTGCTACGTTTTAGTAAACGAAGCAACTGAAACGAAATATAGAAGTATAATTTAGCCTTTCACATCGACAAAGCAGAGAATTATAAATTAATCATGTAACATTTATATAAAAAGCAATTATAATCTAATGCACAGTAAGAGACTTCTATGTATTATTTGAAATCTAAAAGCTCTTTATATGTATTTTCAATAATAACAATAACAATAATAATAATAATACCATACTTGCCAACTAAATTTTGGTAAAACTCAAAAGATTTTGGGCAAAAAATCAGAAGAAATCAGAAAATTTTGGCGAAAAATCAGAAGAAATCAGAAGATATTTTAAGTTTTATAACACTTTCAGTAAGGATTAAAAACAGCTGAATCCTTATAAATACACAAATTTCAAAGAGAAACTCGAATAAAATATTCACTAATTTGCAATTACACAATATATATTATGACAAAAAAGAATAACTTGAATATATTAAAAATTACTATATATTTTTTCTTCTCTTTTAATATTCATAGATATCCCACCTTTCACTTTAAAAAACACTTAAAACTTCTGATTTCTAATTTTTTTTTTTTTGAGGGTGATTCTGAGTAAAAAAAGAAAAAAAATTCTGAAATTCACAGCAAATTTTCAGAAAAGTTACAGCAGGAAGGGGGGGGGGGGGATCCACTTCCGACACTAGCTATGCGTTTTTTTCAGGGGCCCTTTGACGAAATTCGCGATCTTTAGATGAAATTTTTATTTTTTTCGCGATCTTTTGACGAAATTTGTGGAGGTTTTTCGCAATTTTTTGACGGAATTTGTTTTTTTTCGCGATTTTTTGACGAAATTTGTCGTTTTTTCGCGATCTTTTGAAGAAATTTGCCGTTTTTTCGCGATCTTTTGACGAAATTTGCCGTTTTTTGCGATCTTTTGACGAAATTAGCGTTTTCCATGCGATCCTTTGACGAAATTGGCAATTTTTCTGCAAACAATTGACAAAATTAATTTTTTTCGGCGAAGATGTCGAAATTCGCGATATTTTTTATGTCCGAATTTTCGAATTGGTGGCTGATTTTTTTTAATTTTCGAAATGAATGCCTTAAATTTTCGGAAAATTCGGACCAAAATCACCCCTACGCGTTGTTTACACAATCTTTTGACGAAATCAGCGTCTTTCCCGCGATCGTTCGACGAAATTTGGGCTTTTTCCGCGATCCATCGGTGAAATTTGTGTTTTTGAAATTTGTGTGCGATCCTTTAACGGAATTCGCGTTTTTTACGTGATCTTTTTACGGAAATAGTGTTTTTACGCGATCTTTTGACGGCGCTTTTTTACACGGTCTTTTGACAAAATTCGCGTTTTTTCACGATCTTTTCACGGAATTCGTGTTTTTAAGCGCTCTTTTGGGAGGATTCTCGTTTTTTACGCGATCTTCCGACAAAATTTGCGTCTTTCCCGAGAACCTTCGGAGAAATTTCGGGTTTTCCCGCGATCCTTTGACGAAACTCGCGTAAAATGCGCAAGAAAAGGCCGACAATCGGAAGAAAATGACGAAAAGCGGAAGAAAACCCATTACGCGCGTAAAATCGGAAAACATGCCGATTTTTCGGAAGAATTCTGAAAAAATTGGAAGAGTTGGCAGCTATGCAATACCATACAATTATATAAAAGAAATAAAGAAGAGGTTAAACATATGATTAAATTTTAAGTATTTTCATCAATAAGGAATTTTTTATCATAAAAAATATTCACATATTTACTTTTCGTATGTGCTAAATTTTATTATTTTAGCACTTTTATAAAATTTTGCTGACGTACTAGTCGATATACATGTAAGAAGTAAAACCTATAAGTAATAAATAGTGTCTCAAAATGATTGAAACGCATTTTAATTTTTCAACTGTTGGAGATATATAAACAATGTAAAAAGCAAAAGTGTGCCAAATAAGGCAGGGATTAAGATTGTATTGATGAAATAGGCCTGCCATTCATTTTCAAAAGGGTACATATTTTAAACTTTTATACGGTACCTAGATCCTATTAATTATATATATATATATATATATATAAAATCAAACTCTAGCAAGTACAACAGTACCGAATTAAGAGACTTTGAATTTGAAAAATTTTAATAATATTTTGAAAATTAATGGCAGGACTATTTCGTCAACATAACTTTAATTTGTACCTTATTTTGAACACTGTTGCAATTTACATATGTATCTCTAACATGTTAATGATTAAAGTGTATGTCTATCTTTGTATTGGGACACTCTGTATACTTAATTTTGTACAATATATTAGTCGAAGTTTTCCAAACTTTTCAATTTTTTTCTCTGACATCAAACACAAAAATAGCAAAAAATAAGGACAAATTCTGCATTTGTGATTGGCAGAACAATAATAAGGAAACAGCTATTATCTTCTACACTTATAATTTGAAAGAGATTGGAGAATGTGTTGGATAAATAACACAATTTATAGTATTTAAGTTAGTTCTATTATTTTTTACGAACATTTTAAATTTACATTTATGAGAAAAGAAAACTATAAATTACAAAATACGCGAAATTAAATTCTACATTATGCTACAAATGAGGGGTGAATAAAATTTATTTTAAATAAATAAAAGTTAATCACAAATATTTTAATTGCCTTTCTTCTTTTAATTTATTCATTTTGCCGTTCAACACCCCCCCCCCCTCCCCTTTTTTTAACTGTGAACTTCAGGTGCTTTTAAGATATAGGGTTTATCTCTTATGGGCTTGGAAATTGTACGGAATGGATCAATTATTTTTGGTAGAAGACAGTCAAAATAAAAATCTTTTAACTTCTTTTTTATTTCTGTCTCACGGAAAGCGAGTATTTATTCAACCTTCATTTTGGTGTCCAAAAGACAAAAGCACAGGCATCCCTTTTTTTAAATATGCAGTTGTCCTTGCAAGTGATATTTATGTTTTTTATTTATTTATTTTACAACATATTTCGTTTTATCAGTTTTCAAAATGCTAGTATTCTCTTAAAAATAATTTGCAGAGCAAAAAATTTTACAACTCTATACAAGTTCGGACTTTTTCCACTTATACGATAAAGCTAGAAAATACCCCGCCGCGACATTCGACCTCTTTGATGTCAAAGGTCAACTCCCACCCTCTCTCCTCGTTTGATGGATGTTCTGAGGGGGGAGAGGAAATTTTACAATATTTGTCGAATATCTGAAGTTTAAATAAACTTAAACGAAAAATTTTAATTTGTATGAATGGATGAAAATACAAGCTTTCTTGTGTTGTTTTCAAAATTTTAAAACTCCAAATAGAATTGAAGTTATTTAATGTTATTTACATTTCGCATACTTCTCAGACTTTAGCATTAAATTAAAAAATAAGTATACATTTTAAAATTATTTTGTCAACTAAAACAGAAAGCGACATCTTTTAAGAAGTGCACACAGAAAAAATGAGTTAAAAATATTAATTTTCTGAGGAGATATTAGACAAATAAAGAGGCATTAAATGGCCATTGGTTTAACATTGGAGAGGGAAATCTTAAATCTGAGTGATAAGGGGCCTTAAGGATTGATTTTTTCCCCGTTAGAATGTCACCGATGACCGATCAGATAGTTGGCTGTGTTTATGACGGCCAATTATCAACACGAGGGATATAGGCCCTAAGGGACGAGTGCCCTCCGTGGGGGTCTTTCTAAGGGAACCCAACCCGTATTTACGCATGGAAATCCACGATTAGAAAAAAAACCCACGAAAACTCAAAACGATTAGGCCGACGGGCGCGATTGGGTTCGAACCCAGCACCTCCCGTCTACCAGCTTCGAGAGCAGAACCTCTCGGCCACTAAAGACCGATCAGATAGGAAAATTAAAATGTTTAACACTTGCCAACATGGCTGGACAGTGTTGAAAGTGCATATACTGATACTACACTTTCAATTATGTTGAATTGCACTAGGAGAAATTCCCTTTAAAAAATGCAGCATTATCCATTCGTTTTAAAATGTAATTGAATTTTTTCATATGTACCGAAATATTAGTTTTAATTAGGGATACAGCGAATACTCGGTGAGCGTGCTATATCCGGGCATTCTGGACCATTTGTTCTTATATATAATAGTTTTTATTATGTAGTAGTTTTTATTTTACTAATAAGTCAATAGTTGGCAGCACCACACTGATTCATTTGAATACATGGAGCAATTCATTGTAAATTATCTATCGAGGGTGCTGGTTATATCAGGGGCGGATCCAGAGAATCGTTTTTTTTTGGGGGGGGGGGGGGTGGGGGGCGATACCGAGTAACATATAATCAACATAGTCATAATTAGGGATGCACCGAATATTTGGTATTCGGTCATGTTACCGAATATTCGGTTTGGCCGAATATCAAACTAATCGGTATGCCGAATATTCGGCTTGGACGAATATCAAACTATTCGGCCTGCCAAATATTCGGTTTGGCCGAATATCGAAATATTCGGTCGAACCGAATACTTAAAAAAAAACTTTTAAAACATACTTTTAAAAAACTTACACATTTTCTACTTTTAACTGTCAACTTATAAAGATATTCAGAATAATTAGAAACAGAATCATTATTAAATAAAAGAGAATGTTTTTACATTATTTATTTGCTGTTTGTTAAGTATTATTTAAGAAAATTAAGCAATCACGAGGATTTTCATAGGAATTAATTATATACAAATGCAAGTTCCTGAACATTGTCCAGTAAATAATCTGTTACTTGCTAAGATTTTAAAAGAACAATGGTTACAATCTCTGAAAATGATCGCCCTCTTCAGGTACCGATTTAGGATGCATTTAAAAGCTTCCTTGCTAAATCAAAGGGAATAGAAAGTTATTCTTATTGAGTTGCAACCCTATAAAATTTGAATAGATTGTATTATTTATTTACTTTTATTTTAGTCTCTTCCTGACAAACAAATAATATATGATCCTGTACAATTTTTCTTCCATTTTTTTTTTCCACAATTTCTCTTCGATTTTAGAATGTTTGTTTTAGAATTTAAGAAAATTTTATTCATTTATTTTAATTCACAGAAGCAGCCATGAAATTTAAAATTTTATTAATTCAAAAAGTTTTATAACTATCCTCTTCTTAAATAACTCAAAGCAGATATTTTCAGCATAAAGTTTACTTGAAAAAAGCTCTTGTTTATCAAAGTGAAAGTTTGTTTCAAATATTATGTAAAATTGTTTTAAAATTTAACATTTTAATTCTTAAACTTTGAAATATAAAAGCGTTCGACAAGCCGAATATTCGGTATTCGGCCAAATAGTTACTATTCGGCCTATCAGTTACTATTCGGCTATCCGAATATTCGGTATTCGGTTTGCCTGTAGGCCGAATATTCGGTATTCGACCAAAATCACTATTCGGTGCATCCCTAGTCATAATTTTTGATAGACAGTTGCAGTTAAGTTTTGATAGACAGCTGCAGAAGAATAACCACTCAAGGAAGGTCGAAAAACGTCTTTGTTACGTTTTGAAAATCGCTTGTAACTCAATAAGTAATTTATCAAAAAATAGAAAACACAGTTCGACTCCAAATCGCTTCCATAGTCAGGACTTCCAATTGTATAGGGGAGAGGGGGGCACCTTTGAACATTTTTTTTTTTTTTAATCCACATATTTCTTACTTGAATTATATTTATTGAATTTTAATTATTTCGTGAGAGAAAGAATGTAATTCTGCATCATATGAAATAAAAAATTACAGTTTTTCAGATAAATTAAATATGTTGTGAGGCTTTAAAAAGCTGAAAGTTTTCTGTTCAAAGTTCAAACCTGCCCCATGTAGGGGTACCTTTGAACACGCTAGGGGCACTTTTGAACAAATAAACGAAATATGAAAATATTGACAGTTTTTATTAAAAACTGCGTATCTTTCCAAAATATAAAATAATAAGAATAAAATTACACAATTACATTTAACTGAAATTACTATTTTTTTATTATTTAACCAAATTCATATCCATCAAAGTACATTGTTGAGACAGAACTGAGGATCCCTCCAATTATGTTTAAGTGTGGCAACTTTTTTATATAATATCCTTAAAACCCAGCAAATTGATATCTGATGCCTCTGGAAAATATATCTTATGGTTTTTTGTTTGTTTGTTTGTTTTTTTACGAAGAAACCTGACATTAAGAATTTTAATCTCACCGACTTAATGAAGAGTTCTTTTTGCATGAAACTGAACTAAAATGAAATCATTTGCATTCAAATTGTTATAGAAAATGGATAAAACCCTGCTTTATGTAATCCAGAAATAATGTTTACCATTGTAAATGAAACAGTATTGGGTTTGTTAGACAAATCTGCTAAATCATGAATTATTGTTGTGTGTCCTGAATTTGCCTGTAGTTGAAGTCCTGCATCAGTACAACTTTCATATTAAGTATAGTAACACTTAATTAATCGCTGAATTTTCATACTTAAAAAATTTTTCAACAATAATATTATTTAGATACATTTATAACTCTTTACTTCATAGTTTTAAGTGTTCAATGGTGCCCCAACTTTTCCGTTCAATGGTGCCCCATCACATGGAGTTTAGCATTACAACTATTTACTCAATTAGGTTTGAGAATTTGAATAAAACAAACCTTGTAAGTTAAAGCTAACATCTTTATTTAGGTATTAAATTGTAAATTATCATTTTAGCGATACAAGATTATCAACAAAAAGCTTACAACTTTATTTTGTTAAGTTTAGATTCAAGAAAGCAAAATATACATATCTTGCTTAGACAGTAGTGTGCATTCAAAATAGTAAAGCTTTGTATTCTTCTCACATTGAAGCAATAGTAATGTGCTGCCATATATATTTTAAAAATATAACTTATTTAAAGGAAAATATTTAGAGTGTTCAAAGGTGCCCCCAGTTCAAAAGTAACCCCCTCTCCCCTACCTTTCCGTTAAAAAATGAATTTGTAAATGTGTCAAAACGTTTTGCGCTTGTTGAACAGAGCAGTTGAGAACAGCCTTAACGAAAGAAGGTAAATGTTTTAAACACGTCTGCGACAAATTTCCTAGCCTTATCAACTGCCAAATTAAAAGAGGATACCGAGATGAACACCATAGAGAAGATAAAGGAAAAGCGCGAAGCAGAGCTTGAGCGGTTCAAAGACACTTGCACACATGGAATAAAATTGTAAGGATTTTAAATAGAGAATATTTTGCATGTTTAACTGTAAAAATGCATAGTATAAGCAAAAAGATGAATAAATTATTATAAAAAAAAGTTACCTCTATTTATAGTAGCAGATTTTCGCAATATTTCGACTTTTTAAAAATCTGCCATTTGTGAAAAATCCTGACGTGATGGTATAGTAAAAAAGAAGGTCATTTTTTGATTCAGCACTAAAAAATACATAAGAACCAATTATCGAAAGCTAAAAAACATAACCATCACATCTATTTTTTATAATATCAGATTTCTGAAAGAGGATCCCCTTCAGAAATCTGAAGGAGCCTTAACATCCTTGAAAGTCAAATTGTGTCTTCTAAGTGTGTGTATATATCTTCATAATCTACTCATTATTAGTCCATAAAAGTTTACACTTGTCACTGAGGCTCAGGTCTGTTTCCACAGTTCCTCTGCAAGAGGCAGAAAGAAAGCGAAAAATGATAAACCAAACAATCAACTGCGAGAGACAGTAAGGCGGTATTTTCAGTTCAAAACACCTAGAAGGCCTTTTATTATGTAAATACATAAGGGAAGAACCAATTTACTAAGTTGACTTTTAAGAAATCAACACACCGTATGCATTTTAGCTTTTAACTGACTAGGATAGGACGTAATCCTTTTTTGTTCTTTCATCAAATACTCCTTGAAATTTACTAATATAGGTGGCAATAACAGCACATTTTTTACACATTAGTGGCTTTCTTCAGAAACATTAAGATGCTTGAGTTTTTCAAGGAACCTTTTTTTTTTGTTTGTTTCTTTGGAAATTGCTACGATCCCCATTCTTTTATCAAGTAATAGAGCACTCCTCAAAAATATCATTATATGTACATAAATTAGAATTGCAGCATCTTTGAAAGAATGAAAAAGTTTCAATACTTTAAAGGGATCCACATAACGATGTAATTTTCTGTTGTAGAGATTCAACAAAAGGTACACGAAGTAGCATCGTCCACCCACCTCAACACACAGTGTCAAAAATTATGGCGCTAAATGCTTTTTGACAGGACATAATCCTTTTTTGTTCATTAATTGCCGAAACGCCAGTGAGGTTTACCATTGACACCCGAAAAGTGTTCGGTTTTCGTTTGCTTGTCTTTCTGTTCCACGAAAACTGCCATTAAAAGTGTTGGATTTATATCTTAGAGGAGAAACACACCGATCGCCCCCCCGCCCCCCCCCCCCCGTGGATCCGCGCCTGGAGGAATCTCCTCCTGTCGCTAATTATGCGTTTTTCCGAGGCCCTTTGACGAAACTCGCGTTTTTTCAGCGATTCTTTGGCGAAATTCGCGTATTTTTTCGCGATTCCTTGACGAAATGGGCGTTTTTTCGCGATTCTTTCGCAAAATTAGCGTTTTTCCGTGATTCTTTGGAGAAATTCACGTTTTTTCAGCGATCCTTTAACAAAATGTGCGTTTTTTCGTGCTTTTTTGACGAAATTCGCGTTTTTTGCGATCCTTTGACGAAATTGGCGATTTTTTTGCGAACGATTGACGAAATTAATTTTTTCGGCGACCATTTGTCGAACCTTGCAATAAGCGGCGGATTTATATTGGATCCGCGACTGGGTTATATATAATGGGAGTGCGCTTGGCTATGCTGTATATTATTTACCTTGGTCCACCATCATATAAAAAACTTTTTTGGGAAACATGTGCTGGTGACCTCCAATGATTGTATTTTTTATGCCTGATGCTAAGACAGTATGGATTTTAATTTGGTAATTTGTTTTTTTTTTATTTTTCCTTAATCCTTTTTAATCTTGTTTTATTTTGAACTTAATTGGAGTTCAATGGTTTATTTCTCTGTTTTATGTGTGTGGTAGTCCCAAATTCATATTCTTTAGCTAATTTATGGCTAATATGAAGATGAAACCACACATTTTATTTGTGGAACTTTAGGCATTTGGGACCCGGTGATTCTGTCTAAGTTCTACAAATTTCCATTATCCCATTTCTGTTATTCAATTTCTGCTGTATTTTACTATGTTTTTGGAATCTATATTAAGTGTGTTGGGGTGGAACTGTATTTTTGTCAATTTGTTAAAGTCATTTTATTCATAATTTAACAGTTTTTGTTTGGTGGTCGGTAATATTTATTTAATGGTTATATATATATATATATATATATAAAACTTATAATAGCAATATTAAAAATATTTGCGTTTGGAATGGAATTTCCGCGCGAAAGAAGAATAATCACTCAAAAAGGGGTGAAAAACGTGTTTGTGACGTGATCAAAATCGCTTATAACTCTATAGGTAATTTATGGATCAAAAAATGGAAAACACAGTTCGATTACAAATCGCTTCCATACTCAGGCTTTCCAATTTTATATCTTTACGTTAAAAAATGAATTTGTAAATGTGTCAAAACGTTTTGCGTTTGTTGAGCAGAGCAGTTGAGAACAGCCTTATTAAAACATATATATATATATATACTATATATATACACATATTAAATTTTAATAAAAATAGAAAATTATTGAATATAAATTTCAAACTTCTCATTTTATAGGTGACAAGAATGAATAAAGATACGCAGAAATAATTGGTTATTCTTTTTTTTTTTTTTTTCGTCAAAATTATTATTGAATAAAAAAATTTTAAACAAGCTTTCATAAGTATCATAATTTAAAGTAAATTCGTGATGTTACAATTTCTAGTAATGAAATCAGGACCTTTTCTCTTTAGAAACATGTTTATAAAAATAAAACAATTTAGAAAGGTCCATAATAATAATTCGTAAAGTATCATAAATATCATACAGTAGACTCTCGTTTTTACGAACCTCTTTTCACGAACACTTGCGATTTTACGAACTATAGAGTGGTCCCGAATACGCTCCCATAGAAGAAATGTAATTTTTCGCTCCCATTTACGAACTACAGATTATGAAAATCTCTTTTTTGCGAACTCAGTTTTCGTACTTCTGAAATTTTTTTAAAAAGTAATCGGAATGCAGCGCCAACGTTAGTTAAACTCTATACAGGTACAATGAGACATCAGGTGCATTCCAAGAATGTGCTGATTTCCCCAATCTATTTCGGAGGGAGGGGGGTCTAGCAACAATTTCCAGTAGTAGTTTTCAGGACTAAGGAATTTTTTGAAGGGAACAATAACTGTGAAAGGTAAACGTAGTAAAAGTTTCCATAGATAAATTGGAAACATATATTTTTCAAAATGTGATTTAAAAAAAAAAGATACGGATTACAGTAGCCTCCCTCTTAACTGGCCTTCTCTTAACCGAAACTCCGCTTTAACCGGTCGGTTTTTTTCCCAACATTAGGCAAAATTCAGGGATGAGGCCTCGGAAACTCAGCTTACGTTTTCGAGTTGAAGTGCAATTTCGAGGGGAAAGATGCAAAATTCAGAAAGGATAACGTCGTTTCTAAATAGGTAAGCCTTGACTTTCACCAGTGTTGAATTCAGAGTGTGGTCCGGAGGGAGGACATTCCCCCCTAGGAAGAATGAGATGTCCCCTCGGAAGATTTGAGATTTTGTGTTTTTAATGGTCAAAAGTGCAACCCCCCTTCGGAACTCTATAATGTCTGATCTGTGACACGATTTTCAACAATTTAATTTGTGCTAAATTTTTTCCATTATTTGTTATCAGTGATGATTTTTCTTTCAATTCAGTTAATTTAAACTAGTATTCATTTCACAAAATATAGAAAATTACTTTTTTTAAACTACACAAACTGAAAAAACTAAATGCATAGTACGGGTTTAATTAATTAAATTACGCAGATACTTATTTAATTTTTTTTTTACTTCCCCGCTTTAACCGGCTAACCCTCGGTCCCGTTTAGGCCGGTTAAGCGGGAGGCTACTGTATTTTCATTCCTATTTTTTTTAATCTATGTTTTCATCTATGTATTTTAATTTACTAAGTATAATACAGTCTGTGTTTTCATATGTAATATTTTCAAAGCATAGTAACGTATGTTTACTAAAATTATTTTTAGTGCATAAATTTGAATTTATTTCTTGTATATTTAAACATACAGGTATAAATTTATTAAATAATAAATAATCTCGAAATACTGCTTCATCTATGAAGAGGGGGCAGTTTTATAAAAATAAACATAAATAATATACGCATTCATATCATTTTTGATGATTTTCTATTTTACGAACTATTTGGGTGTTCCCTACGAGTTCGTAAAAACGAGCGTCGACTGCATAATCTTTAAAAAATGAATTGTTTACCTTTTCTAATTTTTGTTTGGTGCATCTCCAGCGGGTAGATTGCTTCCCAGTTGTATGCACTAAGTAAGCGTAGCCTGCGAATAGCAATTTCTCCTTGCCTTTATTGGAAATAATTATTTCCATATCATCAAGGTTAATGCAAAAATCCAACAGCTAAAACTATTTCTTAAAAATCAATTCAATTAAGCAATTTTACAAAAACTACTATTTTTGAAAAAAAAGAAAAAAAACGCGATAGAAAAAAACAATATTCCGAAGACTATAAGCGAAGGACTGCAACTAGAGAATCACTCGTTAAAAAGCTCTTTGAAAAATACAAAAGAAAAACGTTTAGCTGAACCCTTTGTGACAAATAAGGAGGTTTGTCAAGGTATTTCAACATTTATTGCATTTCTAGGTGCAATAAGTTTCGAACTGAAACCTATTCAAGGAATACATTACTGGATTTTGATACAGTTTACAAAACATTTTCCTTTCTTTAAATACAAAGAGATAGGGATGAAGTTCATATTTTTTTATTCCAATGGTCTTTAGAATGTGGTATAGCTTGTCAAAATTACAATACAGGTTTACATTCTTGCTACTCAAGCCTAAACCCTTTTGTTATCCAAACTTAAAGGGGTGTAGTTTGCCCTTGTTGTCCATAATCGCCCACCCACACCCTGATGAAATCCCTGAGTAAAATGTCATACTTTGTTGTCAGTAGACTTATCTCAAAATTTTATATCACATTTATCTGTTCTATTACACCCACAAATTTTACCCTTATCTAAAAAATCAGAATAATGAAAAAATTCCTCTAAAGAAAATAAGAAAATTCCTCTTCTCTTCGTCTTTCTTTTATTCTCTTTACAAGATATGTTTTTAATTCTAGCCATCCCCCTTCCCCATGTTCAAAAGCCATTCTTGATTAAAGTTTAATGTATATATACATAATATATATCTAAAAATATATACCCCCCCCCCCCCCCGTAGAAAACTCCAGTTTAAAATTGTGTTTTATTAGACCAAATCTTAGATTTGTCTCTGAATTGTCTCTCTTAGACTATTTTTATAATGAGACGAGTTTTAAAGAGCTAATGGGAAAATAATAGGTAAAATATTAAGATATGTAGATACATATTTTGATACATATATATTTCTTTTAACTTTCAGCAATGATCATTGCAGAGATAGGAGGAGACAATAAAATAAGAATAAATCAAACATTATTTATAGAGTCTGTAAACTCACTACATCAGTAGCTTATATTGTAACATTCAAAATATATGTATGAGCAACTTGGTGCGCGGTAAAAAGGTCAACGGTAAAAAGGGCAACGGAAAAAACGTCAACGGTAAAAAGGTCAACAGGTAAAAAAGGCAACGGTAAAAAGGTCAACCGGTAAAAAGGTCAACGGTAAAAAAGGCAACGGTAAAAATAATAATAATTAAAAATTGAGATTATTAGTTAATGCGGTACATATATATTGAATTATAGATAGAAAATCGATTCAATGTTTCAAGTAAAGCAAATGCTGAACACGTGTATCGGTTACTTCAACTCGCTATAGCTTATGTAAAAGGACAGCGACTTTTATATATTTATGGAAACATTGACCAAGGACGGTAAGCGCCCCCCCCCCCCTCCCCCGAAAAAAATCTCCATGAAAAAAGGGCTCACATTAAGTAGAGTGGAAAGGGTCCACACATTTATGAGTAATTATATACAAGAACAGCTGCTTATTAATAAAAGTTAATTTTTCCCACTGTCAGTTTCTTACAGCGTAGTGTGCAGGGGGTACAGAGTTAATCGGTAGGTTATACAATTCTAAGATTTGGTCAAAGAAAACATAATTTTAACATTTTATTAAGGGAAGTTAAGTTTAACATGCTTTACTTCTACAAGGGGACAAGCTGGTGCTTTCTACGAGGGGGGGGGGGATTAAGAAAATACAATTCTTTCAACTTGCTACATTGATAGTTTATATATAAGCAAAGATGTTTAATTAATAATGGCTTTTGGGTGTAGTGAGGGGGAGGGGAGGGGAAGGAAAAAAATTACGTACAGAGATTGTAAAGGGAATAAAAAGACGAAGAAATGAGCCATTTTCTTTAGAGGAATTTTTTCATTATCCTGCTTTTTTAGGTAAGGGACAGATTTAGATTTGTGGGTGTAATAAAATAGATAAGTATGGGGTAAAATTTTGACATTAATCTACTAACATCAAAATAGAGTAAAACCTCTCTAAAGCCACCACATTTCGTTAAAAAAAAAAAGGTCGCTCCGAGAGGTGGTCTCTTAATGGAGGTCATGTTTAAAACTAGATTTTAACTGTTGAAAAAAAGGTAACAATTAATGTTATTAAAATTTATTTTCACATTAGGAAAAAAAATGAAAATTTAAGTTTCAAAACAAAAGTTAATTCCATAAGTTAATTACTGCAGAGTGTAAAAAATGAATACATTGACGTTTGTTATGATTTTACGGTTTTATCTTTAATAACTTATATTTCCAAGTCCTTTCGAAGCTAAGTAAATAAATGCAATTTTTTTTTTTTTTGGACGGGAAAAAATAATGACGATTTCATTGATCTATCTATCTCTTTGAGAGTTTCCTGACACAATAGAACAGGGGAGTTAAAAGTTACCGGAATAAAATAAAAAAAATCTAAACCTAGTTTAGAAGTTTGATGAATAATGCGCTTTCTGGAATTATTTTTCTAATAAAACCTTCTTCAAACGACCAGGGAAAATTTGTTTCATTTTCTTCAAAGAAATTGGTCGCTCATGGAGAGAGTTCAACTAAAATGGTCTCTGTAGGGAGGTAAAATTACTATTCAGTCCATGGGAATAAATTTCGTTCCATAAAAAGATGGTCGTTCAGGGAGGTGGTCGCACAGGGAAGTTTCACTGCATGATATTTTACTCAGGAATTTCCCCAGGTTTTTATCCTGCATTTATGTATTGTCTAGGGGTGGGGTTGGGAACACAGGTGTAAACTAGAGTCCTTTAGTTTTGAGTAACAAAAGGGCTTAGGTTTGAGTAACAAAAATGTAAACTTGTATTGTTATTTTGACAAGCTGTGCTAGATAAATAGAATAACTTTTAGGATATACTGGGAAATATCAACTCCATTCCTATCCCTTTGTATTTAAAGAGAGAAAAATGGTTTGTAAACCATAGCAAAATCCATTAGTGGGTTTCAACGAAACTTATTGCACATAAGAAATGAAATAAATGTTGAAATACCCTAAAAACCTCCTGATTTGTCACGAAAGATTCAGCTAAAGAATTTTTCTTTTGTATTTTTTAAAGGACTTTAAAGGAAACGCTTGTTTAGTAAAAAATGCATTGTGCTTCACTAGACGTTTTAGTTCACAAATTTAACAATAATGAAGATACTTTAGTAAGACTTTGATCATATTAACTTTGCTTTGTATAAATATGAAGGCATCATTGGTAAGTGCCCTGAATTTTGGTTGGTGAAACGCTGCATAACGTCACCGACATTCCGTTTAAATAAAGTTTTCTAAATAATATTTTTCAGTGACCAACTACGCAGGATGTGTATAAATACGCGATAGTGTCAAAGTGGACGCTTTGAACCGAACTTTCGCGCGAACGTGGAATAACCACTCAAGAAAAACATGTTTGTCACGTGATCAAAATCGCTTATAATTCAGTAGGTAATATATTGATAAAAAAATGGAAAACACAGTTCGATTCCAAATCGCTTCCATGGTCAGATTTTCCAATTTTATATCTTTCCGTTAAAAAATTTATTTGTAAATGTGTCGAAACGTTTTGCGTTTGTTGAGCAGAGCAGTTGAGAACAGCCTTAACAGAAGATTGCACCGGCATTGCAGAAAAAAAGAAAAAAAAATCGTATATTTTGTGTTTTTTAAAGACGTACTTACCGGGATAGGAAAGTACGAAGGTTTTCATTTTTTCAATTCATTCATTTGTAATCATTACAAGAGATTGCATTGATGGTAATTTGTTTTACGCATAACTCAAGAACTACTTGGTGGAATGCTCTGCAATTATTATATAAGCATAACTCTTGCGCTTTATATTACAAGCTTATAGAAATCGATTTCCGTTAAAAAATTCATAGATTGCAATTCACATATAAATCCCTTTGTTCCACAAATTTCCATTTTTCATATGTTTACTGTGATTTCAAATCCATGCTGCACTTGTTATGGGGATTGTTTCATAGATTTACTGGTGTATAATGGTTTATACAGCCTTTTTAATTTGAAGAAATTCCTTTATTATTTATACATTCACAATTTTTGTTGATAATTTGTAATGGTTTAGAATGGTTTTTTATATATAATGGTTTAATCTTACAAAAAGTTAATATATATATATATATATATATATATATATATATATATATTATAAATTAATTACAAATATTTTTTTCGGAAGAAATTAGGACTTGTAATCTAAATTCTTTGACAAAAAAAAAAAAAAAAAAAAAAAAAAAATCGATTTATAAATGCTTCAAGTATGTGGATTATAAAATCACAGCTTATTCTGAAAAATAGTTCTGGAGCTATGCTTAAAGAACTAACCGCATTGCAATCTACGTTGTAATGATTAAAATACATTTAACATTTAGAGTTAAAAATTTTAAATATCTATAAACTGTACACTACTGTCACGATTGACTTCCAGTTTGCTACCCTAATTGAAATTTAACGAGAAAACTAAATAATGTCAAAATAAGGGCTCGTATTGAAAATTTCAGAGTTTGAAACAATTTCAGTATGAAGAAGACCCCTAAGCATTTTTTTAGTATATATATAGTCAAACCTCGTTAACATGAACACGCTTAACGCGAATTACTTTTAGTACGAATTGTTTCCGATTGCCCCGTCCTGTTGTATATGATGTATTTAAGTTCGGATATCACGAACTACTTTTAACACGAATAAAGAAAGTTTGACTTGAGTGTTCGCTTTAACGAGGTTCAACTGTATATATATATACAACATACATTGAAAAAAGACATATTTGCCTATTTCAAAAAAAAAAAAAAAAGAAACATAACTGCCTATTCCTTTTTTTTTTTTTTTATTGTACAATGGGGTGATTAACATGTATCTCTTTTCTTCTTTCTTTCTTTTGTTCGACTGCAGTTTAATATCTTCAGATTTACTTGATAGTGTGCCATTTATTTATGAAAATTGTCACCATGTGAAAATAGATAGCACTTAGCTAACGCATATAGTTATTTACAAAGAAAAAATTATCAGAAAAGAAAAAAAAAAATATCTCCGAAAGATTACAGAATGAGTCCCTTCTATTAGAGAAGCCTACGTAGTACTAACACATTAGCTGAATTGGCGCATATTTCTTGAACATGTGCGGTGCCCATAAGTGTACCTGATACATAAATTAAAAAACCCAATTCCACTCCATCCAGGCAACAAAATGGATGCTTATATGGATCATCCCGAGGCAAATTCACCATTTCAAAGAAAGGATTAGTTTTTCTCCCGATGCGAGGTGGGGCAGAATGATGAATGGCTTTCTTATTGTTTGATTTGAACCGGGCCCCTTGGGCCGGAATATTTCATGTTTTCCTAACCTGCCGAATTTAGATCCATCAATGTCAATCAAGTGATCGATCAAGTACTTCCGTTAGGAAGGGACCTGAAGTCGTCTTCGATGTACTTTAGGATAAAAAAAAATACCAAGCCGGCCATTTTGTTTCTCCTGCAAACTTAACTATTTCAAATCTCCCCCAAAACCAGAAATCCATTAGTGAATGTCATTAGGGAGTAACCCTACTCAATAAGTATAATGTTTCAAATCACCAAAACACCAATCCATCTTTCTCCCGCGTATCTTCGTGCTTAGACTTTTCCTGTTAAAAAGATTTCGTAAACATCTTTTTGTTTAACTATTTATATAACGAATCGAAATAAAGACAAAATTGTTTGTTTTTTTTTTATCGTTTTTGAATTAAAATACAGTTCTTAATGCTGAACCATGGATGCTGATTTAAAAAAATAACGCTCAATAATTTAAAATCTTTCAATATTGTTGACGGACAGTTCATTTATTTATCTTATTAAAAGCATAAAATTAAGAGCCAAACTATGCAAATGATTTGGAATCAAACAGTGGATTTCAGTTATTGATAAATTTATTACATATTGAGTTATAATTGATTGAAAATCGACTTTGAAACTATTTTATGAAAGGTAATTTGTCTTTATAGAAAAAAAATGTATTGGGATTTCTTGATATCCAAATAAAAATTTCTGCAAATTTCGTAAATTATACAAATAATCCTAAATTCTTTGATTGTATTAGAAAGCAGCAAGTATGTATTTGAGAACAGCTTTATAACTAGATTCAAGAGGGTTTTTGAGTGGCTTATTACACCTTGAATCTTAATTTAAGGCATTTTACAAATAATTTATTCTTATTGGTGAATTGAAAAAAAAAAAGGAAACTTCTTCAAAATAAACGACCAAGATCGAGTATTACTCGCGCTCAGAGAGTTCCGCATAATATATATATGAATTAATTAACTGTATTATTTTTACTTTATTATTGCTTTCAAACTATGCAAGCCACAGCTTTAGAAAATTAGCCAAATATCCATTTCTTTATAGTCTTTATGCTAAAACCAAAAAAAATCACATATTTTGGTTATTTATTTATTTAGTTTTTTTGGCAATTGAAAAACTTACTTTTTTTTTCTTCTTTTGTGCAAAAATTAAATTTTAAACCTTTTTGTATATATTATGGTTTTACTTTAGAAGTAGGTGTGTTGTGATTCTATTTTGTATAAAAATTGTTTTCTATATGCATAATTTAGAGTTTTATCATGCCCGCACCAATTAATAATTTTAATTCACGCATCAGTGAGTTAAATTTTTAAATTTAAATATCAATTTTGTATATACAGCATTTATTTTTCTGGATAATATAGCCAAGGATATATGCTTTAGGCAGAAAGGGATCTTAATTCCATATTATTTGTGTTTTGATACATTGAAAAAGGCGATGTTTTTTATCGTTTCGACAAACTCAAAAGTACTGTGCCCCGTTAGCCCCACCAGTGGCCGATAGGTTCTGCTCTCGAAGCTGGTAGACGGGAGGTGCTGGGTTCGATCCCAATCACGCCCGTCGGCCTAATCGTTCGGAGTTTTCGTGGTTTTCTTTGAACCATGGTTTTCCAAGCGTAAATACGGGTTAGATTCCCTTAGAAAGACACCCAATAAGGGCACTCTCCACCTTATGGCCTATACCCTCGTGCTAATAATTGGCCGTCATAAACACAACCAACGTGTGCCGCCTTAATTCGGTACTGACAATAAAAGTAGTGCATATTAAAAATTCATTTTCATCTGAAGCATAGTTCTGCTTAAACTTTTTGTGAAAATTCTAACAACCTGACTACTTGCAAGAAATATTAATATGACACGCAAAAATTATTCTAAGTTGAACCCGACTCGCAGAAAGAAAATAAGAATCACCCCAACCTAGAAAAAATCTCTTTCGGCTCGGCCTACAGGCGCAGGTAGATTTCGAAGTTAAGTGCTAATGTCAACAACAAAAACTAAATCATGATTAGAGATAAACACACTTTAACAATTTTATCTGACCGCTGTTGACGAGTTTTTAGTTCATTTTTGTATCAGAGCTGGTTTTATCAGAATCATGTTAAGGCGGTATTAAAAAAAATATTTTCCCATGCTCAACAACTTTGAATTTTCTGGCACATTTTCAAATTCATTTTTAAAAGAAAAAATATGAAACTTGCGGACGTGATTTTTGAAGATATTTATAAGTGACCTGTGTTTTCAATTTTCTTTCAATTAATTAAAACTTGATTTATAAACAATTATTTTCTCAGTAGGACAATATTTTTCGTTTCCAACACAATCGCTTCGGGAAATTCGATTCAAAATGCCCAATTTGACATCATTTTTTGAAATATATTCTATCTCTATCAAAAAATTGACCATTACGATACATTATATAGTATCTGAATAAGAGAATCTACCAATTGGATGCGTTTGAGAGCAAAAATGAATTTAAAAATGAGTCAGAAAATAAGCAGTTTGGATTTGAATACACCCTTCAAACGATGATTTTAGGTAGATTTCGTATGAAATACTACCTATTGGGATCATTCCTATGTTGGAATTTCGGAAAATTTTTTGCAGATCTACACCGATCATGACCCCTAAAACACAAAACCACCCCACCCCCCAAAAAACTATATCTATATATATACATCACTTATTTATGGACACGATAACTTTCGTAATTCTGCACAAATCTTTTCCAAACTGATACATAAAATCAAGGGGCGGAAAATCTTTTTGAGCCACTGGAGCCCATTTTTAATTTTATCAATAATCTGTGATATATAAAATTTTGGCCTTATTTTTAGAAGTAATAAAAACTAATTTGATATGTACAAAAATTAAGAAATTATGGCATTTTTCCGGTTTTCACAAAACTTTCCATCCCCTTGGTCCGATTTTGCCCATTAACGAACTTGACCGAGATTTTATGCCCCTTGATTTTATGCATCAGTTTGGAAGAAATTTGTGTAGAATTACGGAAGTTATCGTGTCCATAAAAAAGTGATATTATATATGTATAAAGTTTTTTTTACTGAGGTTGGTTTTGGTTTCTATGGGTCATGATCGGTGTAGATATGCAAAATTTTTTCAGAAATTCCTACTTAGGGGATAATGTAATAGGTAGTATTTCATAAGAAATGTACCTAAAAGAAAATTAGGGACAACCCGGCCCGATCCGATGTAGGACTTTTATTCAACAATCCCGGAGTGTCCAATATTTAGAAGTTTTACTATATTTAAATAGCAAAAATATAGATTTGTCCTTTTTTTTTTTATAATAAAACTTAAGCTTGGTATAAGAGATAAATTCTAGATTTAGGAAAGTAAACATGATTTACTTCCATTTCATTTCGGGTTCGGGTCGGGTTGCGGGTTGATGAAAATTATTTTGGTGGTTTCAGATCGAGTACGACCGGGCCCACCCAGGACTCTAGTTTAGGTGCTACTGCGAAACTGCGAACCACAAATACGTCTCAGTTGCACTGCACTGTTTCGTGTATTTGGATGTTAGTTTTTGCGAAATATTGAACATAAGAATTTTCACGATCTGCTTATTAAATTTTTATGACTTTAATTTTCTGTCAAATAAATCATATGCACCGAAGTCTGATGAAATTGAAACTTATCTTACACTAACGCGTTCTACGTTGTCTGTAATGGTGTGTCGGTGTGTGAAATGTTCAAGATTTTTATTGCTATTTTTCAGTTCGAAAATTCTCTAATATTTGCATAAATATGTGCATAATAGTACGCTTTTATTAGACGGTAAATGTAAGATAATTGTTAATATCGCAGGATCTCTTTGCTTCCCAATCGTAATCCCCTAATTCATCAAATTATTTCCATAAACGCATATTACAGCTGCATCATACAAATGAAGAAAGGAAAATGTACTGTACAGTGTAATGCAAGATTATACAACTTTTATATTGGTTTGTTGCATATTTTCATAGATTTAAAAGACACGTTGAAATTAATTGCAAGTAAAATGTGTATTAAGCAAGAACGAGTTTTTCTTTTATTTAAACCTTGTGTATTTGTTTTTTTAAATGCCTCCTATTACAAATACATGCATATTTTTTGATAGGAACAACCATTACATAAGTAATAGTACTTCATCCGAAAATAATTTTAATTAAATAATTACAGTCAATTTTGTAGAAAATTTAAATTATTTATAATTTAAACATAATTAGTAACAGCTCTTAAAAAATAAATCGAGTTGATTTTCTTTTATAACATGATCAAATCCTTTAAAAGCATCTTACGAGATTGTTATAAATATGCCCATTAAAAAAAATGAAACTATTTTAGGCTAAATGTTGAATATTTTTTATCTATTTTGTGTTCTCATAGTTGTATCATATAGTCTGCATAGTGTTTATTCGTGTTAACAAATATTTTAAGAAAACTCTTCAGGGAACCAGATATGTTCTGTTCATTAATTTTTGCTAATTTTCATACTATATGCATACAAACCTGACTTTAGACTCACTATATATGTTATTGGTTGTAGAAAAAAGCCTGTATTAAAAGTAGAAATTATTTTAATCATAAAATTTGGAACATTAAATTACAAAAAAGGGAGAAATGTTGTATTAGAGTTGTTCTTAAAAAAGAAGAAGGGGGGAGGGGGGGGGGGAGGGGATTGAGGAAAAAAAACAGTTGATCTAACACAATACTTATATGGCGCATAATTTACGAGGTACTTTCTAATAATTAGCAGCATGTGATTTAAACTTACAAATGTTATGATGGATTATAATTCTATTAAAAATTACTCTTTGCAATACTATTATTGTGGGTGAAACAATTTGATAATACCATATTCTTGCAGTGAAATATCGGTAATCTGTTAATAAAAGATGAAAATTCTCTTATGTTGACGATAATTTATACATTTGAATGAATCGAAATAGTAAAGTAATTAATTTTCAAGATATTATCATGTAATAATTCCTTGAAATAAAACATATGATTACCCCCCTCACCTCTGAAATGCGTTACTTTAGAATTAGAAATTTTATGCACGACTATAACACTTAAGGCGTTTTTTTTTTTTTTTTCCTCACAACTCAGCAACTCAAAACTGACGTATTCACCGACTCATTTTATGCATAAATGCATGGAAATATCAGTTATTACTATTGAGATAATTTAAAATCAAACAACATTTTGCATTTTCGATGATTGTATATCATATTAAGTTCTAATTAATTGTTTTCTAAAAACAAGCTTTCCCGGGCTGTAGAATCCCGAAAATAGGCTTAAAACACTAACTTGGACGACATATTCCGCAATATTTTTGTCTTTATAAAAAGATGAAAAATGCTGTTCGATTTCTTAGTTCATGAAGAACAATTTTTGCATTAACATAAACTACACACTAATACACTTGTTTACACTAATACTAATAATCACTAATGCATTTGTTGCATTAACAATAACTTTGTGAATATGTCAGAAAGCAGCCAGTTTGGATTACAATGTTTCAGTAATTTTTCATTTTTTTAAATATTTTTCCCCCATAAAATATGTTTACTCTCTCTCCTTTCTTTTAATAACCTTAGAAAAGTGAAAATATTGCAATAAAGTTTGGAAGAGATTGATCTTGCTTTATGAGAAATGAAATAAGATCAAGACAAGCTCCAGAAATTTTCACTTTTCGCGCTCAAACAACAAGAACATGTACTGCACATTGAATATGATTGCTATTATTTTTAACACTGATTTACTGCATTCTTCCTGCATTTTTCTTGATGTTGTATTTCAAATAATGTGAGGCTAAGTTCGCATTATTAGTACAATATTTTCACTGTTACTAACTATTTAACAGAAATTTATCTAGCTATTTTTTTCTAATAAAAATATAAAAAAATATATAAAAGCACTTTCTCGTGATATTATATTTCAAATAATGCGAGACTAATTTCATATGCTTAGTACCATATTTTCACGGTTACTGTTTAATAGAAATTTATCCAGATACTTTCTTCTAACAAAATTATTAAAACATTATTCTGCAAATTTCCTAAATATAAAGAAAATATTAGTTTAGTAAATCGGAAGCTTTTCCTTATTTCATTTTCTGCATTATTTATATTTACGGTAATTGTTGAAAAATGAAATTCCGTCAGCAGTTGCATATTTCTTTTCCATTGTAGAATTCAGACATAAAAAATCATTTCCTACTGGTCAATTACTGACGAACCACCCTATATGTAGGTACATGGTATATATAATTTAGATAGAACATACCGATTTGCTTCGAAATTGTGTTCTTTTTAATTATTTTATGCCGTGTCTTATTATTATTACATTATATAATATAAATTATGAATTTTACTAAAATGTTTACTTCAAAATAAGCTCCAAATTTAACGGATTTTATGAAATTTCCTTTGCTTTTACCAAAGATTGGAAATCACCGCACGATTTCCCAGTTTGTGAATGTCAATACCTGAAGATATTTTCAGTTTAAGATTGCAAATCAATTGAGCAATCGTGACAGAAGGTAGCCACTTTCGGGGAGAGGGGGGGGGGGGCTGTCCATACATAACTTTATCAACATTTTGCTAATTTTGACCCCCCCCCCCCCCCACGTACCACCATCACCTGATGAAATAGTTAACAGTGTCAATTTTTTTTTCTTTTCTTTCGTCTGCTTCGGAAGAATAGCATTCAGAACCACGGCGTTGAAAAGCACTGCGTTTTGAAATTTTTCGCTTATATTTCATGTTTTGATCGAGTTTTAAATATTTTCAGGAACAAGTACAGCTTATGCATGAATTCTTTTCTCTATTTTATTGCATCATCATGCACATTTCCATGTTATTATTAAAATGTAAATCATTTATTTTAATTAATAAGTAGATACGAATTTTCTAGTATGTATTTATCGAATAGCAATTGCTATAAAATAAATCGAAAGTATTTTGTGCATGCAATTACCTTTATTTATGCTGCATCAAGTGATGAAATCTATAAACAAATTTGCTATTTGCTAGCCGCACTACTTGTACACCATGTGATTTGCAATGTGAGATCCTATTAATATTGTCCATAAGAAAATAATTTTAAATGTATGATGTAATTTTCACCCTTTTAGGGGCAAAGCACTTGCATTGCTAAAATGTTGAAATGAATGATTGGCACCATAATTTACGTACAAATTTATTTGCAAATAACAAAAAGCGATTTTTCACATATGTAATAAATGAAAAAAAATAATAATGCAAAAATCTTGGTGCCATTATCGCGTTTGAGAATTAAAATTAAGTGGTTACATAAACAAACCACCGCCCCTGAAAGGGTTAAATGCGTTTCGTGTGCAAAAATTTAATTACAGCTTTTATTTTCCCACTTTTTTAATATTCATGTGTAAATATATTATTCCATTTGAAAGTGTTTGGGAATATCAGTATTTGAACTTTTTAAATATATGACCTAATTTTCCCTATTAAAAGTTTTTCACGCATAATAATTTAATTATTTTAGGCATCTTTCATATGACAACATAAATTTTACATATGACGTATTTGTCCCCATTAAATGCGGTTCGCGAGCAATAATTTAATTATTTTAAGATTTTCTTACTTTTTTAATATTCACGTGTAAATACAATTTGTATGACATAACTTTCCATATTTTCTGCTTTTAACAATTGATCATTTTATTATTATTTTAAAGTTTCATTTCTGTTTTTAACAGTAACGTGTAAATACATTTCTTATTTGAGAGGCAATATAATTATTTCTGCTGTTTTACAAATTAGCATCAACATAAAAAATTACCCTTTCTAAATATGAAAAGAATTCTCTTGAAATAATGAAAATTCGAATAAAAGATTGAAAAAAAAAACCCTTCATAAAATTAGTAAAATTAAAAAAAAAATAAGCGCAGTTTTCACACCACTAGCTTGAGAAGTATATCCCTAGAAACATATATTAAACCCCTATGCATAGCGTGGCTGAGAGGTTCTGCTCTCGAAGCTGGTAGACGGAGGTGCTGGCTTCGAACCCAATCGCGCCCGTCGGCCTAACCGTTTCGGAGTTTTCGTGGTTTTCTTCGAAAACTTGGATTTCCATGCGTAAATACGGGTTAGGTTCCCTTAGAAAGACCCCCCCCACCCGGAGGGCACATCCCCTTGGGCCTATATCCCTCGTGTAGATAATCGGCCGTCAAAAATCAACCAACCTATGCGAATCTAGGAAAAAAGGTGACCGGAAAAAACGGGACCGGAAAAAACGTGACAGAAAAAACAAGAGCGGAAAAAACGGGACAAGGAAAAAACGGGACCGGAAAAAACGTGACAAGGAAAAAACGGGACCGGAAAAAACGTGACAAGGAAGTGTTAAATATTGAACTTGTCGATAAATAAATGCTAAAAACTAAAGTAAAGCTTTTCCACTGTCAGTTTCTTACAGCGTAGGGGGGGGGGGGGGGGGGGACAGAGTTAATGGGTGAGTTAGACAATTCTAAGATTTGGTCCAAGAAAATACAATTTTAACATTTCATTAAGAGAAGTTTAGTATGACTTCTGCAACAGATAAGTTAGTGCTTTCTACGGAGGGGGGGTGGGGTATTACGGAAATGTAATTTATTGATTCTTTCAATTCGCTATTGATAGTTTATATATGAGCAAAGATGTTTTATAAGGCGGAGGGGGAGGGAAAAAATTATGTACACAGCTTGTAAAGGGAATAAAATAAAGACGAAGAGAAGGCATTTTCTTTAGAGGAATTTTTTCATTATCCTGCTTTTTGCTGGCAGGCTATCAAAGCCCAAGGGATAATGTGCACGCAGGTTCTGTATGTATGTATGCACTTACGTCTGTATATACGTAACGCGATAACTCTTGACAGAAACATCCGATTTGCTTTAATTTTTTTTCCAGGTTCATTCTGATAAGGCGTACTTATGTAATTAACTTTTGTTTTGATATTTAAAATTTTCATGTTTTTTCCTAATATGAAAAATAAATTTTAGTAAAATTAATTGTTACCTTTTTCTACGATGAAAATCTAGATTTAAACATGACCTCCATTAAGAGACCACCTCTCGGAGCGAGCCATTTTCATTGGAACGGAACGTGATCGCAGGGAGGTTTTACTCTATATAAAAAACGAAAAATTGAGACTTTGAGTATGTGTTTGTTTAGTGAGTCTTTAAATTAATAATTTGAATAATTAATTCACAAGCAATTATTATTTTTAAAAAGTCTTAATATAATTCCATAAGTTTTAATATCATAACTAATAGTTATTTATAATTTATTTAATTTTATTAATATTTTGTTTCCTATCAAGCAATTAGATTGTTTTAAAGAGAGGGCAATATATTACATACGATTAGATTTGGTAATACTGTTTAACTAACTTTACATGACCTCGGGGTTTAAACTAAAGGGAAGCTAGGGGGCGTATACCCTGGGCTCCCGGGTAAAAGGGGGAGGCATTAAATTTGGTTCGTCTTCCGGTTGAAAAAACAAATAACGGCATTAAGTTAAAAATGTCATGGAATCAGACAACCGAAAATAAAGATACATACATTTAGGCGGTTCTCAAATTCTCTACTCAACAACGCGAAACTTTGACAAATTTTCCGATTTATTTTTAAACGTAAAGGCCTGGTTAAATATATATATATATATATAAAATCTATAGCTTACTAAAAAATATATAATTGCATAAAATTAAAATATTTCAAACTAAATAATTATGGCTATTAAGAAAAAATGTACCCAAACTGTGAACTTTAACGAAAAATCATGCTTTCGAAGCATGGGACCCTTCAGGTTAAATTCTTAATCCTTCAACAAAGAGAGTGGTTCCTCTTATTATTGATTGACAATCATTCAAAATATTTTGCTTTCTATTTGATTGTAACAGGCGTTTTGCAGTTTGTAGTTTTAAAAGAATGATAGACAGGTATTATGTTGACAAAAAGTACATTGGAATTTTACAACTCACTTCAATATACATATTTGAAAGTGATAGAAGATAAACCTTAGTTTTCCAGAATGGTTTTTGTTGAATGCTATTAATCTGACAGACAAATAATGTATAATAAAAGGGGTTGTTTCTTCTGTGAAACTTTTACGTGCCACCCATCGTCTTTTATGAGATCTTTTCATGTAAATAATAGGTAATGGTGTTGATTTTAGATATTTCACACAATTTGAGATAGCGTATAATGAATAACTTTGAACGGGATTATTGGAACAAATACTCAGCTGTATTTATCCTTTTTAAATATTCCTTGAAGTGCCATATGCTACATTCGTAGAGACCTCACAAGTTTAAAGACTGAATTATTTTTTGCTTAACTATTGCAGATTGATGTATTATAATTTAAGAGATTGGTTGGTTGTGTTTATGACGGCCAATTATCAACACGAGGGATATGGACCCAAAAGGTGGAGGTGCCCTTCTTGGGGGGTCTTTCTAATGGAACCTAACCCGTATTTACGCATGGAAATGCATGATTCGAAGCAAACCACGAAAACTCCGAACGATTAGGCCGACGAGTGCGATTGGGTTTGAACCCAGCACCTCACGTCTACCAGCTTCGAGAGCAGAACCTCTCGGCCACTGGAGGGGAAATAATTTAAGAACTCACATTGTTTTAACCTTGTTGTAGATTTAGGAAATGTACAAATGTCATGTTCTTACAACAGAATCCCCCCCCCCCCCAATCTTTCAACATCAAGAAAGCTGAAAAGATGCAAAGGCAAATAAATCATCATTTTAAAAATACTTTTGTTTTGTGCAACCAATAATGCTTTCTAACATGATAGAGTAAAGTGTCTGTAACTCATTCTAAACTGTATTACTACTAATCGATGTATTAAATGAATTTTATAAACAGTTATTTTAATGGTATTTTGAAGAACTGTCGTCCTAATGAAGGAAGGGCCATATCGGAATAAACCGATATATCAAATTTGAAGCAAATCGAAAAATTCTGCCCCTGAAAAACCCATTTATTTAAATTAAGGGGGGACTAACCCCCCCCCTTCCCCCCCTCTTCATACTTAACCAATAAACCTCCAAATTTAATCAAGGCAGGTCCTTAGCATAATAAACCAGTATACTAAATTTGGTGCAAATCGAATAACTCTGCATGAAACACCCATTTATCTAAATTAAGGGGGGGGGGGGTCAAGCCCCCTTTCCCCCGTGTATACTTAACTAATGAACCTCCAAACCAAATCAAGACAGCTTCTTAACATAATAAACCGGCATACCAAATTTGGAGCAAATCTAATAATTCTGCATGAAAAACCCATTTATCTAAATCAAGGAGGTGGCTAGCTCCTCCCCCCTTTATATTTAACTAATGAACCTCCAAAACTAATCATGGAAGTTCCTTAACATAATAAATCGGTATACCAAATTTGGAGCAAATCGAATAATTCTGCATGAAAAACCCATTTATCTAAATTAAGGGGGGGGAGTGGCCCCCCTTTACTGTTAACCAATAACCCCCAAAACTAATTAGGGAAGCGCCTTATCAGAATGAACCTGGAAAAAAATGAAGCAAATCGGATGTTTCTGTCAAGAGTTATCGCGTTACGTACATACAGACGTAAGTGCATACATACATACATAAAGAACCTGCGTGCACATTAACCCTTGGGCTTTGATAGCCTGCGAGCAAAAAAGCAGTATAATGAAAAAATTCCTCTAAAGAAAATGCCTCCTCTCTTCGTCTTTATTTCCCTTTACAAGCTGTGTACGTAATTTTTCCCTCCCCCTCCGCCCTCCACTGTACCCAAAAATCATTATTGATTAAAGTTTTATAAATATATAAAACATCTTTGCTTATATATAAGCTATCAATAGCGAATTGAAAGAATCAATAAATTGTATTTCCTTAATACCCCCCCCCCCCCCCTCCGTAGAAAGCACTAACTTGTCCGTTGTAGAAGTCATACTAAACTTCTTAATGAAATGTTAAAATTGTATTTTCTTGGACCAAATCTTAGAATTGTCCAACTCACCCATTAACTCAGTACCTCCCCCCCATCCCCTACGCTGTAAAAAGCTGACAGTGGAAAAACTGCACTTTAGTTTTAATTGTTTATTTAAATATGGCCTTCATGTCGTTAAAAAAATATATAAGGTTTATAAATATAAGGCTATGTTTTTTTAAATATATATTAAATTCCTTAAAAAACAAACTTCATATTATATTTTCTGTTATGTATACAACTTAATAAATAGAATACTTTCCCGTGGTCTTTTATCCTATTAGTTTTTTCCTATGTGCGCTTTTTTTCCGTGATTCCAGTATCTTATAGAAATGTTTATTTTAATTTATTTTGTTTAGTTTAAATGTTTAGAATAATATATCTGGAAATTCCATGATGAAACCAAAAATTGCAAAAAATTTGACTTCAATCAATTGCTTAATATAACAAAAAAAAAAAAAAAAAAAAAAAGAAAGAAAGAAAGAAAGAAAGAAAAAAAGAAAAGAAAAGTAACAAACTATGCTAATTTTTAATTTTAGGCATATCTTAACAAAGATATTTACTTATTATTATTTTTTCTTTATTTGTTCTGTTAATATCTGAAAATACTAATGCCACTGATCAGGACATAAAAAATTATAAATTGATAAGTGATTCAGAAAGTCTAAAAAATGTTATTATTATTATTATTAATATAATTTTATGTTAATAAACAAAAAATTCAAATAGCGTTAAATAAAATAAAAATAATAAAAATAAAACTTTTTAATCGAATCTATTATAATTAACTTCTTTAAAATTTAAAAAAAAAAAAAAAAGTTTATATGATATTATACATGCGTAAGTCGAAAAAACAAGTTGTTATGTAAACGAGCATTCTCGTATGCGAACATTCACAACATTTTTCAATATTTGCATTCTAATTATCAACGGAAAGCATTCTTATTGACATAATGTCCAAATTAAGTAATAGTGTAAATGTGAATTTTCATATGCAAATATTCAGGAATTTTTTTTATAATAGCATTCTTAAATATCAACGGAAAATATTGGTATCACCGTTCGCGAATATCAAATATCAAGTAGTGATGTTAATTAGAATTATCGTAAGCGAATCTTCAATTTTTTTTCAATATTAGCATTCGTAGACATCGACGAAAAATATTTGGATTCGCGTTCTCGAATCTGCAGTTGGAAGAATCTATAAATTGTATTTCCTTAATTCCCCCCCCCCCCACCCCCCCGTAGAAAGCACCAGCTTGTCCCTTGTAGAAGTCATGTTAAACTTCTCTTAACGAAATGTTAAAATTGTGTTTTCTTGGACCAAATCTTAGAATTGTCTAACTCAGACATTAACTCAAACATCAACGGAAAATATTGGTATTATACCGTTATTATTATTACCGTTCGCGAACATCAAATATCAAGTAGTGATGTTAATTAGAATTATCGTAAGCGAATTTTCAAATATTTTCAATATTAGCATTCGTAGAAATCGACAAAAAATACTTGTATTGGCGTTCGCGAATGTGAAGTTGAAAGAATCTATATATTGTATTTCCTTAACCCCCCCCCCCCCCCCGTAGAAAGCACCAGCCCTTCCCTTGTAGAAGTCATGTTAAACTTCTCTTAATGAAATGTTAAAATTTTGTTTTCTTGGACCAAATCTTAGAATTATCTAACTCACCCATTAACTCTGCCCCCCCCCCCCCCCCCACGCTGTAAGAAACTGACAGTGGAAAAACTTTAGATTAGTTTTTAACATTTATTTATCGACAAGTTCAATATTTAACACTTCCTTGTCACGTTTTTTCCGGTCACCTTTTTTCCTTGTCCCGTTTTTTCCGGTCCCGTTTTTTCCTTGTCCCGTTTTTTCCGCTCTTGTTTTTTCTGTCCCGTTTTTTCCGGTCCCGTTTTTTCCTGTCACCTTTTTTCCGTTTACCAGCCTGAATAGGGAAGCATTTGGAATCGAACTGTTTTTTCCATTTTTTAATCAATTCATACGTATTGAGTTTTAAGCGATTTTGATCACGTGACAAAGGCGTTTTTCTCCTCTTATTGACTGGATTTTCTTCTTTCGTTCGGAAGTTCGGTTCAAAATGCCAACTTTGACAGTATTTTCCAAAAAATCTATTGCGTTTACAAGAAAACGGAAAAACAGTTCGATGACATACTTCCTGAATAACAACACCTTCTAGTTTCAGGCGTTTCCGAATAAAAATGAATTAAAACTTATGTCAGAAAGTTGACCATATGTATTTACATGTGAGGATTATTTCGTTGTCTCGAAATTGTCTTCGTTTAAGGCTGTTCTCAACTGCTCTGCTCAACAAGCGTAAAATGTTTTGACATATTTACAAATTCATTTTTTAACAGAAAGACATAAAATTAGAAAACCTGACCATAGAAGCAATTTGGAATTGAACTGTTTTTTCCATTTTTTGATCAATCCATTACCTATTGAGTTATAAGCGATTTCGATCGCGTGACAAACGCGTTGTTCGCCCATCTTGAGTGCTCGTTCTTCTTTCGCTCGGAAATTCAGTTCAAAACACCCACTTTGACACTATTTTCTGAAAGATCTATTGCGCTTGCAAAAAAAAAAACCGGAAAAACAGTTCGATTACATAGTTTCTGAACAACAACAGCTGCTCGTTTCATGCATTTCCGAACAAAAAAAAATTAAAACTTAAGTCATAAAGTTGCCCTTTTGGATTTGAGGACACCCTTAAGGGGAGCTATGAAACCAGTGACCTTCTCACTTTGTATTCAAATTTTACGAATTTGAAAATGAGTTACAGATACTTTACTTTATTGCACAAAACAAAAATATTTTTAAAAGCATGATTTATTTTTCACTTGCAACTTTCAGGTTTCTTGACGTTGAAAGATTGGGGAAGGGGGGGAGGCAGTTAGAACATATTTCTATAATAACAGCATTATATTATTACATTTGCTATTTCTATAATACTAAAACAATATTTTAAATAAAAGATCTAAGTGGAGTTATAAATAGTGTACAAAATCCCTATAAATTCAAATTTAATTAATTAATTTTAGTTGGAAAAATTCTTCTAATATTTGCTAAATAACTGTCTAAATCTTCTAATACTAGCAAAAGCCATGCTTTGTTTGGATTCGCGAAGCATTATTAATAAGATAAATATTTGAAAGTAACAATATTTTTTTATATTGTTTTTGCATCTTTATGAAGCAAAAACGTTATTTTATATTTTGGCGCATTTTAATTTTAGAAATGTCAATTCAAATAACTTGGAATTTCCTAGGATTTTTTTTTTTTTTTTTTTTTTTTTTTTTTTTTTTTTTTATGATAAAAGATTGGTATAAATACAAATATTTTCGAAGCAAAATTTTACAAAATATTTATATAACAAATTTAGCAATTAATTTTATGTGTTTACAATTATTTTATTGCCACTTTACAAAAGAAAAAAAAAAATCATAATATAATTCTTTTTAAATGCGTAAGTATCGTCTGCGTAAATGGTTTACCATAATAAGAGTAAATTGTGTATTTGAATTCTCAACACTGGAAAATACTTTTATAATTGGATGTAAGTAATTGAATTTTCACAAATTTTAATTTATTAAAAATATGCTACAATTTTCATAAAAAATGGTATTTTAAAATTTTTATAAAAGAAATCGTAACTCCATGATTTATTTTTTCTTCTGAAAATATACGTGTTTCATTTTTTATATGCAAAAATGCGTCGGTAATGGAAATGAAAAATAAATTAATTAAAATAATTTTTAAGGTTATTTTGCAAAAAAAAAAATAATAATAATAATAATAATAATAATAATAATAATAATAATAATATTGTGCAAATCTACAGATCATAATTTACTTTTGTGTATAATTTCAAGTCAAAATACGGAATAGTTTTTTTTTGTGTACGACAGTGTACGACAAAATGTAATTTGTGTGGCCTAGAAGAGGATTCGCTTCGCTCGTCATAATTTGGGATATAGAGGGTTATTGAAGAAAGTTTCACACATTTGAATTAATATATATATATATATATATATATATAAAGATTGTTTTATCCAATCGAATTTTTCCTCGTTTAGGGGGGCTACGAAACCAGTGACCTTCTCACTTTGTATTCGCCCTTGATAAATGTTTCGCCTGGTAAAAATAGGTAAAAAAAAATTTTAATCGCACACATAGGGGAACAATGAATATTCCATTGGGACTCCACATTGTTTGAAAAGGTGGAGTTTTCCTTATCTGATGAATAGAAAGAATTCTGTTTATGAATGCTGTCCCTGGTATATTGTCATCGTCTTCACTTTACGTTTAGAAAACTGTATGAGTCGTTGCTGAGTAAGTTGTGTAGTAAATTTGTGCTCGTGTGGTCTGTGGTAACTTCTCTTCCTAAATTCGTTAAAGAAAAAGTGAATTGTTTTAGTTACAAAAGTAATATCACAGTGTTAAAATTTGTTCGTTTCTGGAAAGACTGTATTGTATTTACTATCGTTTCATTTTGATCCTGGTGAACTTAAGTGCTTTTTAAAGGATTTTACTATATTGGTTCCCTGAAGAAAATTCGCTTGGATTGACAGAGGAATTGTTTCAAGCAACTGCAACAAGCGTATTCAAGGTAATTTTTTTTTTTTATCCTTTCATTTATTGCTGTTCTCAAATCCAAAAGGTATTGCATTATGTTTATGACGTAAGTTTTAATTTATTTTTTGTCGGAAATGCATGAAACTAGTAGGTGTTGTTGTTCAAAAACTGTGTCATCGAGCTGTTTTTTCCATTTTTTTTTTTTTTAAACGCAATTGATCTTTCAGAAAATAGTGTCAAAGTGGGGGGTTTTGAACCGAATTTCCGCGCTCAAGGAGAAAAACCTTTCAAGAACGGGTGAAAAAAGTGTTTGTCCGGTGATCAAAATCGCTTATAACACAATAGGTAATTGATTGATCGAAAAATGGAAAACTCAGTTTGATTCGAAACCGCTTCCCTATTTAGGCCTACCACTTTTATATTTTTCCGTTAAAAATGAATTTGGCAATGTGTCAAAACATTTTTCGCTTATGGAGCAGAGCAGTTGAGAACAGCCTTAACAGAAATTTGTATGTTTTGATGTTTAGGGGTGTTGCTCGTTGGAATTTATCCTGGTATTATCCTGGAAAAGTATAATGTGATGAATATTTGAAAAGTATCTTTAAATTTTTAATAGTGTTTTTAATAATTGCAAGATTTTTTTAGTTTATTTTATTTGTTAAGATTAAAGTTTATCATAAAAACCTCAATTTCTTCACTTTTTGCTTTCTTAAATACTATTTCAGGAAAAAAATAATTTTCAACGGACATTTAGGGTTGTTCTGAAATCCAAAAAGGCAACTTTGTGGCATAAGTTTTATTTTATTTTTTTTTTTTTTTTTTTTTTTTTTTCTGAAATGCATGAAACTAGCTGGTGTTGTTGTTCAGAAACTATGTCATCGAGCTGGGTTTTTTTTGCAAACGCAATAGATCTTTCAGAAAATAGTGTTAAAGTGGACGTTTTGAATCGAATTTCCGCGCGAAAGAAGAATAAGCGGTCAAGAATGGGTGAAAAACGTGTTTGTCACGTGATCAAAATCGCTTCTAATTCAATGGGTAATTGATTGATCAAAAGATGGAAACATAGTTCAATTCCAAGTCGCTTCCATGGCCAGGCCTTCCAATTTTATATCTTTCCGTTAAAAAATGAATTTGTAAATGTGTCAAAACTTTTGCGCTTGTTGAGCAGAGCAGTTGAGAATAGCCTTAAATACAATTTCAGGAAAAAATAATTTTCAATGAACATTTAAAGAAAAATATTACGTGATATTATTTTAGAAAGCATCTTTAAGATTTTAATAACGTTTTTAATACTGGCAAGACCTTTTAGTGTATTTTATTAGCTACAATCGATGTTTATCAGAAATTTAAAGTGTATCTTTCACTTTCCTCTTTCTGCAACGTAATTTCAGGATGCTGTTAAATTATTTTTCAATGAGTTTTTAAGGTTGTTCTCAACTGCACTGTTCAACAACACAAAACGTTTTGACATATTTACAAATTCATTTTTTAACGGAAAGTTATAAAGATGGAAGGCCTGACTTGGGAAGACGTTCAGAATCAAACTGTGTTATGCATTTTTTAAAATTAAATTACCTATTGAGTTAGAAGCGATTTTGATCATGTGGCAAACACGTTTTTCGCCCTTTCTTGAGTGGTTATACTACTTTCGCGCGGAAATTTGGTTCAAAGCGCCAACTTTGACACTATTTTCTAAAAAATCTTCCGTTTGCAAAAAAAAAAAAAAAAAAGTTCGATTGCAAAGTTTCTGAACAACACCACCTGCTAGTTTCATGGAATTCCGAACAAAAATAAATTAAAAGTTATGTCAAAGTTTTGGATTTCTCAGCAGTCTTATAAAAAGTATATGATGAAATTTTAGAAAGCATCTTTAAGATTTTAATAGTGTTTTTAATACTGGCAAGACATTTATGTGTATTTAATCAGCTACAATCGAAGTTTATCATAAAAATTTTAACTTTATTCTCCAATTTTGTCTTTAATATAATTTCCTGCTTTTTTTAAAACTATTTTTCAATGAAAAGTATATTGTGTGATGAAATTTTAGAAAGAACTTTAACAATCTGTTAAAGTTTTTAACACTTTCAAGTAATTTTAGAGTAGTATTATATTAGCTGCAATCGAAGCTTATCATAAAAATTTTAATTGTATTCTCCGCTATTCCATTTCTTCCTTTAATATAATTTCAGAAACCCTTTTAAAGTAACAATCTCCCCTAAATATTAAAAAGTTTATTTTTTTTTACATACTTTTAAAATAAAATGTAATTCATATTTTATGTATTTGTTCGTAAACATATGTGCTATCTCAAAAATTATTACAATTCACCCATTTAAAAATATTCTATTTATTGCAAATGAAAATGCTCAGATACACAGGTCTGACAAAACATTCCTCACAAGGCTTTGTTTCTATGAGATTTTTTTATCATGCATGTAAAAAAATGAAAAATAGTTTTAAAAATCTGAAATTAAAGTTATATTTAGGCTCCTGTTTAGATATTTTTTAACAACGTCCTGTGTTAGTGAACTAGATAAGATTTATAAATGCATTAAGTATATACATTTATTCTCAATGTATGTAGCGAAATAATAGACTGTTGGGCGAGGAATTTCAGCGATTTTGTGGCAAATTTAATTTCATGGTAAGATGGAATACTTTATGAAAAATCCCCGAAAGCCCCACCTTTTTTTTTTTTTTTTTTTTTTTTTTTTTTTACAGATTTCTGGAGTATTTTTAAGTAAAAAAAAAGAAAAAGGATATTTTTTATTATTATTATTACTACTGCAGTATTTCACGGATATTAAAATTTAGTTAGTTTGAAATATTTTAAACAAAACAGCATTCGGAGTTAGAAACGGAAGTTGCGGCATCAAGAACTTTAGCTTCAGATATCGTCGCACGTGGTATAAAAAATGTTCATACGTAAGTCGCTTTTATTTAAAATGATTGTTTTAAAACAAGGTTTTAGGCTACTTCAGTCAAGTGAAAAGACCCGCTCGCTAATACTAATCCTATGGAAGAAATTTATAAAGATATCTCGTTTGCATTTCATTCCAATATTTTTAAATGATTTTTTTCTTTTTGCATTGGATAGCTGAGATTGATCTGAACAAAGGCCGTTTTTTACTAGTTCGATGTTGTTTACAGCTATATTTTATGAGGTCACTTCACTTTTTGGAACCGGTTTCGAAAGTAAAAGCATCCTTGTAAAAAAAAAAAATGAAATCTGCCATCAAAGTCGAAAATATAAAAAAAAACTGTCTTTGTGAACATCGACTTTCCAATGCAAAAAGAAAAAAAAAACATTCAAAAATATTGAAATGCAAACGAGGAGATATCTTTATAAATTTCTTCCATAGGATCAGCATTAGCGAGCGGATTTTTCGCGCGACTGAAGTAGCAGATTTTGATGAATTTAAAAATATTGTATGGTAAATCAGAGCATATGAACAAGGCAAAGAGAGCCCCAGTGCCTAGTCTTGATGGGGTAACTGCGTCCAAGAAATGGCCCAGTTGCCCTGTGTTTTAATCAGCCCCTCATATGAAATTACCTAAATTTTTTTTTCTATAAAGTCATTATTTTTTTAATATATTTACTTTTTATGTTTCTAAATTTCCGATTATCACTGAAGTAACACACATTTCGTTCTGTTAATAGACCATTTTCATTGTCAATTATTGAAAAAATATATATTTGTTTATTTAAAGAATATTTAATACTTCAGGAAACGAAAGTCAAAAGAGTAGCATTTAAATATCCATAGAAAGTTTTCTACAAGTGGATCTAATAGTTTTTTAAGTGATAATACTTCTGTTAATTTTGGCTGTTTCAAAGGAACTTGGCCTTTTAAACAAGACAAAAAATGTAATTAAATTATAAAGACAGTGGCAGTGATAGAATCCTGTCTCCTGTATGCAATCAAACCTCTTTAACATGAACCTCAACGGGAATTAAATTTTTCTTCATGTTATCCGTAGTTCATGCTATCAGTAACAAAAAATCCAGATAAAAGATATTGAGAAAAATACATATAGGACAGACTGGGGGGTAACGGGACATAGGAACGAGCGGGACAACATAGTTTTATCATAAAATATCAGTCAAAATTTATCCGCAAATGTCATTTCCAGTGTTACACAAGAATATGCAGTGAAACACTTTTTTTCATTAACTATTTGCAAAGCCAGATGCAAAATGTATTTAAGCCTCAAGTTGAGTTTTTTTATGTTTAATATACATTTCAACTATTGATCAATTTTTTGATAAACTATTAAATCAGTTTTTAATAATAATACATTTTATTATGAAGCCTTTATACAATGTTTTAATTTTAATCATTATTTCGTACCAGAGGTAAACAGTTAATTTACAATAAGCTTAAATGCAGTGGCAAAGGATTCAGGGACAAATGTGCATTTCACATAGGGTCTAATGGGAGAAAACTTTGACTTGTTTCTATTTTAATAATTAAACTATTAGTTACATATTTTTTTATCCATTAATAGAAAACTTAGAAATAATTGTGTAGTGTAAAACGGGGAAAAAAAAAAACAACCATGAATTTTTGTTTACCTTACACGTCTGAAATCTCTCATAGGGCCATCGAGCATTGCTCATATTAAGTGAAATTTCATGTTAAGGGTGTTCTCAAATCGAAAAGGGCAACTTTCTGACATAAGTTTTAATTTGTTTTTGTTCGAAAATGCATGAAACTAGCTAGTTTTTGTTTTTCAGAAACTATGTCATTGAGCTGTTTTTTCCATTTTTTTGCAAACGCAATATATCTTTCAGAAAAGAGTGTCAAAGTGGGCGTTTTGAACTGAATTTCCGCGCGAAAGCAGAATAATCACTCAAGAAGGGGCGAAAAACGTGTATGTCATGTGATCAAAATCGCTTCTAACTCATTAGGTAATTGATTGAACAAAAAATGGAAAACACAGTTCAATTCCAAATCGCTTCCATGGCCAGGGCGTCCAATTTTATATCTATCCGTTAAAAAATGAATTTGTAAATGTGTCAAAACGTTTTGAGCGTGTTGAGCAGAGCAATTAAAAAAAGCCCTTCCGGCCAGTGCCGGGAGGAAGAGGTAGCTTTCATATTCCTTATTTTTAAAAGCCAGCTTATATTATTCAAACACACGAAGCTCAAATTGATGGAAACCGATAATAGGAGATTCAATAACTAATTTTTATCAATACTAAATCATTATGAATGAGAATTTCGCGAAATGAGTCAGCTTTATCCAAGCTGCTTTAATTTAAAATAACTTATATACCAAATTCGGCGATATCTTGAAGTGCTTGTTATACTAACAAGGAGAGGGCCAGCCTTGTTAATCACAGATTTTGATTATTTTAACATATGTTGTAGGGTAGACACCCCTTAGTGTCGGGTTCAACGGATTTTATCCAATGCCCCTTAGTTCTTGAAAAACCAGGGGGTCTAATATTAGTAGACAACTTAAATACTTACTTCGCAGCAAAAATGACAGGTTAGTCGTAGCTCAGTTGGCATGGCGTTTTCCGGCTGAACCGAGGGCCCGGGTTCGATACCTGAATGCGCTACATTCGTTTTTCTCATTTTTTGTTTTATAAATACAGTTGTAATTATAATTTAATAATTTCAATTAAAAATTTTAACACCAAACATTAATTATAATGTTAACAAACTTAAATTTATCATTTCTTATTTGTAAACTATTCTTTCCCATCCATTAAAGAGGTTTAAAAAGAAATTGGATCTATTATTGAATGATAAAAATTCCAAAATCGTGACAAATTCTGTTGTGGTGCCATCTAGTTATGATAAAAAAAAGGAATATTCAAATAAAATAAAAGCAGAAAAAAGATAAAGGGGAAAGCAAAATAAGTGAAAGTGCAAGCATACTTATTACAAATTTAAAAATCTTTAATATGCAAAAAATCGGTTGTAATTTAATTCTGATGCAAATTTTTAATATGATTATGCTTGTTACTTTAAAAACAGAATAATAGTATTATCTCATTGACTTCCTTTGTTAAAGCTATGCGTAAATGATGTTTCTTCAAAATAACGAATTGACACAATTGCTCAATATCATTGCATCAATAAAGAATATATGAAATACATTTTAAAAGTGATTTAAAAAAATAATAATAACAGTTTTATGATGTTTTATTACAACTATTCAGTTAAAAGTAAAAAAATTAAATAGGTTAAAATTATAATTGATATACAATATTAAAAATTTTAATTGACATTGAGATTATTAAGTTATACTTACAAGTAAATTTATAAAACAAAAAATGAGAAAAACAAATGTAGCGCATTAAGGTATCGAACCCGGGGCCGCCAATCAGCCGGTTAACACCATACCAACTGAGCTACGACTGACCTATCATTGCTGTCGCAAGGTAAGTATTTAAGTTGTGTACTAATATTAGACCCCCGGTTTCTCAAGAACTAAGGAGCATTGGATAAAATCCGTTGAACCTGACACTAAGGGGCCTCTACCCTACAACATATATTAAAATAATCAAAATCTGTCATTAACAAGGTTGGCCCTCTCCTTGTAAGACGACATAGTGGATGAGGCTAATCAGTGAACATGGTCGAGACCTTAGTAATTCCTGTGCACATCCTCACTCACATCGGAATCGGTTGATATATACGAGTGCTGTCGCAGGCAAAAAATCAGATTTTTCGAAATGTCACCCACATTAGAAAATGAAACTGCTATATCTGAGTCATTTTTTAAGATAAAGACAAAACAAAAAATGCTCCGGAATCCTTATATCAAGGTCAAATACTTAAGAAAGAAACCTTTTTCAATTTCTAATTTTTTTGCACCTCACTTTAAATATATATTTTTTAATTGAATGGCCGCCATTTTGAAAAAATATGGCGGATAAAGCTGGCCAGTGAACTTGGTTGAGACATTGATATATTCTATCCACATGCCTTCTTACATCCAAGAAGGTTAATAAATACCTGTGTTATAGCGTGACAAATATCAGATCGTTTGAAAATGTCAGCCATGCTAGAAATTCAAAGTGCTATAATAACTCAACCATTTTTTAAGATATAGACGAAACAAAAACTGTGTTAATACTTTTCTGTTTAACTTAATCTTTGTATTCAATCAACACGCTTTTGGGAGATTCCATCCTATGGAAAGGCAAGTGGTGGCATGCATTTAATAATAATAGCAACAAATTTCAATACTTGTTATGTTGTTACTGCATTCTTCATGATGCAGCCCTAAAATGTTATAAAATTTCATATTATGACAAATTCTTTTAAACAGAAAACAACAGATAACAGATGTGCCAGATTACAGTAATATTTTAGTTAAATTTATGTTTAAAAAAATCTTTATGAAATCCGTAAAGAAGAAATTAAATATCACAAAATGAAAAAAAAAAAAAAATAGATTAGAATATGGTCACTTTTAGCTACTCTTTAACGAAAACTTATATCTGCCCTTGGGGGAGGGGGGGGGGGGCTCAAATTGGGGTGTCCGGGGCAGCTGCCCCGCATGCCCTGCATTAGTCAGGCGGCCCTGGAAACGCGTTTAAAGTTTTGATCGATTTTTTGTCAAATCATATGTGACACCTGTTCGTTAAACTGGTTGTTACGATTTAAATACTGGATGACGCAGAAAACGGTTTTGATGGAATATTTTAAACACTTTAAGGGTTCAAAAGATGATATTTTTTTTTTTAAGTTTTCCTGGAGAATTTTCCATTTGGATTTTTGTTCTGTTGAAATTTACTTTGTGGATAAACCCAGGGTTGGTAAAGAAATATGCTTAGGAAAAATATAGATTCATATGTTCTTCGAAAATTAATTTGAAAAATATAAATGTTCTGTAGCTGTAACGTAGCTGTAACGTATAAATTTTTTAACAGAAAATTATTTCTAGAAGGTTTGAATTTGCGAATCTAAAATTACAGATCGTTCCGCCGAGCAGTTTTTAGTTGAGCTTGGGGAAAACAAATACTTGACCGAATTGCATTATCAGAAAAACTCTTCTTTGTACACTAAATTATTCCTCATTTTCAACAAATAATTTCTGTACTCCTAGAAAACACCCTTTTCCCGTTAATTCTCTGCTCGAAATTCAGAATAAGAGGGTAAAATTCCGTTTACTCCTCGGTCCTCGCACACATGTGTATTGGCTTTCTTAATTTAAAGTTCGAATTTGTTTTTAAAATGAAAAACCGAAAATTCAATAATTAAAATTTCTAACTCATTTAATAACAAAGAAACAAAAATAATGCTTTCAAATTAAAAGAAGTAGCAAGTAATTTTCTCATTCCTTTAAAATTATTGCCCGTAAGCCTAGTTTTTTTTTCTTTTTTTTTTTTCTTTTTTTTTTTAAACCTCTGTTTCTTCAAATAACAGAAAATTTCTCTTCTACTAACAAGGAAGGTCTCCATACTGGGCATACTCATAATATTTTGAAAAAAAAAATACTGATTAAACTACTTATGTATGTAATAAAAGATCAGTCAAATTTAGCGGCGGAATTACAGTAGAAAGTCTGTAAAAAAATAAAATACTTTCGAGTATTTGGCGCGAAAAGGCGAAAGCGTCACGCTATTTAGCGAGCAATACTTTTCCTCGCCAAAAGTAAACGATTTTAGCGCACCTGAAAATTGATTGTTAATTGATTTTTAGAATGCGTGTAAATAGTATTTAATTAATTTAAACTTAAACAATGAGAGAGTTTTATAAATACATTTTTTGGTATTACATATTTATATTGCTTGTTATTTAATTTTATTACTTTAAAAACAATTTCATCTATAAAAAATACTTTCATATATTTAACACGGGAGAACTCGCTAGTGAGAATGCCCAATTGCTTTACTTTTACTTTACATTCATATAATATCAACTTTTTTTTGTTGGCTTAGTACTTTTATTCACAAAATAGGTAAAATAACTGTAAAACATTTTGAAAATTTAATTAAAATGAAAAAGGATTTAAATAAGAGTCTTAAAAAAGTACGACAGTGAGAGAAAATCTCATGCAGCGAGTTCTCCCGGGTTAAGCGTATTTCAAAATAAAGGCAAGATTAATTTACCAGTTATTCATTTCAAAGAATTCGTCGTTTCCATAGCAACAGAATTGAATCTACAGTGCTCAATTGGACTTGATTTTGAGACATTGAAACAATTTTAATTTATTTTAATTCTGTTTTAATTCATAAAATTTGATATTTAACTTTCATTATAAATCTATATATATATGACAAAACTATAGTTAAATCAATCTAAAACTGACAAAACTAAAGTCATTTACATTAAATTTATTTAAACAAGTTCAACATGAAACATTTTTATCTTAAAGAGTATTTTTCGAAATTTCATTTCATCGCCAACCGATGATAAATCGGCAAATAAACGAAATTTTCATTATTTTTTTACGAACGTTCTATCGCGGTTCCGCCAAAAAAATTTTTATAAACATATATATCTACATGAGAAGAACACTCTGTAATTTTTTCAGATTTTTCTGAATATGCCCGTATAGAGACCTTCCTTGTAAGGAATAAGGGCTGAAATTTTTTTCAGTCAACGCGGATATTTTGTCTCTTGTAACAGAGAAAAAATAAAGGTTATTCTTCAAATAACGGAAATATTCCAGAAGCTCAGCTACCAGGAATATGTCCGTGGTAGAAAGTATTTCTGACAGTGTATCTTTCCATTTGTTAAGCTAAGGTAAAATTTATCGAAAAGGGTCGAACATGATGTGGGTTTGCCTGTTGGTTTGTTGTACAAACCCCACATGTGCGTGGGTTCGTACTGAAAATTTATGAAGATACCTCGCTGAGCTCTTTGTTTTCTCTCTTTTTTTACATGTATTTTAAAGAAGATAATTTCCAACCGTAGTATGACTATTTACGTGACATATTCTATAGCTATTTTTTTTTCTTTTTTTTTATGTGACAATTTTTGAGAGTAAAATGTATGGGATCTTCTCTCTGTCTCATTTTTTTTTAAAAAATAATTATTATTATCATTTTTATTTTTTTTATTTTTTTGACAAGGTATATTTTTATTTAAGTGGGTGAATATTATCATATAAAAAATGTTAATATTTTGATCTAAACCCTTTCCAAGTTCCCACGGCCGGCACGGCGTGCGCAAAATATCGCTGTAGGTTGGTTGCGTTCATTATCAGCATCTGAAAGGAAAAAAAATACACATGGATCCACAAAATATATTACATTAGTTACAAGGTCAAACGTAAAATTGGGAAAAGAAATCAAAATTTTACAAAACGGCAATTGTTTGAAGTTTTGGTGTTAATTATTGGTAGAATTTTTCATTTTCGAAACTGTTTTAAAGTTCGAAATTATTTTAATTAATAATTAATTATTAATTAATTTTTAAAGGTTTATCCTGCAATTAAAAAATTCTAGTTTTATTTACGAAGAAAAAAGCAAAGGAAAAAAAATGGCCGATATCTTGAGTATTTAGGCGATTCAAAAAACCCTCATTGAAAAACTTGTTTCTAGCAAAAAAAGAAAGAGTTTAAACAGAGTGTATAGTTACCTGGATAGCCTGGAAAAGCAGAGAAATTTACCATTCCTGAGGAAAAGCCAGAAAATTTGATATTTCTGAGAAAAAGTCAGAGCAATTTGAAACTTTATTTAGGATTTTATTATTATTATTATTATAAAGCTAATTTGCATTTGAAATTTTAGAAAAGTCAGTGAATTTGGAAATTCGCCAAATAAATCGGGAAGAAGTCAGAAAATTAAAAAAAAAAATTCCAAAATCTGGAAAAGTCAAGGAATTTGAAAACATTTCATGGTAATAGCCAAATAAATGCGAGTTTTGACAGGGGCGATTCTGAAAAGGTGGGCACAGAACACAAGTCATAACTTTAAGCCTTTCAAACATAACTTTAATTATCATTGACTTTTTTTTTTTTTTTTTTTTTTTTTTTTTTTTTTTTAACACTGAGATTTTAATTCTATTCAGAGACAGAAAATGACATAATTTATTATAAAAGCTTTGTATAAATATCTTAAAATTTTATTATTTTATGCTAAAGAGGCCAATTTCGGACATTCATAACGTTAACTGCTCCAACCACCAAGAAAAATAGTTTTAACTTTTTTCCAGGTGGTTCTAATGGTAAACAACGAATGCATAAAGGAAACGGATGATTTTTTGATAATTTCTTTAAGAGATGGCAGGCTGATTTATTGCTTTTTTGGAGATAGAAGGACTTTTCTATAAAGAATTTTTCTGTATTTTTTATGTCCGAAAGTAACGTACGTAACAAAGTATTTCATTTTATTATTATTACTGGATAACAAAAAGTTAATTATGCATATATATATGTATACAGACACATTTACTACATTCTTAGTCTTAAGAATTTTTAGGTAGCTTTCATTACAAAAAGCTACCTATTGCAGCCGTTCGGAGGAAAGCGATTTCAAAAAATTTTGGTATATTTTCATTGATCATGACCCCCAGACCCCGAAACCACCCTCCGTTCAAAAGTTGATATATATATATATATATATATATATATATATATATATATATATATATATATCCATATATATATATATATATCTGACATTTGTCATACTGTAACTCTCGAATTTATGAACCGATTTGGATGTAATTCGGTATGTACTTAGTACATACCAATGTCTCGACCGAGTTCGTTGGCCAGCTTCATCCGCCATTTTGTTTCAAAATGGCGGCCCTTTAAAATTTTTTTAAAATTTTTAAATTTGAAATGTGGTACCAAAGAATTGAAAATGGAAAAATATTTTTTTCTTATGTATTTGACCTTTATACAAAGATTCCGGAGCAGTTTTTGTTTCGTCTATATCTTAAAAAATGGCTGAGTTATAGCATTTTGAATTTCTAGCGTGGCTGACATTTTGAAACGTCCTGAATTTTGTCACGCGATAAAAGGCGTATTTATGAACCGATTTGGATGTAACATCGTTTGTACATAGTACATACCAATGTCTCGACCGAGTTCGTTGGCCAGCTTCATCCGCCATCTTGTTTCAAAATGGCGGCCATTTAAAAAAATTTTAAAAATTTAAAATTTAAAATGAGATACCAAAAAATTGGAAAATGAAAAAGATTTTTTTCGTATGTGTTTGACCTTAATACAAAGATTCCGGAACAGTTTTTGTTTCGTCTATATCTAAAAAAATGGCTGAGTTATAGCATTTTGAATTTCTATTGTGGCTGACTTTTTAAAACGACCTAGTTTTGTCACGCGATAACAAGCATATTTATGAACCGATTTGGATGTTACTTGGTCTGTACGTAGTACATACCAATGTCTCGACCGAGTTCTTTGGCCAGCTTCATTCGCCATCTTGTTTCAAAAGGGTTGCCATTAAAAAAAATTAAATTTAAAATGTAAAATGAGGTATTAAAAAATTGGAAAATGAAAAAGATTTTTTTATGTGTTTGGCCTTGATACAAAGATTCCGGAGCAGATTTTGTTTCTGAAAATTTGTTCTTTTGTTTATATCTTAAAAAAATGGTTGAATTATAGCACTTTGAATTTCTAGTATGGCTAACATTTTGAAACGATCTTGTATTTGTCACGCGATAACACACGTATTCGCCTATTTCCATGTAAGAAGGCATGTGGATAGTATACATCAACATCTCAGCCAAATATAAGTTACTTTAAATAAAAGCAGCTTGGATAAAGCTGACTAATTTCGCGAAATTCTCATTCATAATGATTTAATATTGATAAAAATTAGTATTGAATCTCCTATATTCGGTTTCCACTAAATTGAGCTTCGTGTGTTTGAATAATATAAGTTGGCTTTTTTAAAATAAGGAATTTGAAAGCTACCTCTTCCTCCCGGCACTGGCCGGAAGGACTTTTTAAATACTAAGAGCAACGTCCAAAATCTGTAATGTACAGTCGTGGGGAAAAAAAGTAAACAACCCCTCCCCCCATCAACAAATTATTGTAGACGAAAGTTACTGGTACCGAACGATTGGAAATAAAGTCTACTTTTAAATGACGTATATAAAATTTGCTTAGGGGGCCATCTACATATTAAAACGAATGCAAACTTAATTTTTTTTCAATGGCAATACCCAATTTTAACGAGATACTTCAAATCTTTGGTTCAAACTATGCCTAGACACCAAATTTCAAGTCATTTGAATGATAAGTTTTTGAATTATAAACATTCAAAATTTAGTGCTTCTAATGTTAAATTACATTTTCATATTTTTATTTATAACTTCTGAAATTATGATCCAAATGTTCTAATTTTTCGTGTAGCAATAATACTAACATACCCAAACATAAATACGTTGAATTTGCAATTTTTATAATTTTCTGATATGAATTATGAAATTAATATTAGAAAAATTATGAATTGCAACCTACAATTTTTTAGATGGATTCAGATTTATTAAGTCCTGCTTTATGGAAATCCAAAATTTCAGATTTTTCTTCCAAGTAGTTTTTAAATTATGCTTAAAAAACGGCAAAATGATGGTTTAAGGGGCCGTCTATGATAGAAGTGACTAAATATTTTGAAATTTCTTATGCTATCCTGTAATCTAACAGGCTTCATTGACTCTTTAAGGTGCCTTGATCAAGAAGGGAGCTCTCTCGGTTAACAATCGAGTACCGAACTTCAATTTGGATACAGCCCTTAAAATACGCTTGTGTTAAAATAATTAATTTCTCGGAAACTTATGGTACGAATTGCCTAAAAATTTGTTTTTGGACTAATTGAAGGGTGTAGAGTTCATTTATATTGTCAGAATTGTATACTGTTATTGAAAAAAATAAATTTATGGTTCGTTTTAATATGTAGATAGCCCCCTAAGCAAATTTTATATACATCATTTAAAAGTAGACTTTATTTCCAATCGTTCGGTACCAGTAACTTTCTTCTACGATAATTTGTTGAAGAGTTAGTAGGGGGTGTTTACTTTTTTCCCCCACGACTGTACGTGCGAAAGAGTGTCCAAAATTTGTAACGTACGTAACTGCCAATTAAATGCTTTAATCATTAATTTTCCAGAATAGTTGCTGTTTGTGTATAATTTTGTAGACATACTATTATAAAATATTTATATATTATATTTATAGACAAAATACTATACTATTAAAAAAAATTGGCCTTAAATTTGAAAATTTTAAAAATTGCATATAGTTAACGTTTAATGATCCCACCTTTTGAGAATCTCCCACAGGTTCATAAATCTTCTGTGTTTTCATAGACTCCAGTTTATGTTTTCTTTCGAAATTTTTTTCTAAATCATCATCCGCCTTAAATTTTTATTTCCTATTTTTACCATCATCACTCCCAAACCCAGTTTAAAAATTATTAAAGGTGTTCTCAAATCCAAACGGGCAACTTTCTGACATAAGTTTTAATTTATTTTTGTTCGAAAATGCTTGAAACTAGCTGGTATTGTTGCTCAGAGAATATGCCATTGACCTGTTTTTTCCAATTTTTTGCAAACGCAATAGATCTTTCAGAAAACAGTGTCAAAGAGGACGTTTTGAACCGAGTTTCCGCGCGAACGGAGAAAAAGCACTCAAGAGCTGGCGTGTCACGTGATCAAAAAATGCTTATAACTCAATAGGTAATTGATGGATCAAAAAAGGGAAAACACAGTTCAATTTCAAATCGCTTCCAAATCCAGGCTTTCCAGTTTCATATCTATCCGTTAAAAAAATGAATTTATAAATGTGTCAAAACGTTTTGCGCTTGTTGGGCTGTTCTCAACTGCTCTGCCCAACAGGCGCAAAACGTTTTGACACATTTACAAATTCATTTTTTAACGGAAAGATACAAAATTGGAAAGCCTGACCATGGAAGCGATTTGGAATCGAACTGTTTTTTCCATTTTTTGATCCGCCAATTACCTATGGAGTTAGAAGCGCTTTGGATAACGTGACACGGCATTTTTCTCCCTTTATTGACTGGATTTTCTTTTTTCGTTCGGAAGTTCAGTTCAAAATGCCATTTATTAACATTATTTTCTGAAAGATCTATTGCTTTTACAAGAAAACGGAAAAAACAGTTCGATGACCTAGTTTCTGAATAACAACACTTTCCAGTTTCATGCGTTTCCGAACAAAAATGAATTAAAACTTATGTCAGAAAGTTGACCCTTTGGAATTGAGAACAGCCTTAAACTCACAAATATGGGTGCTATCTACAAAAAGAAAAAAAATCTGTAATGTATATTATTATTTTAGGATGATAATTACTAAAACTAAGAAATCATTTTAAATCTCGTCAACCTCTACCCTTGAATGTAAGCACCCCCCCCCCCCCTGCCCTGAAGCGTTGAAGGTAAACTAAGCTCTTCACTACGCAAATCTTGTATAACTTACGTTTTTTTTTTTTTTTTTTTTTTTTTTTTTCTCTTTAAAATTTAGGATTGGGAGTATAAACAATTTTAGGAGTCAAACTTTATTTGAAGGTTTTATGAAAATTAATCTAGGAAACCAAATTCTGATACAGTCCTAATAACTTTTATGTATAGGGCTACAAAACGCACCAGGTCTCGATGCTAAATGCGAGCAACACCAAAAGTGGTTGCCTTGTAAGTGTAAGCTACTGCTAATCTCATCTGCCAGGTCATCCATACCTATATCAATCAGGTAAGGAACTTTTTTTTTCAGTGTTTCACATCTTTTTAAATACTTAAGGGTGTTCACAAATCCAAAAGGGCAACTTTCTGAAATAAGTTTTAATTTATTTTTGTTCGAAAATGCATGAAACTAGTTGGTGTTGCTGTTCAGAAACTATGTCATCGAGCTGTTTTTTCCAATTTTTTGCAAACGCAATAGACCTTTCAGAAAACAGTGTCAACGTGGACGTTTTGAACCGAGTTTCCGCGCGAACGGAGAAAAGGGACTCAAGAGCGGGCGAAAAACGTGTTTGTCACGTGATCTAAAATGCATATACAGTCTGCTCCACTTAATCGGGTAACGGATAATTGGATATTCCGCTTATATGCATAGAGTGCCGTGGGAACAAAAACGTTCCCCATAAGGTTAATGTTAAATATAATGTTGAATGTTTTATCGCATAACAATACCCAGTTAATTGCATAAATATCTCCAATCTAGTTATCCGCATTTTATGAAATCCTGTTATAGTGATGAATGGGAAGAAAGAAATAACTTTTTATTGTTGTTGTTGTAACAATGGTTTGTCATATTTACGATCGAAGAACGGAAACCGTCGTGAAAGAAGACTATTATCTTAATTATAAACGCAAAAATATAGGAGTGGTTGAATTTGGACAATTACGTTTTTCTAGATTGTCGTACATACAGTGGCTCAAGATGCTGGGGGTACTTTTTGGAAAATCCTGGAATCGGGAGAAAATACAATCGGGGCGGTCAAGAGAATAAAGAAACAATATTTAGCGTCAAAAGTGGAGAAATGCGATGTCCGAGGTAGGAAAAACAAATTTCCCTAAAGGATTTTTTGTGTAGGCAACATCAAATAGGTGATAAATTGACAAATAATTGAAAAATAAAATGAATTTATGCAGAATTTATTTATTTTCAAAGGTATGATTTAAAACAAAATTTTTTTATTTTACTTTCATTTTAATTTTCTCATAAATTATGAAGAAAAATTAAACCATGTAACGTAAATAGTGTAATAATACATTATAACCTTATTCCATATATTGTTATATATAGAGCAATAATAAATTATTTATTAAAATCGTTAATATAATAATTTTTAAATTATTAGATAAATAATGTCCATAAATATTTATCATATCCGTGGTATATAACCAAATGCTAACGTATACTGATAACATTAATTGCTGTCCTCGCTTAAACGCATACCCCGCTTAAATGCATACAATTCAGTGGGATCAACTGTATGCAATTAAGCGGGGCTGACTGTATCTCAACAGGTAATTGATGGATCAAAAAAAGGAAAAAAACAGTTCAATTCCAAATCGCTTCCATGTCCAAGCTTTCCAGTTTTATATCTCCGTCCAAATATGAATTTGTAAATGTGTCAAAACGTTTTGCTCTTCTTGGACAGAGCAGTTGAGAACAGCCTTAAGCAAATTTCCTGTGCCAGCACTTGATCTGTGACCAAATTTCGCTGGTCGACAGCTTTAAAGTTAGTAACTCTAAATTTCTAATCTATTCGTTTCGTGCGATTTCTTTTTTTTTTTTTTTTGACGTAGTTTTAAATTGTTTTTTCAGATTTTTACCGAAAATTTCTTGCGCTCTTTCAACATGGACGTGGAACACTGCAAAAACTGTGAAGACCGACTTGACAATGACGAAGGAAAAATCGAGAATAAGGAACCTGAGATAAAGTGCTCCATCTGCTTAGAAGAAATCCAAGAAAAAGACGCAGCAGAATCCGTGCCTTGTGAACATATGTTCCACGAAATTTGTCTGAGGACTTCGCTGTCCTACAACATCCGTTGTCCGATGTGCAGAAGCGAAATTCTTGTATTTCGGAGAGTACTCTCTGATACTCTGATGGATATTCCCCAAAATGGTATCGGAGACAGTAACAACAACAATAGAAACACCGGCATCATGGGATTGGTAGCAACACCCGGAGAAATCCAGCAAATTTTGGAAGCAGTCGAAGGCGTTGTCACAGAACATAACATCATCAGCAGGCAATTGGAAACAACATCTGCACGAAACCGGCATATTTGGGAAACATTCGAAGACATTTATCGAGCTTTAAATGAGTTCATTGATGGAGGCGGAGTATTATAGAGTTTATAAACGGAAACAGGGTGTCTACAGAATCTGGAAATCAGAGAATCATGGAAAAATCAGGGAAATGTCAAGGAACTTTGTAAAAATACTTGAAAATCAGGGAAATTTGTCTATATTGCGAAAATATTTGCATTTTCACCTTGCCAACGAGACTGATTCGTCTATTTTATGTACCCTATTTTTTCACATGCTGATTAATCTTTCCCAATTTTTTTAAAAGATGCGCATGGTATTAGTTTTTGATATTTAACGTAAATTAAGGTGATCAGATGTCCTGATTTTCTGTATGTAGCATTTATATTGAAGACAATTTATACATTTTTAAAAAATTTTAATGATACATTAGCATAACCTGACCAGGTGCCCAGCTTAATCCAATTAGTTATCCCATCAGATTTAGATAAGTCTTTGAATTGAATATTTTTCAGAAAATGAGGAAACTTTCTGGTCACCCTATATCCATTGGCTTCTATATGATGTTGGACACTATGAAGTTAGTTGAGTTCAGATTTATAAAACTGTCAACCAATACTTAATGAATATTAGGCAATTTTTATGTTTTTCTATTGTTTTTTCTCCCAAATGAGATATTAGCAAGCTGGATAAGCGTGTTATACGAGGAATCGGCATACATGAAAAAATACCGTATGTGTATTGTTAATAATGGAAATCAGGGAAGTCTGATATAGTCAGGGAAATCAAGGAAAAATCAGGGAACTTTTTTTTTTAGAATTTCTGTAGACACCCTGGGAAAGGAGTGAATAAAGTCTTGTTTAATATTTTGAATTATTTTAAGATAGTAAAACAAAATTGATACATTTTTCCTACGTATATCATCCTTCTGACATTTTAGATATTAGGTTTTAACTGATTCCCATATGTTCTACTGATATGCATTTCCAGATCTCAGGTCAGACTGTTTTTTTCACAGGGTAATTATCTTTTTATGAAATTGTAAATCGAATGCTTTCTTATATTAGTATAAAACACGATCATAATTTTGAGAATCTGAAATTATCGTTATATTCTGCTTTAGGCATATTTAAAAAGATAATTTAGCAATTTCCGCTGTTTTGTAAGAGGTAAATATTTTATTTTAAAATGATTATTATTACGATTTATTATTTAAATTTCATGTATTAGTGCGTATAATTTCGATTACTCTTTCTGACAATCTATCAGAAAACGTTTAATGGCATTCCAATGTGTTAATGTTAAGGCTGAAATACATAGCAAGGTACAAGTGGAAGCCATATTCCTTCAGTATGTAAATACGTATGTATTATCAAATATATATTTGTACATGTATGTGTCTGTATTGTGTAAATATGTATGCATTATCATCATCTGCTTTTATTTTTAATAAAAATGAATATTTGTAATTTTAATAATTCCTGTTTGATTATTGCACACTGTTCTCTAAAAACGATGTCATGCATGTTTTGTTTTTTTTTTCTTTTTGCGAATGCTTCTTTAAAGCTGTTCTCAAATCTTAAAGGGCAATTTTATGACATGTTTTAATTTATTTTTTGTTCGGAATGCCTGAAACTAGCAGGTGTTGTTCAGAAATTATGTATTCAAACTGTGTTTTCCGTTTTTTTTTTTTTTTTTTTTTTTTTCTTCAAACGCAATAGATCTTTTAGAAACTAGTGTGGGCGTTTTGAACCGAATTTCCGCGCGAAAGAAGAATAACCACTCAAAAAGGGTGAAAAACGTGTTTGTCACGTAATCAAAATCGTTTATAGGCAATTTATTGATAAAAAAAAATGGAAAAGTTCGATTTCAAATCACTATTCGCCGGCCTTCCAATTTTATATATTTCCGTTAAAAAATAAATTTGTAAATGTGTCAAAACGTTTAGCGCTTGTTGAGCAGAGCAGTTGAGAACAGCCTTAATAAATTTTATCGTTGCTAGGAGATATTTATAAAGTTCAATTATTGCTTATGAGTTTTAGTGATATAGATGAAAAAAGTTATAAATTCTAGCGTTAGCAAGATCTCTCTCATTTCTTTCCCTTCCATAAGTCGGTAAGAACGTCAGAGTTTTATAAAGAATATGGAAAAAATCTTTCTTCCTGAAAATTATTAAATTCACAGTTTTATTCACAAATAATTTTTTTTTCACAGTCTTTGTAAAAATTTAAATTTTATACAATTTTTTTTTCAAAAAAATAATTTTGAAAAGGAATGACTAACTGGGGTCTGAAATGTGATGCCCTCATCACCGTATTCGTTTCGCATGGTCAAGTGATATTCGTTTTTGTAATATGTACAATAGAACCTCGATTATCGAAAGTAATTCGGTCAGACCCTCTTTCGGAAAATCGAAATTTTCGAATAATCGAGTATACTTCCATTTTAAGATTAAGGAGAAATATATGCAATATTTCTTATTATGGTAACAAGTGCTTAATAAAAACAAAGCAATAGCAAATTAGAAACAAGAATAAATTACCTGAATTTTAATTTTGAAATTAAGTACCTTTTACATATATCACAAGCGTTTGAAAAAATGTTTTGTTTGTCGCAGTTTCGATTGCCTTTGCTTTCAAGCTCTATCACGGAGGTTTTAAACATTATTAGTTCACCAGGTATCACAGTCTTTCAGCTCCAGCCATGCCAAACCTTTTGCAAAACATTCAAAAGCTTCAGAATTGCTAATTTGTTCGTGTTCTTCGTTCCACTCCGCAGCTTACGGGAGCTCAAGTTAAATTCAAAGGAACTAAAAGGGGATCGAAAATATTTCTATGTACTCATAATTCGGATAGCACCGCTTGCATACAAGGAATATGTTAGTTTAAAAAAAAGCTTTCAAAATGGATTTTGTACACAAGGAATGTGATTAAAAAAAACCCTTTAAAAATGGATTTTGGTTAACCGAGAGTTTCGGATAAAAGAGGTTCTACTGTAATTCAAATATTTTTACAGATCTTTATTTTTCTTTGAATTTTGCGACTTTATGATTCGTGCGCCTGGGGTGTACCAATGTAAGGTGTACCAATAAGTCTTGCCCTGATTATAAATATTTATTATTCTCAAACTATTATAATTAGACATGTTTGTTTGGATTCGTTGTAAATACTGTTACAAATTTTTTCTATAAGATCGCGTACCTCAGTAAATGTGTCCCCGTGGTAGCTTGGAGAATGTCTAAAGCGATATTCTAGTTCCCACCAAGTGTTCTTTAATGCTGTTCTCAAATCCAAAAGGGCAACTTCCTGACATAAGTTTTATTTTATTGTTGTTCTAACACGCATAACACTAGCTGGTGTTGTTGTTCAGAAACTATGTCATCGAGCTGTTTTTTTCCAATTTTTTGCAAACGCAATAGATCTTTCAGAAAATAGTGTCAAAGTGGGCGTTTTGAACCGAATTTCCGCGCGAAGGAAGGAAGTGCACTCAAGAGCGTGCGAAAAACGTGTTTGTCACGTGATCAAAATTCCTTATAGGTAATTAATTGATCAAAAAAAAAAAAAGGAAAAAACAGTTCAATTCCAAATCGCTTCCATGTCCAGGCTTTCCAGTTTTATATCTTTCTGTTAAAAAATGAATGTGTAAATGTGTCAAAACGTTTTGCGCTTGTTGAGCAGAGCAGTTGAGAACAGCCTTAACATGTCTTCTGTTACAGTACACACAGCAGATTGTATCCTAGTCTTCAGTTCTTCGAAGCCAGCAATTGGTGTGGCAAAAAGTGTGGTCCTTGATATAGCCCCCAATGAAAAAATCCAGAAGATTAATATCTGGAGAGCGCGGAGGCCGGGGTGTTTGTCCATCCCTTCCAATACACCGATCCGGAAATGTTTCGTTCTATTGCACAAAAAAAAAAAAAAAAAAAAAAAAAAAAAAAAACTAAAACTGAGCTGTTTAATGATACAACAAGTTACATTATTATTACAAACAGTTAATTTGTAATGAATTATTATGATCAGGGCAAGACTTTTGGTTTACCCAGTATATGTATGAGGGGTTCACAACCACAGTAGACCAAGTCCATTTTGGAAAAAAAAAAAAAAAAAAAAAAAATGAGATAGTCCATTTAGAATGTGCATAAAATCTGTTTTATCTACTATCACAGTGAACCAAGCATGTTTTCACATACTTTCTCATTTTACAGACTTGTTTCACTGTGGGAGTGATTAAAACAGATTTTATGTGTCTTCTAAATGGACTATGTCTTTTTTTTTTTTTTTTTTTTTTTTTTCCAAACTATTTTTCGCCTACTATGGCTGTGAACCCCTCATATATAACGCTTGAAATAAAGATTTTTCGTATAACAACAATGATATTTCAAATGGAAATCAAATTTCAAAGTAATTGCTTAAGGGTGTTCTCAAATCCAAAAGGGCAACTTTCTGACATCAGTTTTAATTTATTTTTGTTCGAAAATACATGAAACTAGCTGGTGTTGTTGTTCAGAAACTATGTCATCGAGCTGTTTTTTCCAATTTTTTGCAAACGCAATAGACCTTTCAGAAAACAGTGTCAAAGTGGACGTTTTGAACCGAGTTTCCGCACGAACGGAGAAAAAGCACTCAAGAGCGGACGAAAAACGAGTTTGTCACGTGATCAAAAACGCTTATAACTCAATAGGTAATTGATGGATAAAAAAAAATGGAAAAAGCAGTTCAATTCCAAATCGCTTCCATGTCCAGGCTTTCCAGTTTTATATCTTTCCGTTAAAAAATGAATTTGAAAATGTGTCAAAACGTTTTGCGCTTGTTGAGCAGAGCAGTTGAGAACAGCCTTAAGAGGCGCAAAAGCCAACATAGTGAAAAAGATTCCATGCCGGGACACGAACCCGGGCCATCAGTATAGCGCACTGCCGTTCTACCGGCTAAACCACATGGAACAATACTCAGCCTGGAAAATTTCTTTCTATTGTATGTTGGTAAGGCTACAAACGCAGCACAAGATGGAATATTTATCGTGAGCCACCGACATGGGGTAAACACGAAACTTAACTAAATCCAGCATCGATAGAAACTATATTAACACATGCAAATTATTCCAGAGAGAAACATCCGCCTTGAATACAAATGATTTCAAATGAAAATCAAATTTCAAAGTAATTGCTTAAGGGTGTTCTGAAATCCAAAAGGGCAACTTTCTGACATAAGTTTTAATTTATTTTTATTTGGAAATGCATGAAACTAGCTGGTGTTGTTGTTCAGAAACTATGTCACTGAGCTGTTTTTTCCATTTTTCTGCAAACGCAATAGATCTTTCAGAAAAGAGTGGCAAAGTGGGCATTTTGAACCGAATTTCCGCGCGAAGGAAGAAAGAGCACTCAAAACGGGTTTGTCACGTGATCAAAAGGGCTTATAACTCAATAGGTAATTCATTGATCAAAAAAAGGAAAAAACAGTTCAATTCCAAGTCGCTTCCATGGCCAGGCTTTCCAATTTTATACCTTTTCGTTAAAAAATGAATTTGTAAATGTGTCAAAACGTTTTGAGCATGTTGGGCAGAGCAGTTAAGAACAACTTTAAGAGGCGCAAAGGCATAGTGAAAAAGTCCCGGCATGGAATCTTTTTCACTATGTTGGCCTTTGCGCCTCTTAAGCAATTACTTTGAAATTTGATTTTTATTTGAAATATTGTATTCAAAGCGAATGTTTCTCTCTGGAATAATTTCCATGTATTAATAACAATAATGAACTAATATAATATGAAGATGGCAAAGTTATACATTAAACGTATTAGCAAATATGACCACGGCCATGAAATCTCAATGTATTAACAATCATAAACATTTTTAATATGGACGATGTTAATAAAAATTTAAATAAAAAGGATTTAACCAAGAAAGAAACGAAATGTGACAGAGCAATACGACGAAGAAAAAGGAAGTTAAAAAAATAGAGTGACACAAGCATGTTTAATCTTCAATGGGCAAGAACACCACGTGTTGCTAAAAATGCATTATTACTTATAACAGGCTAGCTTAGACAGTTGCTTGCAAATATAATGCATTGTAACAAGTAAATACACTAGTGTCCAAACTTAAGGACCAATCACAAAATGATAATTTTCATGTACGAGGATTCTCAAAAAGAAATAATATAATTCGAATAATTACTATCTCAACAGCACAGCTAGTCCATATAACATCCCATTCATGTCACACATGGTCAAAAGTGTCACAGTCGCTACGGTAAAGCAAAAAATAGGAAATTCCATACATGTCATTTTATGAGTCTCAAATGATCACTATATGCGACTCCACTGAGACGTCACTGTGACTGCTGCTTTGTGACGAGTCACCATGTGACTTTACAATGTAGTTACATTGTGACTCTCATGTGACTGTCATCTGCAGACTCAATTTCAAAGTCATCGTCAACGCTGCATTGTGATACGTTACCAAATAATGTCACATAATGACTTTCAGGTGGCATAGAGACTACTGTGAAGTCACCATTGTGCGCTTTTGTGAAAAGTCACCATCTGTCTATAATGTGATATTGTTTGGTGACCTCTCATAATGTAACGTTCATGATGACTTTGAAAAATTGAGTCTAAAAATGACAGTCACATGAGAGTCACAATGTAACTACATTGTAAAGTCACCTGGTGACTCGTCACAAAGCAGCAGTCACATTGACGTCTCAGTGGAGTCAGATATAGTGATATTTGAGACTCATAACGAGACGTGTGGAATTTCCTATTTTTTGTTTCAACGTAGTGACTGTGGCACTTTTGACCATGTGCGACATGAATGAGATGCTATATGGACTAGGTGTACTAGTAATCATTTGAATTATATTATTTCCTTTTGAGTATTCGCTTACTTAAAAATTAGCATTTTGTGAATGGTCCTTAATTTTGGACACCAGTGTAGATGAAGAAACGGGAAAAAGATAGTGAATTAGAGATACAGTATAACCTCAAAAATCCGGCATCCTCGGGACCGAGACTAAGCCGGATTTCTGAAACAATATAAAAAGTACCGCCGATATTCTTAATGATGCCTTTATTCATAATTTAATTCTCACCCAAGTGATATTTATGTGAGGAAAAAAATATTTAAAAAAAATTACTTTTAATTGATATTTTCTATATTAGACCAAAAATTCTAATAAACGGTGAAGTCTTTTCTTCTCGGGTAATTTCCGAAACATCGATGTGAATTTTATTGGCTTCATTCATTTCGGCCTTTTTTTAACAAGTTTTACTGGGATTTTTTACAAGTGAAGAATATCGACTTTGGAAATAGTACTTGGTTAAATTTCCTTTTGCCCGCACTACATCTATGACTAGATATCGCTGGACGACATTTTTAAAGTTGGCAACTCTAAATTTCTAATCAATCCGTTTTTAACACATTACAGTAGAGCGCCGATTATCCGAACAAGTCGGGACCGACCCTAGTTCGGATAAATGGACAGACAGTTTAAGGGATGTTCCTGACTAAACTAAAACTTTCACACTTTATCCAGGCTTAGGACTGACAGCACCAGCTAGTGTTAGCGTGTTTAAAAACTGTTTATTTTATTATTTTTTTTGTTTACTTTTCTATTATTTAATTTTTTTTTTCTCTTTTTATCATTTTCTAAACTCCAAAGATTATAATTTAAGCAAAAAAGCATTCGATTGTTGCTTGCTTCAAAGAAGACGTTCTTTCCAATGCTGCCATATCTCGAATTCTTCTTAAATACGTTAGTTGAATAGGATAGAGTTCTTTTGCCGTTCTATACATTTCATAGCTGTTTCCAAACATTCAAAGGCTTCGTTATGGGATGGACCTGTGTCATTTTCAGAGAATTCGTTTTCATTTCTTCAATTTCTTTTTCATCTTAAATCTCATCCACAATCTCATCATCATTACAAAAAATTTTTGGGAGAAATAGGCTGTTCAGATAAATGGAAGTTCGGTTAATTTTTTTTTTTTTTTTTTTTTTTTTTTTTTTTGAGAGAAATAGGCTGTTCGGATAATTGGAAGTTCGGTTAATTGGAATTCCGATAATCGGCGCTCTACCGTACATAGTTGGAAAGTTTATGAATTCGGTTTTTCTGTCTGTCTGGGTTCTCTGACTCGGATGTCCATATAAGGTAAAGCGAGGAGAGTCTGCGCACATTTCAAAAGAATAATAATAAAAAATCTAAATATTAATATTTTGCTAAACTATGCATGAATAATTTTGAATACATTTGTTTTTATGCATTTCCATTGTTATTTTGTTGTTAGACTGTAATTTAATAGAACAGCAGCAACAAAACCAAGAAAACTATTTTGCGCAATCTCTCCTTACAGGGTAGGAGAGAACGCGCACATGGGTAGGAGAGATTGGTATTAATAATAACTACAATTAAATTGTTAACAATAACAATTACACTTAATCGACATTGTTGAAAGGTTTTTGTGAGTAAATAATATTGTATTAGGAGTGAATATTTCAACCAAATGTTTAAATAATAATAAAAGAAAGAATTTTAACAACATTAAAAATTTTTATTTAAGAAGATTAAAATATCAGAAAAAGAAAGCCCTACTAAGATTACAAAATAACACTAATTCAGTTGATAACATCTTTAACTTGAAAATTACTTCATTTTCATTTCCACAGTTTCATTGTATTTTGTTTGCTAACCGAAGTTGTTTTCGTCCACAATCGATGCAGTTATTGTTGTAAATCGTGCATCTTTCGTGCAATCCCCTGCAACAAGCAATACATTGAATCCAGCCAGTTGTCGAAGTTGTCACCTGGTACAGTTCCAGACATTCAGTGCACTCACCCTCATTGACCTTCCGTTTTTTTTCCTTGAGTTTTTTTACCCCACTTTTTTGTGAAAGCACCTTATCTTCAACTGTTTTTTTTTTTTTTTTTTTTTTTTTTTTTTTTTTTTTTTTTTTTTTTGAGCGGCATCCTTCTTAAGTCTTTTTTCATGTATATTTTGTGGATTAGTAACATTAGTTGCACTCTGTTTCCTTTTGATTTCGATTGCATTACACTACTTGGAATGGGTGTAAGCTTTTCCAAAACATTGTATTAGAAAATTTATTTTAGTTAACAAAATTAATTCATTAGCAAATTAATTGCTCATAAGTTAAAAAATATATATATAAAATTTAATTAAATTATTAACAAATATATTATTAATTTATTACCAAAAATAATTACATAAAATTTATTTAATAACAACTGTATTATTAATTTAATAATAAAATTTTTATCTGCAAAAGTATTTTTTTGCAAATTAATTTGTTGCCGAATTTAGTTTTGATAAATATGTGTTTTTCCGAAATTATTTCAAAATTGATTCATTCATATGTTTTACACGTAATTTGCAATTCATACAAATTTATCAATAAGCTGTGTAATCTCTCCTAGCACTTAAACGTATGGGGAAATGCGCCATCTCTCCTAAGTAGCAGATGCGCAAACTCTCCTATTTTGGTACGAGAGATTGCGCGGCCTTTTATTTAAATATGGCCGCTTCTAAAATGAATTTTTGGTGTTCGCATACTTAGTGCAGGTTAGTAGTTTATAAGAAATAGTTTAATTTGAAAATATTTTGTATTACTGACGTTCTATAAAAATTCTGAAGAATAGTTATGAAAATTCAAGCACTTACTTTGGAAAAACAAAGCAAAATAGCACTGCTTTATCCAAGACTCTTGGAACAATCAATATGCACATTCATGTAGACGCTGCACTAATGCTGCTGTACAACTACCTGGAGTCGCTGGGCGCGCACTCTACTCCTTCTCGTCGAATCTCTTTGTGCGCAATCTCTCCTACCGCGCGAACTCTCCTCGCTTTACTATATATATAAGTAATACACGTCATTGGGGATTATGATGGCATATTTCATATTGAAAATGAAGTATGTAGCATTTATAATAGTTCCTTTACAAGGACACTCAAAATAATTCCGTTACATTACGGTCTACGAGGAAACATCATTTGCAGTGTATTTTAATGATGTTACACTGTTTCAAACAGATTAAAATTGATGTGCGCGGGGGGAAATTGATGTGCACTCTGATGGTAATTACAGAATAGGGTACTCATAGCATTCATCGTTCATTTACAGGGTCACAAAAAATAATTCAGTTATAGTATTGTCTATGAAGAAAAATTTCTGGAAGTTCGTTTTCAGCTTTGGTACGAGTTTTTAAATGTAACTAATTTTTTGTCGATTACTTTTTGTGTTTATTAATTACTATCGATCGTATACAGGGATATCGAGTACAGTTTCGTTTATTGACTGAAATAGTTGAAAGGGAATTTTCTACTGCGCTATGCGTTTCCTAACTGAAATAAATTTTAGCATATTACAGAGTATACAAATCTATAGTATATATACAGGATTGCACAAAAGGGACTATTTTCTCGACGATTGTTGGTCATTGCTAAATTGGGTTTTCAAATCCGGTATGCGTTTTCCAAGTTATTTACTTAGACATGATATTTCACCTTATTGAACCGTGAAAATTTGTTACAGTATTCTGAATGTGTTGGAAAGTGTTTCACTACGCTTGAAGCATGATTTTCCGTTCTTCTTTATGTTTCATGCGATTTTTGGTTCTGACATAGTTTTAAATTGTTTTTGCAGGTTTGCACAGCAAATTTTTTGTACTCCTTCAACATGGACATGGAACACTGCAATAACTATGAGGACCGACTTGAGAAGAATGACGGAAAATCCGAGAATAAGGAACCTAAGATGGCGTGCGCCATCTGCTTAGAAGAAATTCAAGAAGAAGACGCAGCAAAATCAGAGCCCTGTGAGCATATTTTCCACGAAATTTGTCTCAGGACTTCGCTCTCCTACAACATTCGTTGTCCGTTGTGCAGAGACGAGATTTCTCTAATTTGGACAGTATCCTCCGGTACTCTAATGGAAGTTGCCCAATATCGCACCCAACAACGTAAAAACGCTAGAAACATCCGCAGGCAGTTAGAAGAAATATCCGCACAAATGAGGAGATTGTCGCAAATGGTCGGACACAATTGTCAACTTGCAAATCAGATGATCGACGAAATGAGGCTGGAATCAAGTTCCTAAACATTAAGATGTGCTTGTCTTGTTAATATTCTTCATTTGATTTAAAACAATAAAACATTCATTGATATGTTTAGACTGAGCAGACTGTGTCATCTTTATACTTTCTTACTATTACGAATGAAAATTTCAAATTTACGTTAACATTTTTACAGTTTTTTTTCATTATTAATTAATAGAAGCATTGATTGCCACGATATTTTTTTTTTTTTTTTGTACATATGTATAACTTTTTTTTTTTTCCATTTTCGAGTAAAAAAAAAAATTGATGTTTGATGCTAAAAATTGCGCTAATTTATAACTTTGATGATATATTGACATTCTTTCCTAATTGTTTTCTAATTCTTATGAATATTTATTTTTTGTAATGATAATTTTTGGAAAAAAATTTAATCAGAAAAAAAGTTTTTAAATACTATTTTTTTTAAATAATCTTTTTTTTTTTAAAGTACTTATTTAAAATTTGCTTGTACCTGAACATCAAGAAAAGTTTAAGAAAGTTTTGCAGTAGTCAGAAATATAAAGTAACAGCGTTGGTAATTTTTTTTTTTTTTTTTTTTTTTTTTTGATAATTGCTTTTAAAACGAAAATCAACATGGGGGTGGGGGTGGAAAATCACAAATTGGCGCAAATAAATGTCACCAAGATAGAAAACGTAAGATTCTCATTTGTTTTTTGTAAATAATAATAATAACATGATTTAAAACTTACGTAATTTATACAAAATAAAAGTACATATATCATTATAAAATATTTTCTTTAAAAAACTGATACTTCATTTACGGGGGAAAATACCAATCATTATCAAATAATAACACTGATTCAAGTGTCATTTTTTGCTATTATTTTAAATTAAATATGTTTTTAAGATAAATCTAAGTCTACCTATGAAAGGTTATGCCTCCCCCTTCGACGTATCTTGATTTACATCTATATGCATCCCCAATATTACTCACAAAATAAAAAATAAAACTGTCTGTGTGTTTGTTTCGTAGACAACTCCATATAAATCTATAAATCTCGGAAAGTGCAGTCAAACTTCAGCGAGAGAAACCGTCCATATGTCACGTGACTTTGGCGTTGCGTCAACAAGAGGTAACCATTGCTCTCTCCATGATATCTCATCTCGATGTATCCAATGGCGGATCCCAGGGGCAGTTCACGGGGGTTATGATTCCCCTCTGAACACCAACAAAAATATTCTAAAGATCATTTTTAAAATGAAATATACAATAGAGTCCCAATTATCCGAGTCCTACTTAACCGAGTAATTTTCTTCTGATGAACTGATAGTAGTAGGAAAATAAGAGTACGGGCTCAGCCGCAGGGTGCACGGGTGCAGCGTGCACCCTCCCCCCACTCCGGTCCGTCCTCCGGCCCCGTCCCCCATCCCGCACCCTCCGCCACCGCCCCCTAGCGGGAAAAATGGCATTTTTAGAGTATTTTCCTGCTATAACATGAGAGTTGAACGTTAAATCGACTAGATTATCATTCTATAAGAAGAAGATTAAATTTATATTTGAATTTTGAATAACCAGGCATGAGATTCTTCCGCGGATCCGCGGTTTTCAGCTTTTTTGTCATTTTTGAATTTCCGTTTTTTCCGATTTTCCGATTTTTTTTTCAAATTTTCGATTTTTAATTTCTCAATTTTCAAGAATTTATTTCGTGCAGACATCCGTTTTTTATTCGCTTAAATAAAAAAAGAATCATAAAATGATTTTAATCCTCATCAAAATATGCCTATATTTCAACACCAACTACGAGTCGAGAAGTCATTTATCGTGCGCGGTGGTTATCCTATTTCATCGCGATCCCTGAACCAGAGATGATTCTGTTCCGAAAAGACCGAAGAATTACGGCAGTCATTTCCAGGGAAAAAAAAAAAAAGTTCATAAATCTGAAAATTCGGACATAAAATGTATCGCGAATTTCGACAAAGATCACAAAAAAAAACGTCAATTTTTGTTAAAGGATCTCTTAAAAAAGGTCAATTTCCGTCAAAAGATCGCAAAAAAAAGCAATTTTCGTCAAAAGATGTCGAAAAATGGCAATTTTCGTCTAAAGATCGCTATAAAACGACAATTTCCGTCAAAAGATCGCTATAAAACGACAATTTTCGTCAAAAGATCGGTATAAAACGGCAATTTCCGTCAGAAGATCGCAAAAAATGGCAATTTCGGTCAGACGATCGCAAAAAAATGGCAATTTCCGTCAAAAGATCGCGAAAAAATGTTAATTTTCGTTAAAAAAAATTTGTAAAAAAAAAAACGTCAATTTTCGTCAGAAGATCGCGAAAAAACGTTAATTTCCGTCAAAAGATCGCGAGAAAACGGGAATTGTCGTCAAAAGATCACGGAAAAAACGGCAATTTTCGTCAAAAGTCACGAAAAACGGTAGTTTTTGTCAGAAGATCGCTATAAAACGACAATTTCCGTCAAAAAATCGCGAAAAAGCGGCAATTTCCATCAAAAGATCGCGAAAAAATGTCAATTTTCGTTAAAAAATTTGTAAAAAAAACAATTTTTGTCAGAAGACCGCGAAAAAACATCAATTTCCGTCAAAAGATTGCGAAAACACAGCAATTTTTGTCAAAAGATCTCGAAAAATTGGCAATTTTCGTCAAAAGATCACGAATAAACGGCAGTTTTTGTCAAAAGATCGCTATAAAACGACAATTTCCGTCAAAAGATCGCGAGAAAACGGGAATTGTCGTCAAAAGATCACGAAAAAAACGGCAATTTTCGTCAAAAAAGTCACCAAAAAAAAATAGTTTTTGTCAGAAGATCGCTATAAAATGACAATATCTGTCAAAAAATCGCGAAAAAACGGCAATTTCCATCAAAAGATAGCGAAAAAACGGCAAATTTCGTCTAAAAGAAGTGAAAAGAAGAAAAGAAATGGCAAATTTCGTCTATATATCACAAAAAATAAACTTTTCATTGGAGTAAATTAATAATTTCTGCATAACTCGTGTTAATAATTTCTTTTGAATTTACACAAGGCTAAATTGTATGTAAATTATATATATTAATAGCAATTATATTTGTTGCGCTTGAAATTCATAACTGTCATTGTTCAAACGTCGTTCGCGCAGTTTTCAGCTTTTTTGCTTTTTGGTCAATCTCATCCCTGAATAACTTTTACCTTAATTAGTATTATTAATTAAGCAAAGCAATGGAAAATAACAATTTTACAGGAAAAAAGCTGATTTATGTTGATTTTCTTTCAAGTGCAAGATCAGTATATCAACTTAAATGGAGAAAGTTAAACATATATTTGAATTTTGAACAATCTTTACCTTAATGAGTATTATTAACTAAGCAAAACAGTGGAAAATACCAATTTCTGAGGAAAAAAGCTGATTTCTGAAGATTTTATTCAACTGCAAGCTCAGAATATCAACTTAAATGGAGAAAGTTAAACATATATTTGAATTTTGAACAATCTTTACCTTAATGAGTATTATTAATTGAGCAAAACAATGAAAAATATCAATTTTTAATGAAAAAAGCTGAATTTTTTCAAGTACAAGATCAGAATATACTCTTAAATGGGGAAAGTTAAACGCGTACATTTGAATTTTGAAGAATCTTTACCTTAATGAGTATTATTAATTAAGCAAAACAATGAAAAATAACAATTTTAAAGGAAAAAAGGCCGATTTCTATAGATTATTTTCAACTACAAGATCAGAATATCAACTTAAATGGAGAAAGTTAACCCCTTCGCGACGGGAGCCTTTTACGAAATGTTTATTACTTTGCTACCGGTTTTAAAAAACAGAAATTTCTGCCTATTCAAATCGGAAAAATGCTCGGATTAAATAAGGCAAATTTTACAGTAAAATTTTACTGGTGAGGATAAACGAGGATCCTTAGGTCTATTTCCGGCACGTATACGTGTCGCTCGTCCCCAAGGGGTTAAACATATATTTGAATTTTGAATTATCAATACCTTAATGAGTATTATTAATTATGCAAAATAACAAAAAATATAAATTTCAATGGAAAAGCAGATTTATTTATTTATTTTTTATTTTATTTTTTTTAACCATAAAATGAGAATATCATCTTAAAATGGAAATTTAAACATACATTTCAGTTTGAGAAAAACCCTCACCTTAATTAATTTTGATTAACTGAACAAATAACAAATGTTAATATGGAATAAAAAGATGAATTTTATTAACTTTTATACTAGTTTGAGATTTTAACACACATTTAAACACTAGTTATGTAAGATTTAAAACCTTAGACAACTACGTCCTAAGATTAATTAATCAAAATAAATTCAATTTTCAGCTTAATCAATAACTGGAAATTTATCATTTAAAAAATATATATATTCATGATTGTACATATAAAAATAAGAGTTTACAAGGTAATTTCCTTAATTTTTAGAAGATTCAACAGAATATTTTCAACAAGTCTGGTATAAGAAAATAAATACCAAATAACAACTTCCATTGCCTTCCAACCCGCACATTCCCTAAATTTGGCGGACCGTAACAATAGAGTTTTGACGTCACAAAAGCATATCAGAAAATGTTTACATCCAAGAAAAACATCAATTTTTATGCTTCTTTTCAACTGTTACATGAAAAATATAAACTTGTATTTTAGTTTTGAACAACCATTACCTTAATGATTATTAATAATTAAGCAGAACAATGGAAAATATTGCTTTTTTAATGAAAAACATGCCTTTAAACGAATCCGGTTAACTTTTACAGTACTTTGAGATTTTATCGTGCTTTTTAGACGTTAGTTATGTAATATTTAATTCGTTAGATGACTATACCCCAAGATATATTCAATCTAATTTCCTTAATTTTAGCAGATTCAACAGAATTTTTTCGATAGGGCTAGTGAAAACAATTCCAGATTCCATTCACTGCACGCTACCCTTAGCATTCTTCAAACTTGGGAAGGGATCACAAACCTTCTCTGACGTTATATTCGAACCAATTTTTAGTTCGTGTTTACTGCACCTGGTAAACTACAAAGCATAACAGAGAATGTTTCCGTTCAAGAAAAATATCAATTTTTAGGTAAAAAGAGATTGAATTTTTCACAATTGTTACATGAAAGATATAAACATTTATTTTAGTTTTGAACAACCATAACCTTAATGAATTTTAATAAGTGAAAAAATAACAAAGGAAAATATTATATTTTAATGAAAAAAGACAAATTTAAACTCATTTGATTAACTCTTACACTAGTTGGAAACTGTAAATGAATAAAATTGTTTTATGAGTTCATTTGATCATTGACACATTCGACATTTTGTACATATATCCGAATTTTGAATGAACAGCATCTTAATGAATATTAATAATGAAGTAAAACAATGGGAAATATCAATTTTTAAGGAAAAAGATCAGAATATCATCATAAAAGAGGAAAAATACGAGGATTTCAACTTAAAAGGGAAATTTAAACATTTATTTCAGTTTTTGAAAAACCATTACGTTAATGAATTTTAATAATTGAACAAATAACTCAGAAAAATATTATTTTTTAATGATAAAAGACAAATTTAAACGAATTTGATTAATTTTTACACTAGCTTGAGATTTTATCCTTCTTTTATATGCTACCTATGTAGAATTTTAACCTTTCAACGAGGCACACTTCAAGAAATACTCATTACTAAACAAAATAAATTAATTTTAATCTAATCAATAAATGAAAATTTCACATTTTAAAAATATTTTCATGAATGTGCATAAAAATACGAGTTTACAAACTAATATCTTTATTTTTATTACATTTAACTAATTTTTTCTACATTCAAGCTTAATTTTTATACACAAAGCATTATTTAATCAAATCCAGTACTTTCAGATTTAACGAAATTCACCGATTTTCACTTTTTAAACCAATCCTATGAGTTAAAAAATAAGAGCACCTCCTATAATTTTATAGCTTTGGGTGAAACGAGACGAATTAGCAGCACATTAAAACTTAAACATAATAAAAAAAAAAAAGGGTTATTCAATAATTGCTTAGTGCGTAACTTTCCCTCAAAATGAAAAACAAATGAATTCTTAAAACCTCCAATCTTACTAAGTAAATAAAAAAAAATAATAATAATAATTCACCCTTGGACGGATTCGAACCGCCAACTCCATGGTTAACAGCCATATGCGCTATCCAATTGCGCTATAAGGGCATCGAAGATTTTTGAATTATTGCAATACTTATCTACATCAAACTCGATTCTTGCTCCTATATATTTTACCATTACATAATTTTAAAAACTGTTTTTTTTTTCATTTATCAGAAAATTATCAAATCACAAAACGATCACACATCAAGTTGTTTCAAATATGAAAGCTATCTTTACATTTGTCTAATGATACAGGGCATACATGAAGAATTCGATTCAAACCGCCCACTTTGACAGGATTTTCAGTCCGCCTTTACCAAAAAATGGAAAACTCCATTCGATGACCTAGTTTCTGGATAAGAACACCTGCCCAAATTTATTTTTGTTCGAAAATGCATGAAACTAGCTGGTGTTGTTGTTCAGAAACTATATAATCGAGCTGTTTTTTTTTTTTCATTTTTTTGCAAACGCAACATATCTTTCAGAAAACAATATCAAAGTGGGCGGTTTGAACCGAATTTTCGAGCGAAGGAAGAAAGAGCACTCAAGAATGGGCGAAAAACGTGTTTGTCACGTGATCAAAATGGCTTATAACCCAATAGGTAATTGGTGGATCAAAAAATGGAAAAAACAGTTCGATTCCAAATCGCTTCTATGGCCAGGCTTTCCAACTTCATACCTTTCCGTTAAAAAATGAATTTGTAAGTGCGTCAAAACTTTTTGCGCTGGTTGAGCAGAGCAGTTAAGAACACAGCCTTAAGGGCACGTGTAAGTGCTCTTCCCATGTTAATCTATGCAAAATTCTATGTTAACCAATGGCAAGATTGAATTAAGTAATAACACATTACCTAATGTAAATAATGAAAATGCAAAGAAAGTACACGTAAGTGCGTTTTCAAAAAATATCCCTTTACATAATACTAATTTTAATTGCGAAAAGGCCTAAATTAAAACTTTAAAAACAGGTTTATTCAACTGTTTACATGTTTCGACTTTTCCCGAGTCATTTTCAAAACAAATAAATAAAAATATTCAATTGCAATTCTATTTTACGTAGATGTTTATTTTTATTTTCTGAACCATTGAGTAACACGAGCCATAGTTTTGGTAAATTAAATGATGCTGCATCGTCACACATTGAATTTTTGCGCGTTACAATCTGTACGGCTTCTCTTATAATGGATATAGAGATAGACTAATGGATATAGAGATGGTATAGAGATAGACTAAAGGGGAAAATGATCTTACTTTCATCGAAATTTATTTGGATAATTTCTTCTTGATATATTCTTGCTAGTGCTATGGTTTTTCTACTGTACTTAATATTAGCTGCATGTCCTTTTTTTTCTATACTTAAATTTTCTGCTAGTTATACTGCTATAGTAATTCTTTGATCTCTGATAAATGAGAATTACTCAGGAGTTTATGAAATACCATTTATGAGAGCGAACGGAAACAAGTAAAAATTAAATTAAAAAAACCAAAAACCCGACTTCGTAAAAAGCGAACTAATTAATTATTTCTCATTAATATGAAACTATTTTTTATATTACTTAACTATTTCTTTTATTTACTTGTATTGATGACTTTTAAGTTGTGTTTAATTGTTAGTTCCTATGTTCCTATCTGTAAACACTGTTTTGATGAGTCCTATAGATGTCTATGAAGGTTAGAGTTGCAGTAAAGCTAAAGGTCAAAATTAGCACTAGCCACCGGCCACAGGGCCAGTAAATGAGAAAAAGTGGCTAGTGCAAAATTGTCTATCAGCGGCCACCTTCCGGCCACCTTTTACAAGGAGATAATACAATTTTCTTGCATTTCATCAAGGATTCTACTTTTTTTGGTTCCAATATATTTATATTAACATATTTATTTGGGCTATTCAGTTTTAGATTAATACTTTTGGAAACTTTACTGTTTAGTATTTTTAAATAAAAAAGTGGCCACTAGTTTAAAGAAAGTGGCCACTTAAAAAACTAGTCTTACCGGCCAGTGGCCGCTAATAAAATTTCCCAGTTTTGACCTATAAGTAAAGCTAAGATCATACCTACACAACTTTCAGGTTATGTAATATTTAAACGGATCTTCTGTCTGTAAAATAGTCAATGAAACATCGTCTTCATTTTGAAAGACCTGTCCAATGATATGCCACTCAATAGGGTGCGTAATTTTTTTTTCGTCTCTACCGGCCGCCATTTTCAATTTATAAAAACAAAAACTAGCCTATAACCATCGAAAGGTTAAGCCGAATCGATAAAGACCTCATTCATTAAAATCCATCCAGCCGTTGGGATGTTTCAAGGGTATGAAGAAATCCACATACCCAGATACGCGTGAAACACATAACCCATCTTGGCAGTCGGGTAAAAAGTTGAAAACGTCCTTCGAATGAGCGATGACAGTTTCTGAAAAGGAACACCTACTAATTTCATGCGTTTTTTGAACAAAAATGAGTTCAGAAATGTGTCAGAAAGTAGCTTCTTGGGGTTTGAGAACAGCCTTAAGGGGCTACTTCAGTCGCCTGGAAAGGCTCGCTCGTTAAAGCTAATCCTATGGAAGAAATTTTTAAAGATATCTCATTTTCATTTCAATATTTTTAAATGATTTTATTACCATTGCATAGCTGGGATTGATTTCTACATCTTCCCTTTTCTACTTTTTCGATTTTGCTTGCAGATTTTTTTTCAAGAGGATGCTTTCACTTTCGAAACCAGTTCCGAAAGTGAAAGTGTCCTAATTAAAAATATCTGTAAGCAAAATCGAAAAGTAAAAACCGCCCTTTGTCCAGATTGATCTCATCTAGCCAATGCAAAAAGAATTGTTTAAAAATGCTGAAATGCAAACGAGATATCTTTTTAAAAAATGTCCATAGGATTAACATTACTGAGCGCGCCTTTTCAGGTAACTGAAGTAGCCTCTTAAGGCTGTTCTTAACTGCTCTGCTCAACAAGCGCAAAGCGTTTTGACATATTTACAAATTCATTTTTTAACGGAAAGATATAAAATTGGAAAGCCTGGCCATGGAAGCGATTTGGAATTGAACTGTTTTTTTCATTTTTTGAATCGTGCGTTGGCAAAAAAATGGAAAAAACAGCTCAATGACATATTTTCTGAATAACAACACCAGCTAGCTTCATGCATTTTCAAACAAAAGTAAATTAAAACTTATGTCAGAAAGTTGCCCTTTTAGATGTGAGAACACCCTTAAGAGAAAAGCAACACCTACATAAATGGTTGATTTAAAAAAAAAAAAAAAAAAAAAAAAAAGGAAACTTTAAAAAATTTGTAGCTCTGACTGTTTCGATGTGCTTTCTAATGTATTTTCCATTAAAGTAAAATCTACTTTTATTAGCTTTTAACCATGGAACAAGGAATACACTTTTTCCAACTTCTTTGCCTTTAACCGGTGCTGCATCGCCATTTGGTTTCCTGCATATTCTTCTACTCGTGTAACTTCTTCATAAATCAGTAAGTTTCAGATAAAAACAATAAAGTCTACATGTGGTATGGTCACAGTATTCAACTGACCAATACAGTCACTTGGCCAAGTATCACGGACAGACAAATCGAATTTTTCAACACTTTTCAACTACGTTGCAAAGTATTAAGAGGCTACTTCAGTCAAGCGAAAAGACCCATTTGATAATGCTAATCCTATGGAAGAAATTTATAAAGATATCTCGGTTGCATTTCAATATTTCTAAATGACTTTTTTTTTTCTTTTTTTTTTTTGCGTTGGATAGCTGAGATCTATCTGTACAAGGGCCGTTTTTTATTTTTTCGATTTTGTTTCCAGGTATTTTTACCTGGTACAGTAAACAACCGGTTCCGAAAGTGAAAGCATCCCCATAAAAAACATCTGAAACCAAAATAGAAAACGGCCTTTGTAGAGATCGATCTCATCTATTCAATCCAAAAAAAAAATAAAAAACCTTAAAAATATTGAAATGCAACCGAGATATCTTTATAAATTTCTTCCATAGGATTAGCGTTAGCGAGCGGGTCTTTTCGCGTTACTGAAGTAGCCCATTAAAAACAGAAATTGAAAAACATTTAGAATATTGTTTTATTAATTTTTCATGCTTTTAGTTTCTAATTTATATTCACTCTGAAAATATTTATAATCAGCAGTTAAGCTGACTATTATGTTTTCGAAAATATCGAACCCTGCCCTTTGTGAACCGCTATATTAACATATATATATATTTTTTTTTAACTCCCTTTGAAGTTTATGTTAATGAGGTTCAACTGCAACACAGATATATCTATATATCTAATGCCTTTAAAACAATAATTCCAGATTCTCAAGTTATCCAAAATTTCACAAAAATTAGGATTTACCAAGTTCTATTATTGATTGACAGGTATTAGTTTCAGGTTAAAGGTAATCCCCAACCCAACCAGTCAGTGCCGTGCGAAGCGGGGGGGGGGGGGGAGGCAGTCGCTTCGGGCGCGGAACTTGAGGGGGCGCCAAATTTATACTACAAACCTCGTCTTTTTCTTCTTTTTTGTAAAAAAAAAAAAAAAAAAAAAAAAAAAAAAAAAAAATGTATACTTGCATATTGGTAATTTTTTTTCTCAATGAAAGTACGAACATTTTTCGTTTCGAAGTTATTGCACTCTCCTTTACCTCACACCGAAATACAAATTTACGAATAAGGACTTCTTTCTTTTCAGAACTTTTCAGGTTTTTATCTTTGTCTCTTTTATTAATTTCTCTATGTTCTGAGTCTGTGCTTCTGACGAAAACATGTACTATCAAAATAGCATGGGGTTTCTATCTTGGAATATAAAAGGGTTCCAAACTGTTATACTGCACTGTTATATTAATTTTTTCTACACTCATTTTCCAGATCTCCTTTTCCAAAATATAAGTGCAATTTTCTTTTATGTTACTTAGTTTTTTGAAATTTCTGAATTAAAATTAAATCTAAAGTTTCAAAATAAACGCGAAATATGTATTCAAAAGACTTTGTTTCTGTTTCTGCACTTTTCAATTTTGTGACACCTGTCACAAAGAATAATTGGGAAGGGGGCGGGGGCGCCAAATGGAAACTTTGCCCCGGGCGCACTTTTCTCTTCGCACGCTGCTGCAACCAGTATTCCCAAACGACAATCCTTATTAATTCCACTTGTAAGAGATTTAGTTATTAAACCCCTTTTTGTTATCAATGATTTTATTGGACAGTTGCCACGTTGTTTCTGAAGCAATTTCATAGTTGCTTTGAAATGGAAGTGCCAACAGTCGTTGCGAGGGGAAAGTTATTCATTTAGAGTTTTTTTCTCTGCCCTGTTGTTGCAGTAACTGTTTTGACCATTTTCTGGGACTGTTTGTCACTTGTCAAGTACGGAAATCACCTCCATTTATCAGCGTTGGATTTAACGCCATTTCGTTCTGTTCGTTCTCAACTGTTTTTTAAGAGATCAAAAGATAAAAGGTAAAATATTAATTTAATTGTATTTTTAAAAAATAATTTCATTCATAGTATAAATTTTTTGTGCAATTTTTTGTTAAACTTTTTGACTATCGTGGTGAAGCGACGGGTTTATTGAACCCAAAAGCAATATTACTAATTGAATAAAGATAGTTTTGCTCATTTGTATGTTATGTACAGTCATGGTAAAAAAGGTAAACACCCCCTACTAACTCTGCAACTAGTTATAGTAGAAGAAAGTTACTGGTACCAATCGATTGGAAATAAAGTCTACTTTTAAATGATGTATATAAAATTTGCTTAGGGGGCCATCTACACATCAAAACCAGACCAAACATTGTTTTTTTAATGGCAACACTCAATTTTGCCAATACATTTTAAATCTGCAGTTCAAACTATGCGTAGAAACTAAATTTCAAGTCATTTGGATGATAAGTTTCTGAATTATAAACATTCAAAATATAGAGCTTCTAATATTAAATTACATTTTCATATTTTTATTAATATCTCCTGAAATTATAATCCTAATGCGGTAATTTTGTGTGAGGTTATAATACTTAAAAACCCAAACATAAATACACTGAATTCGTAATTAAAAAAAAATTATATTATGAATTATGAAATTAATATTCGAAAAAAATATGAATTGCAACCTACAATATTTTTGATAGATTTATATTTATTATGTCCTGCTTTATACGAATTCACAATTTCAAATTTTTGTTGCAAGTAGTTTTTGAATTATCATTAAAAAAAAAACAACAAATTGGTAGTTTAAGGGGCCATCTAAGGAGTACAGAAAAGCATAATCTGAAAAAATATAGTTTACTCATTTTACTGAAATATTTGGGCTGACAATAGTCGAAACATATTAAGCGAGTGAAAAGGTCATATTGGCCAGTAATGATACATTAATAGAAGTGACACAGTCATTCTGTAGCATTTCGACAATCGAGTACCGAACTTCAATTTGGATACAACTCCTAAAATAGACTCATTTTAAAATAATTAATTTCTAGGAAACTAATCGTACGAATTTCATGTAAATTTCGATTTAGGCTAATTGAAGGGTGTAGAATTTATTTATGGTGTCAAACATGAGTATTGCTATAGAAAACAACAACAACAAAGTTTTGGTTTGTTTTGATATGTAAATGGCCCCCTAAGCAAATTATATATACATCATTTAAAAGTAGGCTTTGTTTCTGATCGTTTGGTATCTGCAACTTTCTTCTATAATAATTCGTTACAGAGATAGCAGGGGGTGTTTGCAATTTTTTTCCCCACGACTGTACATACGGCTCATATTCAAAGTATTAGAATAATTACTTTTTTTTACAAATTGAAAATATCGTTTGACAATTCAATGTCTTTTAATGCAAATATGCAAACGATATTTTTATTAAGAACTTATCGTTGATTCAACTTATTTATTATCTTAAAATTAATATCATTTTTGAAAAGATTAATTGAAAAATAATTATTTTGAAAAGTCGAAATATTAGAATATTTATTCAAGTAGTTCAAAATATTAGAATATTTCACATTAATTCTCCTTTAATTATCACCAATTCATAACTGGTGGCATCATTGATTAAATTCAGGCGATTTTATTTAAAATCAGTATTCTTTTTGCAGTTTGTTTGCATTTTCGTCTTAAAATGGGTCGTGAAAGTGATATTCCTGAATCTATTAAACTTCGTATGGTTGATTTGTATCGGCACGGTAAAAATCAATGTTATATAGAGAATTATTTACATTGTCCGCAATCAAGCTTTAGTAAAATACTAACACAATATTTAAAAAAAAAAAGAAAAATTCCAAATTAATCGCCGAAATGGCGGTCGAAAACCAAAAACATATGCTAGAGATGACAGGAAACTGAAGCGCATAGTTAAGAAAAACCGTTTTAAAAGTGTGCGATTCTTGAATCGAAAATGGAAAGAAGAAAGAGTTGAAGTTTCTACATGAACAACATTAAGACGTCTTCATAAATTTAAGTTTGAATCTCGTGTACCGAAAACAAAACCTCATCACATGATTCCATCATCAGAAGATTTATTTGAAGATGATTTCATCTTTCAACAAGATTTAGCGGCACCGCATACCTCGGTGTCAACTAAGAATTGGTCCCGCCAACGCAACATTAAGGTACTTCCTTGGCCACCAGACTCACCAGACCTTAATCCCATCGAAAACTTATGGTGTATAATGAAAAAAAAAAAAGAAACTCCTAGAAAATCCTCCTTCAAGTAAAACTGAGTTAGTGGCACGTATAAAGTCTATTTGGGCTAATATTGATAGAAATGTTTGTAAACACTTTGTATATAGTATGCAAGATCGATTGTACGCTGTCATGAAAGCTAAAGGGGATGATACAAAATATTAACTACCATTTACTTCATATTCATAAGGTAATATTGTTGCGTAAAATAAAATATTCTAATATTTTGAGCCAATCTAAATTTTATTCTAATATTTTGATGTGTTTCAGAAAGATGTATACCTAATTTATTGTACTGTATTTTATACTTTGTAAATGTTAAAATCTTATCTAAACATTCCAGATTTAATTAATAAGAAATTTAATTGCATTTACTTAGTATCAAAAATAAATAAATAGAAAATAATTTTTTCTTGTTACATTTTCTCAATTATTCTAATATTTTGAAAACACATACATTGTAATACATACATTGTAATACATTGTTGTACATAGTAATTGAAGATTAAAAAAATAATAAGAAGTGTAGTAATAAATAATAATAATAAGTGTAATTACAGTACATTAATGATTATTATATAACATTTTCTTTCCATTTTATATAGATTACGTTGTAGCATTAAAGGGGCCGATTCAGGCAAAATATGGGGTCTATTTAGGACCTCTTCACAAAGTTCTTGTAAATAAACCCCTTCTCCTAATCTCCCTTCACAAAGTTACATTCCATAAAAACATACTCTTCATTTAATTACAGTAGAACCTCTTTTATCCGAAACTCACGATTAATCGAAATCCATTTTTAAAGATTTTTTTTTTTTAACTATCATATTCCTTGTGTGAAAGCGGTCCTTTCCGAACTACGAGTACATATAAATATTTTCGAACCCCTTTCTTAGAGTTCCTTTGAATTTAACTTGAGTTCTCGTAAGTTGCGGAGTGGAACGAAGAAAAAGAACAAATTAATAATTCTGAAGCTTTTGAATATTTTGCAAAAATTTTGGCATGGCTGGAGCAGCAGAAAGACTGTGATATTGGTGAAATAATAATATTAAAAAACTCAGTGACAGAGCTTCAAAGCAAATTCAATCAAAACTGCGGCACACAAAACATTTTTTCAAACCCTTGTGATATATGTAAAAGGTAGATAATTTCAAAATTGAAATTCAGGTAATTTATTTTTGTTTCTATTTTGGTATTGCTTTATTTTTACTCACTTGTTACCATAATAAGAAATACTGCATATATTTCTCCTTAATCTTAAAATTGAAGCATTCTCGATTATCCGACAATTTCGATTTTTCGAAAGTGGCTCGGTCCCAATTACTTCGGATAATCGAGGTTCTACTGTACTTTTAAAATGGCTAGTGTGGAAACAAAACAAGTTCACCAGAAAAGGAAAACTTAGCAGAAGTACATAAAGAAGTTGTAATAAATGCTTGGTTAGAATTTGAGTAACTGGACCTCATCTTTCTTTGCAAAATGTTATTTTCCACAGAATTATAATAAATTTCGCAAAAATAGCTTTTATACTTCCCAAAATGGGCCTAAGGGAAAACCCTGGATTCACCCCTGCATTAATTATTATTATCTTCGTAAATCAGTATTTCTTTTGCATTTTGATAATTCTATATGTATTTACATATTGGCCCAATCAATAGAAATGGTAGTTCTCGTATAGTCTTTTTTTTTTGTTGTTGTTGTTGTTAGTCTGAAGCTGAAGCACAGTGGAATAATATTAATACATAATATAAAACATCATTCTGTTATATATATTTTAAAGAAACGTTGTTGTAATTGAAAATAATACTGTTGCTTGAGGCTTGAAATGGTGTACTACTATTTAAAATATTTAATTTAAGTAACCACGTATTCTTATTTTTATATGCTTCTATATTATTTATTCTAAGAAATTTTTTAAATAAATAATATCATTCTATATTCCCACTGTTCTTATAAAGTGCTTAAAAGCCAAGTGTTATTGACTGTGTTATTCTGTATAGATAAAGAAATTTTGTTACTGGCAATGGCTTTTGTAGCCAAAGAAGAAAGCAAATATCTTTTCAAAGCTTTATGTATTGAAGCTTTTATTTTTAAATGTAGACCTAATAATTACGCGAGACAATTAATTCAAAACAGCCATTGAAAGATTGACTGTCTAATTTAGATAATCTGTTGTATACAGCTTCATTAGAAAAAAATCTTTCCTGATTTGCTTTAGTTAAGTTTAAACTGTATAACATGTTAGAGAATAAAAAATAAGACAAGTTTACATTTATATTAAAATTATACAATTAAAAAAAAATATTTTGTATTTAAAATTTTGTTTTATAGATTTCTTGATACTTTATACTGCATCCTATAGTTTGCTTTTTTTTATAAGTGTGTGTATAAAGCTAATCGTATCTAGATAATCTTCAATTTGTTCTAAGTGAAAGAAAAAAAAATTGAAAATAGAAGTACATATTTATTTTTTTTTTTCTAAATTTACAAGAAGAAAGTATTGGATTCGTGAGAATTTTCGACGGATTTACACGTTTTAGGGGGTCAGAGATTCCTAAAAACATGTTTTTACACAATGTCTGTATGTGACTCTGTTTGTATGTATGTGACACAAATTTTGCGGGCGCTCTATCTCAAGAACTAATGCACGGAATTTAATCAAAATTTATATTCAGTTAGTCCCTGATATAAATTGGTGCTAATTAATTTTTGGTGCAAATCGCTTAACAGGTGGCACTGCTATGCAGCGTTTTTCACAATTTCAAAAATAGCTCAATCTCCAGAACTAATGCACGAATTTTCATGAAATTTCAGATTCAATTAGTCCTTGACATGAATTGACGTTTTATACATTTTGGTGTAAATCGTTCTACAGGTGGCGCTGCTATGCTGCATTTTTTGCGATTTCCGCAATAATTCTATCTCATGAACTAATGCTTGGATTTTCAACAAGTTCCAGATTCAGGTATACCTAGATATGAATTAGTGCTGTTTATGTTTTGGTGTAAATCGCTCAACAGGTGGCGCTGCTATGCTACATTTTTCAGAATTTCCGCTATAGCTCTATCTCAAGAACTGCACGAATTTTCATCAAACTTGAAATTCAGATATACTTTGATATGAATTGGGGCTAAATTGATGTAATTTCTTGTATTATTTAAATGATTTAATTGATGTTATTTATATAGAAGAAAGTTTTGTGAGGGCCACAACATACTAGTTAGAATATTGTTTCATTAAGTTTTTATGTTAAGTGTAATATGTTATAGTTTCTAATATATTTTATGCTTGAAAATATTTATTGCCAGTAATGAATTTACTATTTTGAAAATATCGGATATATATATCAAAATATCGGGCATTGTTGATATTTTCGAAAATATCATGGAATTTACGAACCCGGAGGACCAGTACATTAAGCCGTTTCTAGTTATTTTGATGTGATTTGCCATCCTCTTCCAATTATTTCATTTAAAGTCCATTTTTTCCGCCCTAAAGTTTTATTGTTCATCATCATTTACTGATCATCAAAAATAATATCATGACGATCGGGTCAATGCGTAAATAACCATTAAGGGTGTTCTCAACTGCTCTGCTCAACAAGCGCAAAACGTTTTGACACATTTACAAATTCATTTTTTTGCGGAAAGATGTAAAACTGGAAAGCCTGGACATGAAGCGATTTGGAATTGAATTGTTTTTCCTTTTTTTTTTTTTTTTTTGATCAATCAATTACCTTTTGAGTTATAAGCATTTTTGATCACGTGACAAACACGTTTTTCGCCCGCTCTTGAGTACTTTTTCTCCGTTCGCGCGGAAACTCGGTTCAAAACGTCCACTTTGACACTGTTTTCGGAAAGGTCTATTCCGTTTGCAAACAATTGGAAAAAACAGCTCGATGACATAGTTTCTGAACAACAACACCAGCTAGTTTCATACATTTTTGAACAAAAATAAATTAAAGCTTATGTCAGGAAGTTGCGCTTTTGGATTTGAGATTAATAAATAAGTATTAATCTCAAATAAAAATCCCCTTAATACTTAATTGCATTAAATAACCCTAATTAATTAAAACCCTAATTAACCTTAATTGCATAAATAAACGCATTTACCCTTAAATAAGTATTTCTTCACATGAAAACTGCATTTAATTTGTGTATAGATGATATTAATTGCGTATAGATGTATTATTAATGCAAAAACAAGCATTTATAAAGTCAAGGGCCATTTCTTTATTAGGCAAAGCTAGGCGGATGCCTAGGGCAGTAAACTTTAGGGGCAGAAAAAATGAACTTTAAATGAAATAGCCATGATAAATAATATTAATGGGATGGCAAATCATATAAAAATAACTAGAAACGGCCCTATATTGTGGCCTTAGAAATGAAAGATAAAAATAGGGGCTTTTAATCACTTTATATGAATAGTGGGAACCCTGTCAGTGGTATTTTCAATATATTTTTTCAAAAGTATAATGACGATCCAGACATTTTTTTTTCCCCTTAACAGCGAACAAATAAGTTTTTATAAAAATGATACATAATACCGGGAGATTTTAAACACGTGTTCTTATGCTTGTGTCATGGGATAAAATATAGGCCACTTAAAGGAGCTTTTTGTCTAATAAATGTCATTCCCCTGTGTGTCCCTACCTCCACCGTATATACTCGTGTATAAGTCGACCCCCCCCCCCCCCCCCAATTCTTAAGCAAAATTTTGAAAAAAATTGTATTTTCTTGTATAAGTCGAACTATATTTCTGGTAGTATGTAGAAAAATGATTTGTAATCGAGGATTTAAAAAAAAATTGTCATTAAATTAGTAAACTTTTTTACGTTTCAAGACTAATTCAACGTTTTAAAACTGTATAATTATGTAAAACCGCAGATGCTTAAACTGTTTTGAAACCTATTCATATCCATTCAATGATACTTAAAAAGAAAAAATTCTTTCAAAAATCTACTCAAGGCTAAACAACGTCTAAACTGCTAAAATACTCGTATAGTATACTTCTTTGTATTGTAGGACTTTTAGCAGAGATATCTCTAGAAGTATTCTTAAGTTGAACTTTTTTAAAAAGGGGATTAAAATATTGAAAGTAATGCCCCTGTATTGAAGGGAATTGTGTCCCAAGAGAATATGGGTGATGAACAATTAGAGGGACATTATTGTTGAGCTTTTTTTGTTAATCACAGGGAAATGACCATTGTCCGCTCTTATCTCTCATATGATTACTTAAAATAAAAGACTTGCCCATTCGCCGATTTTCTGCGATTTTTTTTTTTTTTTTTTTTTTTTTGGTTTCTTTTTTTATTACTTCGTATATAAGGTGACACCCCATTTTCAACTCCCAAATTTTGTCTAAAATTCTTCGACTTATACACGAGTATATACGGTAGTTTCTAACAGCAGAGCATCCAAATGAATTTCTGATTTGTATTTGTGTGTTGTTTAAATTATTAAGAACTATCAGATAATAATTAACATTTAAAAAGTAAAAAACTTTCCTTGGTTTGTATTTTTATGGAAAAAAAATAACAAAATGTCCTTTGGTTTTGTTGTCATTCCCCACAAAATGAAAAACATGATTCTTGTACCTCCACACAAGGGACTGCAAGGACAAAATGTTTTCACGTTAAAAGACCCCACCCCCTTGAAAAAATATATAAAAAAAATTATTCTAAGTATTTTATTTACAATTAGTACAAATTGCAGCAAGAAAAGTATCATTGTGGGCCACCAAAGGAAACTCTGCCTTAGGGCTACATGTAGTGTTAGTCGGATCCTATCTGCGCCCCTTTTATTATGCTAGGCTTGACACCTACAGACCCTCGTGTAAATGGAAACAATTCCAACCATTTGTATTCAAGCCAGTTAAATACTGATGACAGATCCAAAGCAATATAAGTGGTGCTAGATACAAGGATATTCTCCAGACCGCTGACCAGGCCCCTACCGGCCAAGTTTCCCCAGCTGAACGGATTTCGTGGATTTGTGTGTTGTCAAAGATTTTCATTATGTAACAGAGAAATGACAACAAAACCAAAAAGAAAAAACTCTTTTTTTTTATCACAATGAGAAGTTTTTTCAATTTTAACATTTATTTAATGGTTTTCAATAATTTAAACAGCGTATTATATCAGAAATATATTCGGATGCTCTATCTTTAAGGCTGTTCTCAAATCCAAAAGAGCAACTTCCTGACATAAGTGTTAATTTATTTTTGTTCGAAAATGCATGAAACTAGATGGTGTTGTTGTTCAGAAACTATGTCATCGAGCTGTTTTTTCCATTTTTTTGCAAATGCAATAGATCTTTCAGAAAATAGCGTCAAAGTGGACGTTCTGAACCGAATTTCCGCGCGAAGGAAGAAAAAGCATTCAAAAGCGGGCGAAAAACGTGTTTACCACGTGATCAAAAACACTTCTAACTCAATAGGTAATTGATTGATCAAAAAACGGAAAAAACAGTTCACTTCCAAATCGCTTCCATGACCAGGCTTTCCAATTTTATACCTTTCCGTTAAAAAATGAATTTGTAAATGTGTCAAAACGTTTTGCGCTTGTTGAAAAACTGGAAAGCCTGTACATGGGAGCAATTTGGAATTGAACTGTGTTTTCCTTTTTTTGATCAATCAATTACCTATTGAGTTATAAGCATTTCTGATCACGTGACAAACCCGTTTTTTGCCCGCTCTTGAGTGCTTTCTCTCTTCGCGCGGAAACTCGGTTCAAAATGTCCACTTTGACACTGTTTTCTAAAAGGTCTATAGGGCAGTTGCAATTGACGTCATGCTGGAGGTCACACACTACAAATAGGCAGTTCTGATTGGTGGAACTACCCTGACCTCCACTTGAAATACAATGACTATCAGCTGATTGCAACTTCCCTATTGCGTTTGCAAAAAATGGGAAAAAACAGTTCGATGACATGGTTTCCGAACAACAACACCAGCTAGTTTCATGCATTTTTGAACAAAGATAAATTAAAACTTATGTCAGAAAGTTGCACTTTTTAATTTGAGAACACCTTTAAAAAAAGAATTTGTAAATGTGTCAAAACGTTTTGCGGTTGTTGAGCAGAGCAGTTAAGAACAGCCTTAATGAAGAATTTTTTATAGTATTTATATGTATTTACATGTGACGATTGTTTTGTTCTATCGAAATTGTCTTCGTTTAAGCCTTTCAAGTGCAGTGATCGCATGTCCTAATTTCCATTCCAAACTTACAAGCCGCACAGAAAATATTTAAACAATTTTTTGCTTTTATAATGAAAGCTTAAAAAAAAGTTTTTAATTTCTAAGAAGTTCTTTTATAAATTCCAGTGTCAGTCAATCATTTCACCGTTTTACAAAAACAATGTTTCTGTGCCGGAAAGGGTTAAGGGGACTATGAAATCAGTGACCTTCACACTTTGTATTCGCCCTTGGTAGATGTTTCGTGCTGTAAAGATAGGCACACAAAAATTTTAACCCCCCCCCCCCCCACACACACACATAGGGGAGCAATGAATATTACATTGGGACTCTACATTGTTTGAAAAGGTGGAGTTTTCTTTATCTAATGAAGGGAAAGAATTCTAAGATTTTGAGTACTATCCCGGTACATTGTCCTCACCTCACTTTACGTTTAGAAAGCTGTATTAGTTGTTGCTGAATAAGTTATGGAGAAAATTTCTACCCGGTGGTCACAGTATTAAAATTTATTCCGTTTTAGAAAGACTGTTGTATTTACTATCGTTTCATTTTTATCCTGGTGGACTAGGAGCTTTTCGAAGGATTTTGCTTATTGGTTACCTGAAGAAAATTCGTTTGGATTGACAGAGGAATTGTTTCCAGCAACGCTGCAACAAACGCATTCAGGTAATTTTTTTTTTTTAATCCTTTCCCTTTAGGCTGTTCTTAACTGCTCTGGTCAACAAGTGCCAAATGTTTTGACATATTTACAAATTCATTTTTTAACGGAAAGATATAAAATTGGAAAGCCTAGCCATGGAAGCGATTTGGAATTGAACTGTTTTTTCCATTTTTTGAACGATCAATTACACACTGAGTTATAAGCTAATTCGATCACGTGACAAACCCGTTTTTCGCCCACTCTTTAGTGCTCTTTCTCCCTTCGTGCGGAAATTCGGTTCAAAACGCCTACTTTGACTCTATTTTCTGAAAGATCTATTGCGTTTGCAAAAAAATGAAAAAAGTAGCTCAATGACATGGTTTCTGAACAACAACACCAGCTAGTTTCATGCATTTTCGAACAAAAATAAATTAAAACTTATGTCAGAAAGTTGCCCTTTTGAATTTGAGAACACCCTTAACAGAAATTTGTATGTTCTGATATTTAGGGGTGTTGCTAATAGGAATGTATCCTGGTATTAGGATTTTTTGTACTACTGTTTGTTATTTCCCAATTTCGGGAATTTTTTAGGAATTTTTAAAGAAAAGTATTATCCGATGACAATATGAAAAGTATCTTTAACATTTTAATAGTGCTTTTAATACTCACAGGATTTCTGTATTTTATTTGTTAAAATCGAAATATTATAAAAACTGCAATTGTACCCAACCTGTGATTTCTACCTTCATTTCCAAATGGGGGGGGGGGGGGTTGAGCCAACTGAACTCCCTCCCTTCCTACGCCACTGTATCATTTATTTCAATTTTACAGTGGTGTTTAAGGCAGGCCCGTAGCTAGACAATGCCTCCAGGTCGGGCAAATGTTTTTCCAAGAGGGGCAAAATTACTTCGTCAATTTTTTTTTTAGTCTTTTATGATCTTTAAAAAAATATATATTACGTATTCAGAATAAGTTTTAAAGCTCTTCCGAATGTAGTTGAAAAGTTATATTCTTTCATCTCGCCGTCTATCCACAAACTAATTTTTGTAAATATGGATTTCCCCAAAAATGTGAGATGTTGTTGAGGATTGCTACAAACAGCGCCACTAACGGTCCCCCCCCCCTAACACACACACACACATACACACATCTCCGCAGAAAAATAGAGACTTGCATTTTTATGTTTTATTAATAATAAACTAATAATACAGCATTCCAAGAAATTCATTTACAGCAAAACCTTTAAAAATGGAATAGCAAGGGATAAAAAAAAACGACAAGTTTCCATCTTAGCAAGCATAACTACAGTGTTGTATTTTGGCACTTGTTTCCGGGAGGTTTTACTGATGCTCCCGGTGTGGTATGACAGTGTGGAGCGGTTGAGAATTGCACTTCTACAACTTTAATAAGCACAAAATTACAAAGCTTCCGGGAGTGACATTTCGATGCTCAGAGAACCCTCCTCCCGGATTACCCCCTAAATTCATCAATTATTGTATGATATTCCTTTCAGCGGGACCATGAAATGCTCTCATGTAAGACAGGATTTTGTTATGGACAGGTTCCATTTACGCAGGTTTTACAGAATTTCTGGAATTTTAGATGATTTAAAATTTAATATAAAGAAGGCCCTGGTAATTACGCTAATAATGTTATTTATTTACGAATCAGGTAACTCTCTCATAACTAAATATCAATATATTTTCACGAATTTCTTACGCATGCTTCAAAATCATAATATGTGTTTATAACTAATAACAATTTCAAACAGTTTGGGGGAAAAAAAAAAAAAGTTTTCTTACCAGCGTCTTACTAGTAAATATCAATAGTTTTCCACGAATCTTGTGTACAGGCTTTGAAATCATTATATTTATGACTCATAAAAATTTTAAAGAGTTTTGACAGTAAGAACTTTTTTTTTTTTTTTTTAAATATTAAATGTCTGTTGAGTTAAAGAAAAAATCCGCGCCCTTTAAAATTCTAAATCCGCTATTTTTTGTTGAAATACGGAAAAATATGCAACATCCTTTAACAAGCGCACATTTTAATTTTACTTTAAAATGTCCTATTCGGTATAAATATTGCGGGGCCTCCCATTCGAGGTTCGTTTGGAAATATTTTTGTTTAAAAGTATAATTTTTTTTTTTTAAAAATCGGATTAAAGATATAAACTAAAACAAATTTAAGGTTAATATCATCAGATCACGGGCGACGCCGGGCTGGTAAGCAAGTATCACACAAATAAAAACCATCATGAAAATATATGTCAACATAATTCACTATTATGGCCTCCATTCGAACTCTCTATTCTCTAACACAATCAAAAAGTCATTTTTATGCTTAAATGCCATAAAGTTGCAATTATTTTTATTCTGACCCCACGATAGCAAGTAGTGTTTTCTATTTTCTATAAAGACAAAGGATATTTCAGAAAAAAGTGCAAAATATGTGTTAAAAGTCAATATTTGAGGCTAGGAAAGATCATCTGAGATAGAGGTCTGCACGGGGCCGGGCTTCGCCCCGGGGCCCGTACCCCGCCCAGCAAAATGAAGGGGAAATTTCAAAAAGGCCGGGCCGGCAGAATCATGATAATTTTTTCAACGGGCCGGGCCAATAAAAAAAAAAAAATTAAGCGGGCCTACCGGCTCAATATAAAAATTTAGACGAAGCCTATAAAGTATGAACTATTTTCAATGAATATGACTTTCCCGAGAATAAGTATAAATGTGCGTCACGAGTCGATGCTAGTTTTGCAACATCAATACAGAAATGTAACATGTCCAGCAGAGATATCGGCAGTTGATATCCATTGTGCCTGAACCCGGGCTTAATTTTTTCAGAAGACTCGTGCCGGGCCGAGAACAGGCTTGCATTTTTTTTTTTTCTCTACACTAGGGGGCTCTGCCCCCTACGAGCTACGCTCGTCAACCCCCGTTCAGACACCGCAGACTCTAACAGCACGCTAATTTGACCGCCTTTAAAAAGATTTCGGAAGATTGAATTATAATTTGAATCTGACAATTATAATCTGACGTAATTTTCACCAAACTTTTCTTTCTCTTTTTAATATTCACGTCAAAATACTTTTGTTAGAAATGAAATATTATGATCATCTTAAAATGTCAAGTAAATGTCTCGCGCAAATTTTAAATTAAAACTGTTTTGCAATGTTATTTTTTGTTCATTTTACGTAATAAGTGTAATATGACGTAAATCCTCCTATTTAGGACTTCTAACGCATGTTACTGAATTTGTTATTTTACAATATTCTTTCTCATTTAAAATTCACGTGTAACTATAGTTTTTATGACGTAATTTTCAATGAGTTCCTGCTTTTTGTATTTTTTGTTTATAATAGTCACGTGTAAAATAAATTTTTAATTTGAAGCAAACATTATTGGTTGCGCTTTTTGTACAGTTGGCAACAGTTTAAATTAATACAATTTTCTAAAATTTGCAAAAAATATCTCTCGAAATGCTGAAAATTTGATTTTAAAATAGAAATAAAACCTCGAAAAATTATTCAAATTAAAAAACTAACTGCAATCTGCACACCGGGAAATTCTGACGCATAAAATGATCTAAAAATGATTAAATTCCCATGAATAGTTTTTGCTCCTATAAAACTTTTTTAATGGAACGATTTTGTCCAACTTTGGCATTAAATATCTCTTAAAATAATTCTTCGATTTGAAAACTGTCTGCATCAGCATGTTTATCAAACATTTTTCTATAATACTACCGATTTTCATATTTTTGTATGCAACAGTTTTTTTAATATTAACGAAGAAAGACCTCCGGTCACAAAAAATTCAAAACCGGCGGCGGCGGCGGTGACAGCGGTAGTTACTTTTTTTTAGAATAGAGAGATAGTCGAGCCGGGTCGGAACTGCACTTAATTGTTCTCAGGATGTGTAGAGCAGGCAATATGTTTTGTAAAAATATTAATAGCGATAATGAACTTCTGTAACGGAATATTTGGAAATATACCTTAAGGTCGTTCTCAAATTCTCCACTCAACAATACGAAAGTTTCTGACACATTTTCAAACTAATTTTTAACTGCAAAGGCATAAAATTGACAGGCCTACTTATTGAAGGGATTTGGAATCGAATAGCGTTTTTCATTTTTGATAAAGAAATTACTTATCGAGATACAAGATATTCTTGTCACGTGATTGCAGGTTTTTCTCCTTTCCCGAGCTGTCACTTCCGGAAATTCAATCCAAAACGCTAACTTTGACAATATTTTCTCACTTGACATATTGCCTTTATCAAAAAATGTATAACGTCTTTCAATTACATAGTTTCTGAGTAAGAATACCTGCTAGTCTTATGCGTTTCCGAATAGAAATGAACTCAGAAATGTGTCAGATATTAGCTCCTTTGGATTTGAGAAAAGCCTTAATAAAGGACAGAGAAATATTTTCACAAATCTACTTTTCATTATACAGCTTCAAAAGTTATCAGGATTTTAACCCTCCTTTTTTCTTTTATTCTAAACTACATTAATTTTTTAATGCATCCTTATTTGAATGTTGAAACGTCTAAGACTCCGAGTAATCGTTAATGTTGCTATTGTGTATTTTCTGCCTTGCGAACACATCGTAATTTAAAAATGCTCTTGCAGTATTCTTTAAAAGAATCCCAATTGTATGTTAGGAAAAAACTGATTTTTTGTAGAAGTTGAGTCAGGCTGGATTGGGAATGATTTAATTGATATTTCTACGGGCCGGGCCTGGAAATTGCACCCCGTGCAGACTTATAATCTGAGACACAATCGTTTAAAGCTCAAGATTCCAAACATTTGTCAAAAAATGAGAAATGCTATTTGATTCTAAATTACTTCAATAATTTTGCCTGCGAATGTCATGCTTTTACATTTAAAAATAAGTCCGCGAACACATTATAAAGTTTCGCATAGCCGAGCAAACAAAAATATTTTCTACAAAAAGCCTTTAAATAAAAAAATCCCTGCCGGCTAGGGCCTACAGGCGGAGGTAGATTTCGAAGTTAAGTACTAAATTCACCAACAAAACTTAAATCAAGATTAGAGATAAACCCAGTTCCTTCACTAAGAATGAGCTTTAGGGAGCTAAACATTTTCTGAAAATTCTAATATACACGAATACACACACGCATGTATATGGAATAGGGTTAAAGTAGGCTAAAGCAAATTAAGAGAGCCTCAAAGTGTTAAAATATGTTAATATTTCCATAGTCGGGTTTTTATCATGTTTTAATACGTTTCTTCAAACTCACATGACGTTACATATTCACCTGCTGAGGTCCAATATATTTCTAATATGACGCAATATTTTTATTTTTTTTTACTTCGTCAAATTATTTATTTCATTTTGAGTTTTCATGCAAAAATCTTGCTCTAGAAAACTTATGACGTAATATTCAATTTGTTTTCAATTCGTAAAATTGTTTATTTAATTTAATTTTCACGTGAATATCTTGCAAAGAAAAGCAGTTGTTGTGGTGAGAATTTTATTGCTTTTTTTAATTGTTGGCAACTGCTATAACGAAAAGTATTTATTTTTTCCTGCCATTGTTGTGAAAGAGCTGGTTTTATCAGAATCATGTTAAGACAGTATTCAAAAATTTTAACCCTGCCCATTTCCATTCCCTTGGGCCGATTTTGCCCATTTTCAATCCCCACCGAAATATTAGCCATCTCAAAGTTCTTGGCGAGTTTGAAGACGATCCGTGCATAATTGCGACTTTTATCGTGCGGACAAAATTTAGTACATACATATATATATATATATATATATATATATATATATATATATATAAACTTTTTAGGTGGGGGTGGTTTTGGGTTCCTGGGGTCATATAATGAAAAGTTATGAAGGAATTTTTCAAAAGTCGCACCATGGTAACGACTGCAATAGGTAGTATTTCTTACGAAATCTACCTAAATGAGTATTTCATAGTTTAAAAATATTAATGTTCGTTTAGTATTTTAGTTAATTTTTCAATTTATATTTCCGTTTCACAATCCTACATTTATTTCCCTTTTTCCATACAGAAACTATGTGACTGATTTAGATATTTATAGGAAGAAAGGAATAAAACAACTAAAAAGTAGAATAAATAACATAGGGGCGGGAAAGCACCAGAAAAAACAAACACTTTTTGTACTTATAAAAAGGATAAAATTAATTTCGTAATATTCTCGTTTCTAAATTACATTTATATCATTTAATTAACATAAAATATTAAATGCAAACACTCATAGATGCCATTTATAATGTAATTATAAAACCCCTTTGCTCTGAAAAACACATTCTAGATATTGCGATTCTGTGTGACACTGTGACACTGATTTTACAAACTTTTATAATTTACAACAGTGTCAAGAAAGCTCTCAAAAAACAATTTCCACTTTTGTTGAAAAGCCCAAAAGCAACATAGTGAAGTTAACAATCACAAAATCACATGATTGTAACACATGATAGTTGCATATTTTGTGTAACCTGTCCTGTCAAGCCATAAATAGGTAGCCAACTGCAACCTGAAATCCATGCCTTTGGTTTCCCGTACCCGATTACAATAAATTTCATGTACGACAGTTGTACAAAGAAAACGATTTTCGCGGACATCAGTTAATCAGTTTGAGGAAAGGACAAGGAGTTAAGAGGATAATCTCTAAACCCTATTATTCTCTAAAGACTGCAGTTTGACACATTGGGGAGGCAGTAAGTTAAATTTCTACAACGCAACAAAGCGAAAAGTGTCCATCAGCTCTTGGAATGAAAGAAAAAGAAAACTCTTCACAAATGAATTTTTTGTTAAAATTGTTTTGTTTGAATTGAGAAGTTTTAGGAATGGGTGTCTGTTAGTTAAGTTACGGTCTATTCTAAAAAAAAAAAAAAAAAAAAAAAAAAAAATGAGGGAGAGAAAAGTTCGGAAATTTAATGAGTCGATCAGGTTGTCTAGTCAATTCTGCTAGGACGGGCAAATATTTTTCCATGTCGGGCACTGCCCGACCTGGCCCCCTCCTAGCTACGGCCCTGGTTTAAGGCTGTTCTCAAATCCAAAAGGGCAACTTTATGACATAAGTTTTAATTTATTTTTGTTCGGAAATGCATGAAACTAGTAGGTGTTGTTGTTCAGAAACTATGTAATAGAGCTGGTTTTTTTTCGTTTTTTCTTGCAAACGCAATAGATCTTTCAGAAAATAGTGTCAAAGAAGGCGTTTTGAACCGAATTTCTGCGCGAAAGAGGAATTACCACTCAAGAAAGGGCGAAAACCGTATTTAAGTTTTGAGCTTGTTGAGCAGAACAGTTAACCCTTTGTTGCATACGTCAAAACTAGCAAATACCCAACGTTAAACTTGCTATTTCCTATTTGCTAAGTTACCCGACTTGTATTGCTATCTCAATTTTTCTACTGAAAGCATAGATGTCACAGAGCAGGGATATGTTTAGGAAAATTTTAGGTCCTTTAAAGGACCCTTCACAAAATAATTTATCTTAAAACAGGACCCTTCACAAAATAATTTATCTTAAAACAGGATCCTTCACAAAAAATTTTATTTCCAATCAGGACCCTTCACAAAACATTTTATCCCAAAACAGGACCCTTCACAAAATTATTTGTCTCTTAAATAGACCTTTCACAGAATTTTTCCACCTAATGGAACTTTTCACAAATTTAGTCATTTAAAAATAAAATCATGGCTTGTAAGTAACACAGTTGAACTCACCAAACAGCATATTACATCGCTTTTTACATATGAAGGATAGAACATGAAGACATCGATAATTTAAAATTCACAAAATTATGACTAGAATTTTCACAAGAATAAGAAAAACTTCACAATTTCACAAAAACAGGACCCCGTGAGGAAAGTCTGGACAGACCCCAGCAGAGTGGCATAAGCTTTGAATAGGAGCTGTAAATGAAATAGTTTAGATAGGAGAAAAAATAGCATTTTTGTCCCCTGTAGTGGACGGTATGCAACAAAGGGTTAAGAACAGCCAGGTTTTCCAATTTTATATCTTTCCGTTACAAAATGAATTAATAAATGTGACACATTTATAAATTCATTTTGTAACGGAAAGATGTAAAATTGGAGAACTTGACCATGACCTTGGAAGCGATTTGAAATTGAACTGTGTTTTCCATTTTTTGATCAATCAATTACCTTTTGAGTTATAAGCGGTTTTGATCACGTGACAAACACGGTTTTCGTCCTCCGTTGACTGGATTTTCTACTTTCGTGCGGAAATTCGGTTCAAAACGTGCACTTTGAGACTATTTTCTGAAAGATCTATTGTGTTTAAAAAAAAAATGGAAAAAACAGCTCGATTACATAGTTGTTGAACAACAACACCAGCTAGTTTCATGCATTTTCGAACAAAAATAAATTAAAACTTATGTCAGAAAGTTGCCCTTTTGGATTTGAGAACACCCTTAAGGCAGTTAGTTCTCAAAAAAAATATTTTGTTTCCGGTTTCTTGTAAACGCAGTAGATCTTTCAAAAAATACTGTCAAAATTGGCATTTTAAACTGAACTTCCGAACGAAAGAAGAAAATCCAGTCAGTAAGGGGAGAAAAATGTCGTGTCACGTGATCAAAATCGCATCTAACTCAATAGGTTATTGATTGATAGGGGAAAAAAAAAATGGAAAACACAGTTCGATTCCAAATCGCTTCCATGGTCAGGCTTTCCAATTTTATATCTTTCCGTTAAAAAATGAATTTTCAAATGTCTCAAAACATATCGCGCTTGTTGAACAAAGCAGTTCAGAACAGCCTTAACATTACTGAGGAGAATTCGGTAAGGGTCAATCATAGATATAGTAAAAAGAACTTCTTTTTACTATATCTATGGGGTCAATCCATGTGAAATCATCCAGACCATGTTGCTCAATATTTTTGATTTTTTTTATTCTTTACCAGTTAATTTACTGTACTTTTAAGAGTCTAAAACAAGGATTAAAAAAATTTTAAACCTTTCAAATTTTTTTCGGCAACCATTTTTTTGTCATGTCACAAGTGTTTTTTCATGAAAATAGTACTTTACGGAAACCCTTATAACTTTTTTATTTCTTAACATATCAAAATAATTTAAAAAACATTTTATTGAGTAAAGAATGAACTAAATTTTGATAATAGGTATTTTTATGATAATGATTCAAAATATTGCATAAAATGAGATTAAATGTATCATTTTTACAGCGAAAAATTGAATTTTTGACATAAAAATTTTAATGGAAGAAAGAACTTCGGCACCTTTATATATTTTTTTCTGGATATATACCTTATTGAACTATTCTCAGAAGAAATATGAAACAGTTTGAGTTATTCCTTCTTTTACTATGATTAGTCAAACTTGGCATCTCAGCATGAAAATGCTAAATTTGAAGTTCAATACCTAGAAAAGGACTGGATAAAATTTGAAAATTTAGCTGGATAACCTTCTTATAGATGTAAACATGTAGCAAAAATATTATGAATGATATGTATGTGGTTTTAAAAATATGGAGCTCGAAATTGGCTTGAAAATCCGTTTGTTTACATATATTTCCACTCCATGAAGAACTCTTAATGCATAATATATTCTGCTCATTTCTTCAAATGCTTCTTTTATAAGTATAAATAACTTTTTTACATAAAAGTAATAATATTAAAACTTAATTTATGCTCACAAATTTAATACTTCACTTAATTTTAAGCTAGCAATAATTGAAAGTAAGTATTAATTTTATGATTAAGAACAAATTTACAAATAATATCACGTCTTTACTTGTAAACTTCTATTAAATTCTATGACTGAGAACAAGTTTTCATATCCTGTCCTATTTATTTTTAATATGCCAGTGTATATGTTATCGTTTAAACTAACCCAGATAAAGGCAACTGATGAATTTTTAGAGTCTTTAGTAGAAAAGTTACTGCCTTTTAAAACTCACCATTTTACTGATAAAACACAGTCTGAGTACTTCCAGGAGTTAAAAGAAATGAACTTCAAAAGAATGTATGTTGCAGCAGATTTTGCTGAAAATTACACATTTACAATTCAAGATGAAATCCAGAGTTACCATTGGAATAATCAACAGGCTACAATACACCCATTTGTATACTATTACAAAAATGATACAAAAGTTTGTTATAGGAATCTATGCATAATTAGCGATCATTTGATACATGATACAATTGCTTTTCACACTTTTCAGAAACACTTAATTGACAACATCAAAAACATTGCCCCTTCTGTCATTGAAAAAGATATTTATTTTACTGATGGTTCAAGCAGCCAGTATAAAAACATGAAACATTTTGTGAATGTATGTCGTCATTTCAAGGATTTTGGGATAAAATCAGAATGGAATTTCTTCGCCTCTTCCCATGGAAAAAATGACTGTGATGGGATAGGTGGAATGACAGAAAGAGAGATAACAAGAATTTCCTTACAGCGACCATACACAAACCAAATTTTAACACCAAAAGATATGTTTGAGTGTTGTTCTCAAAACATTTCTGGGGTTACTTATCTATATATTTCAAGAGAAGAAACCGAAGAAAATGAGAAAAAATTATAAAATGGATTCCAATTCTGCCAAGGGATTCCAGGAACATGTGCATATCACTAATTTATACCATTAAGTGAAAGTGTTATCAGATGCTTTGTAACATCTACTTGTGAACAATATAATGATCACAATATTTCAAAAATTTGGAAAAGCTCACTATAATTCAAAGTAAATGAATTGCTTTGCGATTATATTGCGTGCATTTATGATAAAAAGTGGTGGGTTGGAAAAATTCTTCAGCTAAGTGAAGAAAACGGTGACCTATTCCTTCACTTTTTTTCACCCATATGGACTGAAAACATCTTTTCAACTGTCCAAAAATGATACAATTTGGGTACCACTTAAGTAACGTGCTTCAGAAACTAACTCCAGTCACTGGACACAGCTACAACATTACCGAGACACTTTGCAATGAAATATCGCTGATATTTATTTCTATGTGTGTAAAGTAAATTTAAGTATTATGTATTCTATGCAAGAAAAATATGTGAACCTTAAAAAGCAGCATTTGAAGTAATGAGAATAATAAATTATAAATTAAGAGTTCTTCTTCTTGCGAAAAATTGTGTAAATAAATGTGACTTTCAAGCCAATTTCGAAGTTCCATATTTCTAAAACTACATAAATATCACTCATAATATTTTTGCTACATATTTACATCTATAAGAAGATTATCCTGCAAAATTTTTTATAAAAGTTTATCCAGTCCTTCTTTAGGTATTGAACTTCAAACTTGCATTTTGGCGCTGAGATGCCAAGTTTGACTAATCATAGAAAAAAAAGGAATAACTTAAACGGTTTCATATTTCTTCTGAGAATAGTTGAATAAGGTATATATTCAGAAAAAAATATATAAAGGTGCCGAAGTTCTTTCTTCCATTAAAATTTTTATGTCGAAAATTCAATTTTTCGCTGTAAAAATGATACATTTAATCTTATTTTATGCAATTTTTTTAATCATTATCATAAAAATACCTATTATCAAAATTTAGTTCATTCTTTACTCAATATAATGGTTTTTAAATCATTTTGATATGTTTAGAAATAAAAAAGTTATAAGGGTTTCCGTAAAGTACTATTTTCGTGAAAAAACACCTGTGACATGACAAAAAAATGGCTGCCAAAAAAGATTTGAAAGGTTAAAAAAAATTTTTAACATTGTTTTAGACTCCTAAAAGTAAAGTAAATTAAGTGGTAAAGAATTAAAAAAAATCAAAAATATTGAGCAACATTTTTTACATTTTCTGGATGATTTCACATGGGTTGACCCGTAACTGAGTGACGAGCAGCCTTAAGAGGCTATTTCGCTCATGCGAAAAGACCAGATCGGTAATATTAATCGCATGGAAGAAAATTTTTAAGATATCTCATTTGCAAATTTCAATATTTTTAATTTTTTTTTTTGTTGTTAGTATTAAATAGCTGAGGTTGGTCTCTACAAAGGACGTTTTTTACTTTTTCCATTTTGTTTACAGGTTTTCTTTATTTGGATATTTTTACTTTCGGAATCGGTTTCAAAAGTAAAAGTATCCTAATTAAAATAAATAAATAAATAAATAAAACTGCAAAGAAAATCTAAAAAGTAAAAAATGGCCTTTGTAGAGATCGACCTCAGTACTCAATGAAAAAGAAATAGTAATAATTTTTTTTTTTTTAAGTATTGAAATGCAAACGAGATATCTTAAAAAATTCCTAGCTGGTGTTTTCGCGTGAGTAAACTCCTGCCCGTCAGGCGAAGACAGCCGTGAGCTAATGCTAAACCAACGGGGAGGTTTTTTGCCACTATCTTGTTTGCATTTCGACATGTTAAATGAATTTTTCTGCATTGGACAACTGAGGCCGATCCCTACAGTCGCCCTTTTTTACTTTTTTTCGATTTTGGTTCCAATATTTATAATGTTACTTTCACTTTCGGAACCAGTTCCAAAAGTGAAAGTGTGGCGTAATTACGGTGGTAGGAGTTCATGAGGAGTCTTATAGGCTTTAAATATAGAGCTGTTATTCAACAACGGGCAAGGAATTGGCAGACAAGACCCCATAAATTTCGCCCTCACTCCGTGATAGCAATAAAACAATCTTAATTAATTATAAAGTCAAAAGTTAACTCACGTAACTTCATTTCTCCGGAGCATGCTTAAGCTGCGATGGCTGAGCTCATTTCAAATCCACATCTAGATTTCATCTCACTCTAAATCTGCTCTTGTTCCCAGGCTAAGCTCCAGCCATGCAGGCCGTTTCTCCACACCAAAACTACTTACGCCAACTCACACTCTCTCCAACGTCTGACTAACCAACTTAACACTGACTAACTACTCCCTTAACATATTTTCGCTCCCCTATTTATACTCTGGCAGACTGAGCAAATAAATTTGCATACGGTTACCGCTAACTCGCGGAACAGTGAACTCCTAATTAAAAATGCACCGCGGACAATTAAAATGCTTCTATATTAGAGTTACGTCTTACATCATGTTCAACTTCAAACTCTCTGGAGAGCCTATGTAACAAACTTACTGATTCCTTACAAAAGTGTCATCATAAAAACTGAAACCAAACTCGAGAAAGAAAAAAAAAAGGGGGGGGGGCGACTGTAGCGATTTTCACCCGAAATCTGTGGGGTTTTTTTATTAAATCATTGGGGGCGCAACGGATGTCAATTTGGCCGGTACTGGATGCCGGATATCCAGCCATCCGGCCGCAGGCTGCAGTATGTTTACTTTTCTACCTCTTCCTCCCAACTTAGATTAAACATTTTTTTAAAGTTATTACTTCTAGTTAAACAATTAAAAACATATTATTTTAATTTCTTGTTTTATAGAAAACATAAATATTTAATTTTTAATAATGATAATTAAATTCATTATCATTAGTTATCTAATTAGTACTATTTTAATTAAATAATAACAAATAACAATAATAGTAAAATAACAAGAAAAAAAATTTAAATCATGTAGGGTAGATGTAACAGTAATAGCTATCCTTCAATGTTTTTGGTTTATAAAAAAAATAACCAATAAAAATTTAGCTTTTATTATTTTTTTCATAACTCCCCCTTACATGTTTTATAATCTGTGTTATTGTTCACATTTTTAATCAAACCAACTAGAAAGCACAAGCAGAAGATAATGTTTTGAAGTTTCAGTCTTTCTGTCTATAGCCAAGGGTCGATACAGGTTTTTTTTTTTTTTTTTTTTTTTTTTTTTTTTTTTTTCTTGGGGCCCATTTTATAAAAAATAGTTATTTTTGTGAATTTTTTTTTTTTCTTTTTTGTGAAAAATAACATGTTGTCATGAAAGATGAAATACAGTGTCTGAAATTCGAACCGAATGCTTAGTAACAACTTCTTTAAATCCTGCAGCTAAAGTTTTCCTTTCTGGTCAGCTTATGTTGTTCAATTATTAAACATTTTACTAAAAATAATCAATAAAATGTATGTTTTTATGGAATGGAATTTTTTGAAGAGGCCTGTTTTATTAAATGAATTTTTATCAAGGGCCCCTAAATAGGCCCCAAATTTTGCCTGGATTGACCCTTGATAGCCGTTACAAAATGCTATTGACGCAAAATATGTTTGAAATAAATATTCTTAAGAATTAAATTTAGTTTAAATAAACGGTCAAGTGCGAGCATTACTCGCGCACATTATTTCCGCAGTCATTATTTTCCAAATGGCGTTTTTTGGACATAATGCGCAGGATACCTCAAAAACTTCTGAATATTTTTTCATGAAATTTTCAAAACATATATTTCATGTTAGTCTGTATAAACTGAACCTAAAATTTCCTTTTTATTGTTCAAAAAAATAATTTTTTAGGTGATTTTACTGTTGAAATTTTCAAATTTTTGTATTAGCTAAATGCAACATTGCATTTAAAATATAAAAATGCTTTAATTACAAATTTATTTAAGTTCAGGGAAATTATTACAATCTGAAGTATAAGTAAGCACCAAAATTTTCATTCTAGTTGCAATACATAGGCGTAACCAGCCTTTTGAACGGGGGGGGTGCCTAGACTTTTTAACCTGAACATGTTGGATACAAACAATATCTTATATAGTAAAACCTGCTAAAACGAATCCCATAAAACCGATCGAATTTCCCTTTTAAACAGTTTTCCATCTTAGAAGATATAATTGTGTGGTATTTCTTTTAAAAAGAGCTCAAACGCGATTTTTTTTGCGTGAGCAGGGTTGAGAAGGGGTTCAAAACATTAAAACTAAATCTAATGATAAAAAAAAAGATACGTAAATGTCCTTGCAGCAGTGATATAAGACAGTGACTAAGTGTGTCACAACTGTAAAACCTTTTGCCACCCTAACTTCTTATAAAGATTAAAAAAAGGCCTTTAATCATGCTGGAAACTTCTATAGGCACAAGGGAACAAACACTGCATGAGATCTAAAATTATATCAGTCTCAAAGTCTTGTAGATGAAATTTTGCCGGATGATAAATCTCAGATAATACATGCGGTACATCTGTACATACGCACGAAATTTTTTCAGAATGTGACTCCACGACTTCTTAGGAATCACCGGAGGGACCCAAGAAATTTTGGAGGAAAGTCTATATAAATAATTATTATAATATTATAAATAATTATAATATTCATTAACAGCGTAATTTCCTGCGTATAATCTGCGGCTCAAACAATCATGTTTCGACCCAGAAATTTTATTTCATTATTTAAGTTAAATATTCATCGCGATTTGATAAGTTACGTTTTATGAAACAAGATTTCTGGGTCTGAACCCAATTGTTTGATCCGCAGATTATAGGCCGGAAATTACGGTAATTCAGGTTTTTTACCCCAGAGTGTGTCGAATATATTAGGTAAAGCAGGTTAAGATAATATAGACTAAATTTTTATCAAGACGATAAAAATTATACTATCATGATGCGACTGTAATAAAGATAGGTGCTTGTATGTTTCTGTGTGTGTGTACGTGCGCGCTGATCTCTGAAAAAACAATGCAGCCAGCATCCGTAAGATTTGACAGGACCTGTATGCCTGAACTCATGCATATGGAAGACAATTTCTGGAATTTTTCAATTAATTTTTTATACGATTTTTTTCGCATTTTGCGGCAATTTTTTCAAATAAGTAAAAAAGAATCCGATTTCAATATTTTACCCAGTAAACTTTGTCTTCTTTTCAATAAAGTGTTTTCGAGATTCTTACAGCAATTTTTCAATTTTTAACAATTTTTTAATGTTATCTTTAGAGGGGTTTCTTTCGCATTTCGCGGTGATTTTTTTTTTTTTTTTTTTTGACATTTCTAAAACGAATCCGGTTTAAATCTTTTACCCAATTAGTTAATTTCGTTCCCTGTGGTTTTATAATCTTTTCCGAATTTTTAATGCACTTTCTAGCGGGGATTTTCGTGCTTTGAGGCGATTTTTTGACATTTTTTGAAACAGAAAAACTCTCTGGTAATTTTTGCAATTGCCGTGATTAAATTCGAGTTAGAATAATGTCAAATCAGCTCTTATAAGAAAGCTAAAAATTTAATTTTGCTCGAAATAAAAAACGCAATAATTCAAGATTCGCTTGTTCGAGACAGAAGAGGTCATAGCTTGCACGGGAGTACGTTGCCGAAGGCAGCCCCCCCCCCCCCCCAAATCCTAGATTTGTTTAATTCTATGTTCGTTTAAAAAAACCAACCACTTCTCTAGTAATGAAGTTTTCTTTCAGGGACAGGGTTTGAAATAACGCGTGGGATCGCGCGATTTGTGCACAGAAAAGGAAAGTCTCTCATAATAAAAAATGCTGGGCAGTATTTCCCCTTTCAAATTCTTTCACAGACCTGTGATTCTTCAGTAAATATTTTTAAAAAAATTGGGTCCGCGATTTTTATTTCTTTTATGGAATTTCTCAAAATCAATTCGTGAATCTGTCCCGGAAAAAATTGAGAATTTCTTCAAACGATCGTGGGAAAATATCGGGAATTTCAGCAAAAGAGTGCAGAAAGTAATCGCCAATTTCGTTTAAAGATTGCGCAAAAAAATTACGAATTTCGATAAAGGATAGACGAATTTTTTTTTCAAATTTCGTAAAATGTTGCGGAAAAGAGTAGAGAATTTTGTTAATTGGTACGGAAAGATATCGAGAATATTTCCGAGCGGTCGCGCAAGACTATCCCGAATTTCGACAAATGATCTCCCTGTAAAAATATCAGTTTCGTCAATCGGTCGCAACAGAAAATAAATTTCGTCAAAGGATTGCGGTAAAAACGAAAATTTCGTCAACGGATCGCAGAAAGAAAGTTCGAATTTTGTCAAAAGATTACGGAAACAAAAAGCGAATTTCATCAAAAGATCGTGGAAAGAAAACGCGAAATTCATCGAAGGATCGCGTGCTAAAGACATGCCAATTGCGTCAAAATATTGCGGTAAAAAATGCGAATTGTTGGTATTTTGAATCCCGTTAAACAGGCGTGAGTACGTGATAAATTGTAAATTGGGACTTACCCTTCTTCAGGATACTTATCCATTTCGGTGTAAATCCACACTTTGTTTTAATCCAATATGTGTTAGTTGTCATATTTTAGGTAGATTTCGTAAGAAATACTACCTATTGCAGTCGTTACCATGGTGCGACTTTTGAAAAATTCCTTCATAACTTTTCATTATAGGACCCCAGGAACCCAAAACCACCCCCTCACTTAAAAAGTTTATATATATATATATATATATATATATGTATGTATGTATGTACTAAATTTTGTCCGCACGATAAAAGTCGCAATAATGCACGGATCGTCTTCAAACTCGCCAACAACTTTGAGATGGTTGATATCTCGGCGGGGATTGAAAATGGGCAAAATCGGCCCAAGGGAATGGAAATTGGGGGGGCTCAAAATTTTGAATACCGTCTTAACATGATTCTGATAAAACCAACTCTTACACAACAATGACAGGAAAAAATAAATATTTTTCGTTAAGCAGTTGCCAACAATTAAAAAAAAAAAAAACAATAAAATTCTCACCACAAGAATTGTTTTTCTATTGCAAGATTTCACGTGAAAAATTAACTTAAATAAATAGTTTGACGAATTGAAAACAAATTGAATATTACGTCATTAGTTTTCTATAGTGCAAGATTTCCGCATGAAAACTCAAAATGAAATAAATAGTTTGACGAATAATATATATATATATATATATATATATATATATATATATATATATTGCGTCATATTGGAAATATAATGGACCTCAGCAGGTGAATATGTAACATCATGTGAGTTTGAAGAAACGTATTAAAACATGATAAAAACACGACTATGGAAATATTAACGTATTTTAACACTTTGAGGTTCTCTGAATTTGCTTTATCCATTTTTAAACCTATTCCATATACATGCGTGTGTGTATTCGTGTATATTAGAATTTTCACAAAATGTTTAGCTCCCTAGAGCTCATTCTTAGTGAAGGAACTGGGTTTATCTCTAATCTTGATTTAAGTTTTGTTGGTGAATTTAGTACTTAACTTCGAAATCTACCTCCGCCTGTAGGCCCGAGCCGGCAGGGATTTTTTAATCAACCACTCTTTATAACCTCCTTTGACAAAAGAAATTGTAGACTATTATATCAAATGAATAAGTGGCGGTAACACTTTAAGCTATTTAATTCACATTGTTTAAATTGTAAAAGAGAGAGAGCATTTTACATGCCTCTTCTCTGGATTAACTACATGTTCTGAATGGAAAAAATATTTACATTATAAGATAATAAATCAGTAATAATAATTGTAATAATAATATCATAATAATAATAATAAATCAGTTTAATGTAGTCTGTGAGTCTTAATGCAGTCGCTCAACAAGTCATTATCTTTATCAAAGGATTTTCAAGGTTAAATACATTTGAAGAGGTTTATGGCTGAGTTGAAACGACGTATTATTTATGTAACTGAAAAAATTATCTTTAGCACAGTTATTTAGCGTGATTTATGTCCATCACGAATTTCGTCAAAGGGTAGTGGTAAAAAACACGAATTTTGTCAAAAGTTAGCTGTAAAAAATACGAATTTTGTCAAAGGTAAGTGGCGAATAGTGCGGATTTTGTTAAAAAATCGCGTAGAAAGACGTGAATTTCGTCACACGATTTTGGGAGAAATTTGTAAATATCATGAAATGATCACAGAATAAAATCGCGAATTTGTCAAAATTTACTGCACTGGGCTAAAAGGTTGAAACGGGGTTCCTTTTCCTACTTTCAAAAGAACGCCACGAAACGAGAAAAAACTAAAAATCGTATAAAAAGTTTCAGAGGAAAAAAATTACTATATTGACTTGAAAGACTGCAACCATATTCCTTTCAAGAATGTCAAAAAATGGCCACGAAACACTAAATTCAACCAACCAACCAACAAGCAGAATAATTTGAATTTTCTGTGCTATTATTTGACATTTACAAAAGAGGCAGGGTATGTGTCCCCCACACCCCGTCTTTACCTCGGCTAATCGAAATTTGGAATTACCGTTTCACAATTGCATCCCCTTTTAATGTTTTTTTTTTTTTTTGCTTCTTTCTTAACTTTAAACTGCCAAAGCAAAAAGACAAATAGTTTCTATAGTCGTCAAAAACTTGCGTTAATTTCTCATGAAATTGCAGAAACATGCAATAGAAAGAACGGCGTTAAAAACATCTACCACAGACAAAGGACGTCAAAGTGGGATTATAAAGCCACCTTTTTGAATTACTATGACTAATACAGATTCTTGCAAATATTCTAGTTTTAAAAAAGATAAACGACATAATTTTCTTAAAAAAAAAAAAAAAAAGAATGTAGGTTTCTTTTTTTATCACATTTCAAAACTTAACCGTTTAGTTTTCTGAACTAAACTAATTGAACTCTGCTTTAACTTCTTCTTCTTTTTTCTTTTGTAGATTTCGATTTTTAAAAATAATTGTGGTCGAGTCTGCGGAAACGGGGGGGGGGGGGGGGGCGGGCACCCAGGGCACCCCCCCTGGTTACGCCTATGCAATATTTATTTTGTAATCCAGCGCGTAAACTGTTATGCCAATTTTTTGTTCGACAAATGTCTAATGGTGTTATTACACGAGGACTCAAAGACGCTTGGAATCCCAGGCGTCTAGCGACAGCAGCCGCCTCACGGTCCGTCTTTTCCAAGCATTTCATTGGCTGTTCCGGAAAAGGCTTTTCTATTATCAGATTTCCAAGCATATGATTGGCTGTTACTGGCGACTCGCCTCGTTTCGGGCGTCAAAGATGCTCCGACAGAAAAAAGACGCCCGCGCTCCAAGCGACTCCCCTGGAGTCATAGGAATACATGGAGACGCCGGAATCTGAAGCGTCTTTGACCCCTCGTGTAATAACACCATAACAGTTTCGAGCCCCCTATAAATACTAATTCTGTATCTTGCAATTTTTTAAATACATGAAACGAAAGAACATACTTATATCTTTCATCCCAATTAAAATTGTGTTTTAAAATCATATACAGACATTAAATGACATTAAGACATTAAATGTTGAAAATGGTCTTTTTTTCATTTTTTCCACTAAAGTCCCGAGACCCTTAAATTAGTATGTTTTTAACAATTTGACGTTTATTGCTTTTATACTGTTGCTAGACATCACATTACACATATATCTCATTAAAAGTTGTTAACTAGGCATAGAGTACGCCGCCCCTGTCCTTGTGTATGTCCAAACTGACCGTACATTTAAGTGTTAATATCTCGGCTAATTACCGATGATTTTTTTCGAAAATCATTATCAACAATGCTTTTATTCTTCTGCAACGATAGGTCTATTCAGCGATGCTCAGCAATTTTTTTGAATACCCGTAAATCGAAATTTGTGTATAACTGAAAAATGCTAATTACTCAAAAACTATTTGAAATCGCTATAATTTGGGAAAAAAATCGCTATAATTTTCCGGCAAGGTTTATATTAATGTCTACTACCTCTAATTTTTTCATAATTTTAGTTTTAGTAGATTCGGAATTAGATGGGGGGAGGGGGGGGCTACATTTTCAACAATATCTTAGAAAATATAATACCTAAAATTAAAATCAATGTATTTTTGAGTTTAGCGTTACAAAAGATTTCACAGGATACCCCACATGATATACAAAGAAATTTTTTTTTTTCAAGTTAGTAGCATAATTAGCCCCTCTACTTTTTTACTAAATATATTTATGAATGCTTATTAATCTGAAAATATGTGGGTCAATGGTCTTTATTACTTCCCCGAATTTGAACTTTCCACGTTCCATAGTTTACGAGTAAAATGGCTGTGACAGACAGACGGACAGACAGGAGTGATCTTATAATGTTTCTGTTTTTATTTTTTAAATACGGAACCCTAAAAATAAAATACATTTTTAAAATAATATTATTAGTTATTCATTTATTAAAACCATGTTTTTCCTCATTTGGAACATTTATTTCAAGCCGGATGTTCGGCCGGATAATTATAATATTGGTTGGCCGGACAGGCCGAATACTGGATGTTCACCGGATATCCATTGCATCACTAGTAATCATGAACACATTCTTTCCATTTCCATAGGATAATAAAAAATCCTAAATGTCAACACAGAACCCTTCCCCAAAGTAAAATTCTGACTAGGATACTGCCTCATTTTGAACTACTCATGATAATTTCAGACTTTTTCACAATGAAATTTTATACTAGTGTATTTGTGCTTCATATATTTCCAGTTTATAAAATTCTTTTAAATTGTTTTCGCAGATTAATTCAGATATTTTCCACGTACAGAAGATGGGTATGACACATGGCAAGAGTGGACACACAGGCGATGCCAATCCAAGTGCACGCGACACTCCGGGGAGCGACAACGTATGCCCTATCTGTTTGGAAGACATGGCGACAAAATACGACGTTATGTCAACTCCTTGTGGACATAGTTTTCATTCAAAGTGCCTTCAGACGTGGTTTTTGCACAATTTACAATGTCCTCTCTGCAGAGGCCAGGTCTTTCGTGGTTCCAGATTCTTGAATAACTATTTTCGACTCGATAATATCAGTAACCATCTGATAAGACTATATGGAATGCTTAGGCTATTCGCACGTGTCGATTTAAAATTTCTTTGCCTAGCACTCTTTGATGTTGATCTTGCATTGAGTGAACTTGAGGCTGATGCAGAAGAGTAGAATTTTAGAAAAATCCATAACCGGAAACAAATCCAGACTCAATCTGCATTCATCAATATTTCAGTTAACTAATATTGTTACTATTTGTATTTAAATATAAAAATAATCATCAAATAATGCAATAATTGCACTATAATTAATATCAATTTAGATATTAATTACAGTACAGTTCCGTGTATTGGAATATATACATACATGTTGTCATTATATCAATTCGCTGTTTTGTATATAATTTGAATAAACAGTTTTAATCTAATAGTTCTGTTTGGCGATTGCGTATATTAGTAAAAAACAGCCTCTCTTCGTTTTTATTTTTAAGGTAATTCTCAGATTCCCTGCTCAACAACGTGAAACTTTCTGATACACATTTTCTGACTCATTTGTTATTCTTAAGCGTAAATTCATAAATTCGGCAAGCCTGACTATTGAATCGATTTCAAATTAAATAGCGTGTTCAATTTTCGGATAAATAAATTAGTTATCAAGTTATAAGCGATTCTTGTTACGTGACGAGAAGTTTTTCCTCTTTCTCGTGCTGCCGCGTCGGGAACTTAGGTTGAAAACGCCTATTGCTAATTTGACAGTATTTTCTGAAACATCTTCTGCTTTTTACAAAAAAAATGGAAAACGCCATTCGATTACAAAGTTTCTCACTAACAACAACTGCCGATTTCATGAGTTTGCGAACAAAAATGATTTCAAAAATGTGTCAGAAAGACAAGAAATTGTGTGACTTGTAATGTTGAACTGACACCACAAATTTGAAAATAGTTAATCGGAAAATAAGGAAATGCAATTTTATAATTTTTTTCACTCGTGTTATAAAAGTAAAACTTTATTCTAAAATTCTTCAACAAATTTTGATTAAAAATAGCATGCGGCAGGTGTAGATGATAAACACCGCTCTTCAAGGAGTTAATAAATTCAACTGTAATAAATATTGTATATCACCTTGAAGTTTCATTTACCATGTAAGAAGTTACATTGCACATACAGGGGTCGTACTTGTCCTGATTTTCCTTAAATTCCTGAAAAAAGAAAGAACGTCCTGAAATGTCCTGAAATATGGTAACATGTGCTGAAGTTCCTTAAATTTCCTGAGTTTTGTACTATAGTCACGATGACAGTCATGATTTTTCCGTGAATATGTATATATATATTTGTTTTTTCGCGGAATTGCACAAAATCAGTACTTTGAAATTAATAGGTGCTTTAGAGTAAAAAAAATAAGTGAAAGTTTTGTTCATCTGATGATGAAAAACTGACAAATTTCGTCAAGTAGTCGTACAAAAAAAAATTGGGAATTTGTCAGTCGGACAGGAAGAAAAAGTGCAAATTTTGTTAATCGGTCGTTGAAAAAAATTACGATGCAAAGTCTACGATCCGAGTCTTCAGCCAATTTCTAAAAAAATCGGGAATGTCGTCAATCATTCACTGAAATTCGTGAATTTTGGCAAACGATCGCGGAAAAAAAACACGAATTTCGGCAAATGATTGCAGAAAAAAAATCTCAAATTTTGGCAAACGTTCGTTGAAAAAAAAAAACTTTCGAGTTTCGGCAAACGATCGAGGAAAAAAAGCTCGAACTTGGCTAGTGATTGCAGAAAAAAAATCTCGAACTTCGACAAACGATTGTGGAAATAAAGTAGTATGCGGGTAAATGTGTCCTGAAATTGCCCTGAAATATTGGAAAAAGTATGTCCTGAAATATCACCTAGGACCAGTACTATCCCTGCATATACAAGGTGGCCATAATAAAACTGGCAGTAATCAGAGTGTTCTGTAGTGCGATCTAATTGGGAGAATGACGCCAAAAGAGAGTTTTAAAGAATGCAGAATCAATACTGAAATAAAATTACATGTTATTTAGCACATTTAACGATTTAATTCAAGTTCAATACGGCAATAATACTCTCTTTTCTGTTACACAGCGCCACATATTCCCCTAGCGGTGACTTTTGGAACTTTTTTTTCGCACGACACTCGGGGTATTGTCAGTTTAATTATGGCCACCTCGTATATAGGACTTCGTTATAATCATGCATTCTAAGTATAAGACGCTGTAAATTATTATTAACTGGTATTAAAGCTTTTGTTGTAAATAGGCAATTTATTGTTATGTGTGTTTCTTTATTGGAGGCATACAAATTGTAGAAGTTTTAATGTCGGGCCCGACAGTTTCGGCCTGGCCCGCAAAATATTATTTATATCTGATCATTGTGTATCTACTACAGTTACTACAGGGGTCTGTTTGTACCCGAAATGAAAGAAAATTAAATCATATTTTAATACAATTAAGAAAAAAGTCAACAGTTACATCTCTAATATCAATCCGATATTTATTGCATAAAAAAAATAATAAATATACAGTCATTAATATTAAAATATTTAAAATTTTTCAGGACTTTCTTTTAAAAAAATTGGTTCAGCCCAAACCCGTCCGGAAAAAGTGAAAACCCAACCCGAAATAAACCCGACCTGATCCGGGTCGAGTTTAGATAAAATCGGGTTACTCGACCTGGTACAGGACTTCGAGGTCTTCACGAGCTCAAGGCCCGTACCCGGCCGGCACAATGAGAGCAAATTTTCAGACGAGCCGGGCCGGTAGAATAAAAACAACTTTTGTAACGGGCCAGGTTGATAAAAAAAAAGTCCTTCCGGCCAGTGCCGGGAGGAAGAGGTAGCTTTCATATTCCTTATTTTAAAAAAGCCAACTTATATCATTCAAACACACGAAGCTCAATTTAGTGGAAACCGAATATAGGAGATTCAATACTAATTTTTATCAATATAATGAATGAGAATTTCGCGAAATAAGTCAGCTTTATCCAAGCTGCTTTTCTTTAAAGTAACTTATATTTGGCTGCCAAATTCGGCGATTTCTTAAAGTGCCTGCCATAAAGGTTAAAATTCCCGGTCGCCACCGGCCACAGGGCGACTAAATGTAAAAAATTGGCGACTTTATGATGTGCATCTGATCGCCAAAGTGGCGATGGTACATGTCAGAAATGCCACTTTTCCGTTTTTTTTTATTTTTTTAATCGATCAGCGATTTTCGCGGAATCGTAAAAGAAAAAGAAAATCGCGTTGATGTTCACATTGAAGGCATTTGGTTCCGAAAATTAAAAAAAATCGGCATAAAAATATCACGAATTTCGACAAATGGTCGCCGAAAAATATCAATTTCGTCAATCGTTCGCAAAAAAAATCGTCAAAGAATCACGGGGAAAACGAGAATTTTATAAGAATCTCGAAAAAAGACGTGACTTCTGTCAAAGAATCGCGGAAAAAACACAAATTTCGTGAAAGGAATGCGTAAAAACCGCAAATTTCATCAAAATATCGCAAAACCCCGCAATTTTCGTCAAAAGATCGAGAAAACCCCTTAAATTTCGCCAATAGATAGGGGGAAACCGCAAATTTCGTCAAAAGATCGCGAAAAAACGGTAAATATCGTCAAAAGATCGCAAAAAGACCATAAATTTCGTCAAAAAATCACGAAAAACCGCAAATTTTGTCAAAAGATCTCAAAAAACCCGCAAATTTCGTTAAAAGAATACGAAAAACCGTAAATTTCGTCAAAAGATCGCGAAAAAAATCTCAAATTTCGCCAAAAAACCGCAAATTTCGTCTAAAGATTGAGAAATAACGTAAATTTCGTCAAAAAATCACAAAAAACCACAAATTTTGTCAATAGATCGCGAAAAACCCTGCAATTTTCGTTAAAAGAACACGAAAAAAAACCGTAAATTTCGTCAAAGGATCTCGAAAAACCGCAAATTTTGTCAAAAGTCGCGAAAAAACCGCAAATTTCGTCAAGAGCCCGCGAAAAAAAAGGAAATTTCGTCAAAGGATCTCGAAAAAAGACGGGAATTTCGTCAGTCAGGTGCAGAAAAAACACAGCTCCACCCTTCTGTAACCTTTCAGAAAATTTGCTGTGAATTTCAGAATCGCGAAAAAAACGCGATTTCCATCAAAAAATCGCTGAAAAAAAACGCAAATTTCGTGAAAGGGTCGCGTAAAAACCGCAAATTTCATCAAAAGATCGCGAAAAATCCGCAATTTTCGTCAAAAGATCGCGAAAAAAAACGCAAATTTCGTCAAAAGATCGCGAAAAAAACGCAAACTTCGTCAAAAGATCGCGAAAAAAAACGCAAACTTCGTCAGAAGATCGCAAAAAAAAAACGCAAACTTCGTCAAAAGATCGCGAAAAAAACGCAAACTTCGTCAAAAGATCGCGAAAAAAAAACGCAAACTTCGTCAAAAGATCGCGAAAGAAACGCAAACTTCGCCAAAACATCGCGAAAGAAACGCAAACTTCGTCAAAAGATCGAAAAAAAAAACTTCGTCAAAAGATCGCGAAAAAAACGCAAACTTCGTCAAAAGATCGCGAAAAAAACACAAATTTCGTCTAAAGATCGCAAAAAAATGTAAATTTCGTCAAACGACCGCGGAATAAAATCGCGAATTTTGTCGAAAGATCGTGGAAATAAAGTCGCGAATTTCGTCAATTGATCGTGGAAAAATTCGCGAATTTCATCAAGAGATCGCATAATAAAATCTTATGCGTCGAATGATCGCGAAAAAAATCGTGAATTCTGTTGAACGATCGGCGAAAAAATTGTGAATTTTAGCAAGAGGTTGCGTAAAATAATTGCAAATTTCTTAAAACAATTTCAAAAATTAATTGCAAATTTTGTCAAACGGGAAATATTTTAGGCCTATTTTCAGAAAGAATTCTGATCTCGGGCTACACAGTGACGTATTGGAGATGTGAACCAATCATTGACCTTGGTCTTGTACGACATTGTTCGATAAATTCTCTCTTTTTTTAATGTAATATAACTGTTAATTGTTTTTGTTGGGGTAAGTAAACTGACACTGTGGATAGTTTTATTTTTATATATTTTAAAAGATGTCTTCGTAACATAAATATTTTAAAAACATTACTTATAAAACTATTTAAATCTACAAACTATGATAAGTGGCCACTAACTTGACAGTAGTGGCTACTAAACATACAACCTCTACCGGCCACTGGCTACTAAAGCAAATATTGAATTTTAACCTTTAGCCTGCCATTTTAAGACAGCATGGTGGATGAGGCTAACCAGTGAACATGGTCGAGACCTTAGTAATTGCTGTGCACATGCTCACTCACATCGGAATCGGTTGATATATACGAGTGCTGTCGCATGCAAAAAATCAGATTTTTCAAAATGTCACCCACAATAGAAATTGAAACTGCTATATCTGAGCCATTTTTTAAGGTAAAGACAAACAAAAAATGCTCCTGAATCCTTATATCAAGGTCAAATACTTAAGAAAGAAACCTTTTTCAATTTCTAATTTTTTTGCACCTCACTTTAAATATATATATATATTTTAATTTAATGGCCGCCATTTTGAAACAAGATGGCTGATGAAGCTGGCCAGCGAACTTGGTCGAGATATTGATGTATACTATCCACATGCCTTCTTACATCGAAATAGGCGAATACGTGTGTTATCGCGTGACAAATACAAGATCATTTCAAAATGTTAGCCATGCTAGAAATTCAAAGTGCTATAATTCAACCATTTTTTAAGATATAAACAAAAGAACAAATTTTCAGAAACAAAAACTGCTACCTAAAAATTAAGCGGGCCCTGACCGATCCAATGTAACAAATTTAAAATAATCAAACTAAGCAGATAAGATAAAGCGTGTCCCAAAATTTACACAATAAGTAATTTTGATAAAAGACACAGGTTTAGAATTAAAAATGTAAATTTTTTTATTGATTCATAAAGTATACAGTATAGGGTTAATGTATGGAATAGCATAACGGGCAAATGGCCTCCACGGCTTTGCTGGCACATGCGCGCTCTTTTGTTGAAAATTTCCATGACCGTTTTTCATAAATCTGGCTGAATATCGTTGATACAGTGCTTAATTGCCTCCTCCAAGGCGTGGATGATCGTGAGCTTGTTGGCATAAACATTAGACTTAAAAAAAAAAAAAAAAAAAAAAAAAAAAAAAAAATCCAAAGAAAAAAGTCCAACGGCGTTAATCGCATCATCTGGGCGGCCTGTTGTCATCGCTGAAATGGGAAATTACACGACCAGGAAATGACTCATGCGAAGACTAAGCAATTAAAAAAAAAATCCTGGTATAGTCGGCTCCGCTTAATTGCATACAGTTAGTTCCACTGAATTGTATGCATTTAACCGAGGACAGCAATTAATGTTATCAGTATACGGTCATTTGATTATATACCACAGATGTAATAAATAGTAATGGACAATAATTATTTACATAATTTAAAAATTATTGTATTAATAATTTTAATAAAAAATTTATTATTACTCTCTCAATAATACTATATATAATAAAGATAAAGTAATATAACACTATTTACTGTATAATTACATGGTTTAATTTTTCATTATAATTTTTGCGAAAATTCAAATGAAAGTAAAATAAAAAATTTAAAAAAAAACATACTTTTGAAAAAAAAAAATTCTGCATAAATTCATTTCATTTTTTATTATTTGCCAATTTATCCTTTATTTGTTGCCTATAAAAAATATCGTTTAGGGAAATTTGTTTTTTCATAATTCGGACGCTGCATTTCTCCACTTCCGACGCTAAATATTGTTCTTTTATTCTCTTGACCGTCCTGATTTTATTCCCCACTCCCCCCAATTCCAGGATTTTTCAAGAAATAACCCCAGCATTTTGAGCCACTATATGTCCGGCAAGTTTTAAACGAAAAACACAACTGTCCAAATTGAACACTCCCATGCGTTTCATAGAATTAAGATAATAAAGTCTTCTTTCAGGAAGATTTCTGCTCCTGGATTATAAATATAACAAAACATTGTTACAAAAGAAAATATTTACGTTCTTCCTTTCTTTCTATTCATCACTATCACAGGAATTTACAAAATCTGGACTGTAAAATTACTATAGATGGCGGATTACTATAGATTGGAGATATTTTATGCAATTAAACGGGGATTGTTATGCGATAAAACGAGTATATTTAACATTAACCTTATGGGGAGCGTTTCTGTTCCTCGGCATTCTATGCATATAAGCCGAGTATGCAATTATGCGTTACCCGATTAAGTGGGGCCGACTGTACCGGGTTTTGATTTTTTATTTCTTTAATATGATACAGTATTTTATTAATTGATTAATATCATCTTCGAAAAATTGAAAACATACATTAATTGTGATAAACAGTGTTAGCGAATGAAAAAGGTCAATCTAAAGTACATTTCATAGTGTTTATACTTGTAATGAAATATAAAGAAAAGAATAAAACGAAACTTTGCAAAATAACAATAATAATAATAATGACTTTAAATAAAACAAATAAAAAAAATTATTAAACACTTTTAAAAAGCTATTTTTTATATTATGAAATAAAAAAATTCTTAAAAATTAAATTGTTTTTTATTAAATTTTTTTATCAATAACAATTCAAAATTATTTCAATTGTTAACTGTTTATAAAACAACTTTATTAATTACTTGTTTTTTGATTAAAAACTATTACATGAAGTATATAATAGTTAATACAGTGTAAATTTAAATATATATATATATATTAATTTCGGTTACTATAATGTTATTAACTTCATAGGATGTATAAAAATGATAAGGATTCTGAGGATAAATATGTTATTTGTTTATTTATTAGTCAGTTTATAATATTTTTCTTGCTCTTGAAATATAATTAATAACATCTTGCTCTTTGTGAATTTTCAACCATAACTGTACTAGGAAAAAAAAAAAAATTCTTCTGGACAAAAATATCACCTAATACTATTAAAGAATGTTTTACGTATTTGTACAATGTTGCATTATTATTAATAATTACTTAGATTTTATGCTTTTGTCTGATATTTCAAAAATTGCTTTTTTATGTTTTGGGATAAATACATAAAAAATTTTCAATAAAAACATTCATTGATGAATAATTGCTATTAATTAACTATTGAAATATTTGGTAATTTTAGTATAAAAATTAAATTAATATTTTATTAAATATATTTTTTAATTTAATATATTCTTAATTTAATAAATTAATAACGTTATTGATATAAATTATAAATTTTTACTTTAAAATAATCTCAATACATTATATTATATATTCAGTTTATCATTATATTTTATAATAGCTATAAACTGAAATTTGTCCTTTACTTGTTTAATTATTTTATATTTAAAGTTACTGAAATTTAAAATTATTAATATGATGAATAGTAAAACTAAAATAAAAATTTGTTAAACTTAGTTTCCAGGAAAGAGGGAGGAAAAAAATATTTCAAAAATAAAAATAAAAAAAACGACACATGCAAAAAAGCTTAGTTTTGTCAGTCAAAAAAAAAAAAAATAAAAATAAATAAATAAATAAATAAAATAAAATTAATTAAAATATTAGTAACATTATTACATAAAATTAAAAATAATAATTTTATTAAAAAGAAACAGTCCCAGTTTCAATAAAATTTGCCCACAAAAATCTACTTCAAAAGGTGCGAAAACGTAAAAAAGAAAAAAAAATGCCAGCAAAATTATTATTAATTTTTTCAGACCCGAAGGTAAAGTAACGCTGCAAATACACATTTACTTATTTTGCACAAACAAAAAGACACCATAGATGTCAGAAGGAACCCTTTTTCTGAAATTGATACTTTAGGGGTCTGGTAATTTAGGTTAAAAAATACGAATATAAAATTACTAACACCCTTAAAATATCAATTTCATTATCAATGACCTAAATTACGCAGTAACAAATACACTGGTCATCAACATTAAAGGATAATGAGAAAAAATATGCTCACTGAGTTAATGTTGCAACTAATGCCCAATTCTGCAATTATTTATGTTAATTAAATACTATTGAACTCAAAATTGCACTTCCGCGCATACATTAGCGTCGGAAGTATGCAAATTAGATGACTAACATTGTGGTACGCAATGGACGTATGTTGGAATTCTAGTCTGTAGTGTTTTTTAAAGTGAATGTGGTGTCTGAATGTGCTCAGTATTTATTAGTTATGGCTCAAAGGCATCATTTAAGTTAAGGTCAAAAGTGGCGAATAATTGGCAGAATGAGAGAAGGTCAAACACAAATGGAGGTTGCCCAAAATTTGAATATCCCTCAAAGTGTCATATCAAGAGCTTCGAGCCGCTTTTTAAGTACTGGGTCCGTTGATAGACAGCCTGGCCAAGGGAGACCAAGAGCAACAACTGCATCCGAAGACCGTTTTTTGTCGTTGCAGAAACCGCGAAGCGATTACAAGAGATGTAATTTGAGACATTCAGGCTGCCACAGGAATTCGAATTAGCGGTTCTACTGCTGAACGAAGGCTTAACAAAGGTGGACTGTATGCGAGAAAACCAATAGTTTGTGTCCCACTCACTCCAGCTTCCAAAGGTGCCCGTTTAAACTGTTGCCCTCGTCACGTTCACTGGAGGCAAGAAGACTAGGCTCAAGTATTGTTTACTGGCGAGTCCAGGTATAGTCTGAACACTGATTCGTGATGGCGTGTTTTGATCTGGAGCGATGAAGGAAGACGCAACTTGCCCTTCCCTTGTCTGTGAAATATCCCGTTCGAGCCACGACTGGAATGCATTTGCAAACTCAGATTAAAAGAACACTTATTTTATGAAGAAATAAGCATCAGTGATGCCGTTTATTGGTTTTGATCCAAAGCCAAAAACATTCAACTATATAGAAGTGAAGTAGAAAGGTAAAAATATCAAATATCAGTTTATATCCTTCTCGGTTTGAAAATATCACATGTGCTACTTCAGAGCCGAGGAAATTATATATATATATATAAATAGGAGGTTGGGGCTCTAATTTTTTTTTTTTTTTTTTGTAATTAAATTGTATATTTCCTTATAATTTACCGGCTTTCAGAGTTTTTATTCTTTTTCTATGAAGGTTTGCATTTAGACAGCTGAATATATATATATATATATCAGTGGCGTGGCGTCCGGTCATCGCTGGATGCGGCGATGACCAAGCAATATTTTAAAACTCTTAATAAGCTTTTAAAACTCTACGATCCAGTTTTAGCAGAACATTTAGAGTTCATGTATAAGTGAAGGTAAGATTTAAAGTTTCTTTTTTGAACATTCAACCATTGAATTTTAGAGTTAATAATTTTTCACCACAAACTTAAATAATTGCGATGACCACCGAAACTTTTCACGCCACGCCACTGATATATATATATATATATATATATATATATATATATATATATATATATATATAGATATATAGATATATATGTTATACTGTATGTATTAAAATTGGGTAAATAATTTTTATTATTATTCCTCTATACTTTTTAATATTGTTTTATTTTCAACTTTGTATTCCATGATTAATTATCGGTTTAATTTGTTTGATTGTCACAATCATATTTTTTTAAGCTTTTTTATGGCTAATTATGAAGATAATTCACACACTATATTTGTGATCTTTAGGATATTGGGAATTTTAGAATCTGACAATCTTCTATAAACATCCATTATTTATTTATTTATTTATTTATATTCTTTCCTGTTCATTTTTTATATGTAATGGTAATTATTCAGGTTTTTCCATTTTATGCCATTTGATAATGTTCTGTTTTTATCTTGAGACTATTCTTTTGGTTCTATTGCTTGTTCGGGTACAGGAGAAAAAAAAAATCAGCTTTTAGCTTTTTTTCTCACAGAAAACAACCGATTTGCTTATATCATTGAATTCTGTACTCTTGAAAACGTAATTCAATATATAAGTTTTTCAATTTTTTCGGAATCCATATTCTTCTTTTTTATTCTTCCTTATTAATTCTTGTAATTAAGTATAAGGTACTTTATTTTATACATACAGTTCTATATTATAGGTTTGTGGCATCCATTTTTATTGTCAATTCATTCACAATAATGCGGCTTTTGATGATGGTCGGTAATGTTTATTTAATGATTATATATATATATATATATATATATATCTTTTTCATAAAAGATTACATTCAAAATTAAAGTTTTAATGCTATTTTATGTAATTTTTCAGAATTTGTAATACATTTTGTGGATTTTTTTTTTTCTTTTTAAATGGAGCAAAAAGGGACCCAAATTAGTGTTGCAAGATTGCTGGGTACAGCAAATGTTCCAAATGGAAAGTCTCTTTTTATAACTCAAAATGGGTATAAAAAGTATCCATTTTAAGTTTATTGCAGATCCTAAATTGGAGTACACAGTTTCACTAAAGGGTGAGATTTTAACCTATTTTGGATATACTCTGGATTCTAAGTTGGGTTAATGGATTAATCTTGTACCCATTTTGAATAAACTCTGAATTTCAATTTGGGTTTTGATATAAACCCAAAATGGTCACTTTTTTAAACCATTTTGGGTTACAAAGAGACACTTTCCAATTTCGAACATTGCTGTACCCAGCAATCTTACAAACCAATTTGGGTCATGTTTTGATCTATTTTAGAATTTTTTCTGTTTTGTTTTAGTCCCCGGTATGCTATTTCTTTCTCCTAGCTTATTTTGTGTCGTCTCCAATAAATAACGTTACCTTGTATAAGCCAGCCGTAAAACAAAAACCGATGTTTCATTGTGCGATTAAATACTCTACAGCATTTTTTAAAACTTCTAAGCATTGCACATTTTCAATGTTTATACCGTCGTATTGGGGGAAAAAAGTACTTTTTAATGCAATTTGATTGAAAACTGCATCTCCATTTATTTTTGAAATATTAATTTTTTTGTAGTTTTTAGCGACATTTGTTTCATTTTGGCAACCCAAATACTCCATTTCTGTAGAAAGTAAAGAAAAAGTAGTTGAAAATAGCAATTATATCTTCTTGTTGCCATTTCCCCATACAAACTGAAAAAAATGTAATGAAAATACGTGCTATTTTGAGAAAAATATAACTGAATGATTTATGATAAAACATGGAGCTATTATAAACTGTATTTAATTTTAAGTATCTATATTAATGCAAATGACGTCATTTTACATAAAATAAAAGCGTGTGCTTTAAGTCTTAAAATTGAAATATGTTTTGCACTATAGTAGAGTCCCGCTTAACCGAGTTATTTTCTTCGAATCCCGGAAAAAATCGCCATGGAAAAAATCACCACGGAAAAAATCGCCACGGTAAAAAGCTCCACCGGAAAAAATCACCATGAAAAAAAATGGGCTTACATTCACTAAAGTGGAAAAGGTCCAGTTTTTTACTGAGTAGGGGACGGGCGGGAGGGGGGGGGGGGGTGCAGAGTTAATAGGTTAGACATTTGGGCACGAGTAAACTTTACATACAAAGATGTAATGAAATATAGATAAATAAAAGGTAAGATTTTTCATTACCTATTTTTTGAGGCCAGGGAGGGGTAGATTTAGAGGGGGGGGGGGGGGGCGTAAGAATAAAATATGACATAAAATCTTGAGATTTGGTCAGGAGGGTGGGATTTTCTGTTGGGGAGGGGGAGGTACAAGGGCTAATTTATAAGAAAATGCAGTTTATAGATTCTTTCACCTATCTACATCTATAGCATACTTATATAAGTAAAGTTGCTCATACATATATTTTGAATGTTACAATATAAGCTACTGATGTAGTGAGTTTACAGACTCTATACATAATGTTTGATTTATTCTTATTTTATTGTCTCCTCCTATCTCTGCAATGATCATTGCTGAAAGTTAAAAGAAATATATATGTAAGCATCAATATATAATATATAATCTATGAATATAACGATTTGAAAGAATCTGAAGTTTTATTTAAACCCGCCATCCGCTTCCCCACATGCTGAAACCTATCTGCCAGGAAGGGGAAAAAAAAAAAAAAAAAAAAAAAAAAAATACTTTTTACTCTTTGTAATATTTTGATTCGGACTCATGAGACATATCTCAATATTTTATCTATTATTTTTCTGTTAGCTCTTTAAACCTGGTCTCATTATAACAAGTAATATAAAAATTTTGTTTTTAAAGTCAATTCCTACTTAGGCCATCAAAGAAAAATTTAATATAATCAAGCTAATATTAGTTTTTGTTGCATTAAAATATCTCAATTTGTTGATTTTCTATAAGCAAGTAGGTTTACAATGGAACTCTATGGGAATTTGGCAAAATATTACAGATATCGCCAAGTTGGCGTCACTTTTGGCGACTCATTTTGGCCGCCAAATTTGGCGATATATCGCCAAGTTGGCGACAAACTTGGCGGTATTTGGCGACAGAACAGGGTCCCCCCATGGTAACCCCTTATTGAAAATACCGGGTGTCCCAAAAAGGACTGACTGATTTTAAAATTCAATAACTTGCAAACGGTGACAGATATTAAAAAAATTCTTGCAGGAGGGTTATGCATAAGGTCAAAAGTTTTTTTTACAGTGATTTTCAATTTTAGTTCGATTTACAAACAATAGATGGCGCTGTAAGCAATAGTCGCTAAATTCAGGCTCGATTTTTGGTACTTCGTGGCCCGGATAATACATTTCCATCTCCTTTTTCTGCATGGAAAAAAGATAAAGGACCAAAAATCGAGCCTGTATTTAGCGACTATTGCTTACAGCGCCATCTATTGTTTGTAATTCGAACTAAAATTGAAAATCACTGTAATAAAACTTTTGACCTTATGCATAACCCTCCTGCAAGAATTTTTTTAATATCTGTCACCGTTTGCAAGTTATTGAATTTTAAAATCAGTCAGTCCTTTTTGGGACACCCGGTACTTTCATTGAACTTCAATAACCAATGGCCGCCATTTTGTTTCCCATGCAAAACTAAAATTAATTAAATGAAATTTAATTAATTAATTAATATTTGAAAAAACTGTATTAACATCCATTGTCATCCAGTACAAATTTAAAAAAATTTATTTCAACTTGATAGGATGAATAATGAGTATTTTATTAATGATTGAAAATTTGAACAAGATAAATGTATAAATATATAAATAAATAAATATAGGGAGAGTGTGAGCTAATAGTAGGAATTGAAAAAAATGGAAGATGTTAAAAAAAAAAAAGATATACTATATATATATTAAAATTTCTCCTTTATTCGCCTTTTACCATCCAATTTAAAATCTCTTTTTTTTTTCGTATTTCTGCAAATATTGCCTAAATCGAAACCTTCCATTTATAGGAATTCATATAATAATTACAGAATTTTACCAATATCAAGAACTGTTAGCTCAAAAGTTCAAACAGTGCTTGTAATAAAAGATGGGTAGCGAAGAAATTTACTTAAACAATTATCTTACATTTTGCTTTATAAATTTAAACCTTAGTATCTATGGTATTACAATTGTAAATTTTAAGTTTATTTAACTCTGATCTGGAAATGTGCTTTATGCCAGACGGCACCCTATCTTAAAAAAAAAAAAAAGAACCATTAAAAAAAAAATCTTTTTTTTTTTATAATCGTAGGTTTTCTGCAATTATAAGTGGTGAATATTACTTTTTGTAAATAACGGTTTGATAGCATTTCGCATAAAAAGAGTTCACAATTAAGGATTGATTTTTTCCCCGTTAGAATGTCACCGATGACCGATCAGATAGTTGGCTGTGTTTATGACGGCCAATTATCAACACGAGGGATATAGTCCCTAAGGGACGAGTGCCCTCCGTGGGGGTCTTTCTAAGGGAACTCAACCCGTTTTTACGCGTGGAAATCCACGATTAGAAAAAAACCCACGAAAACTCCAAACGATTAGGCCGACGGGCGCGATTGGGTTCGAACCCAGCACCTCCCGTCTACCAGCTTCGAGAGCAGAACCTCTCGGCCACTAAAGACCGATCAGATAGGAAAATTAAAATGTTTAACACTTGCCAACATGGCTGGACAGTGTTGAAAGTGCATATACTGATACTACACTTTCAATTATGTTGAATTGCACTAGGAGAAATTCCCTTTAAAAAATGCAGCATTATCCATTCGTTTTAAAATGTAATTGAATTTTTTCATATGCACCGAAATATTAGTTTTAATTGGGGATACAGCGAATACTCGGTGAGCGTGCTATATCCGGGCAATCTGGACCATTTGTTCTTATATATAATAGTTTTTATTATGTAGTAGTTTTTATTTTACTAATAAGTCAATAACTGGCAGCACCACACTGATTTATTTGAATACATGGAGCAATTCATTGTAAATTATCTATCGAGGGTGCTGGTTATATCAGGGCGGATCCAGAGAATCGTTTTTTTTTTGGGGGGGGGGGGCGATACCGAGTAACATATAATCAACATAGTCATAATTAGGGATGCACCGAATATTCGGTATTCGGTCATGTTACCGGATATTCGGTTTGGCCGAATATCAAACTAATCGGTATGCCGAATATTCGGCTTGGGCGAATATCAAACTATTCGGCCTGCCAAATATTCAGTTTGGCCGAATATCGAAATATTCGGTCGAACCGAATACTTAAAAAAAAACTTTTAAAACATACTTTTAAAAAACTTACACATTTTCTACTTTTGACTGTCAACTTATAAAGATATTCAGAATAATTAGAAACAGAATCATTATTAAATAAAAGAGAATGTTTTTACATTATTTATTTGCTGTTTGTTAAGTATTATTTAAGAAAATTAAGCAATCACGAGGATTTTCATAGGAATTAATTATATACAAATGCAAGTTCCTGAACATTGTCCAGTAAATAATCTGTTACTTGCTAAGATTTTAAAAGAACAACGGTTACAATCTCTGGAAATGATCGCCCTCTTCAGGTACCGATTTAGGATGCATTTAAAAGCTTCCTTGCTAAATCAAAGGGAATAGAAAGTTATTCTTATTGAGTTGCCACCCTATAAAATTTGAATAGATTGTATTATTTATTTACTTTTATTTTAGTCTCTTCCTGACAAACAAATAATATATGATCCTGTACAATTTTTCTTCCATTTTTTCTCCCCACAATTTCTCTTCGATTTTAGAATGTTTGTTTTAGAATTTTAGAAAATTTTATTCATTTATTTTAATTCACAGAAGCAGCCATGAAATTTAAAATTTTATTAATTCAAAAAGTTTTATAACTATCCTCTTCTTAAATAACTCAAAGCAGATATTTTCAGCATAAAGTTTACTTGAAAAAAGCTCTTGTTTATCAAAGTGAAAGTTTGTTTCAAATATTATGTAAAATTGTTTTAAAATTTAACATTTTAATGCCTTTAAACTTTGAAATATAAAAGCGTTCGACAAGCCGAATATTCGGTATTCGGCCAAATAGTTACTATTCGGCCTATCAGTTACTATTCGGCTATCCGAATATTCGGTATTCGGTTTGCCTGTAGGCCGAATATTCGGTATTCGACCAAAATCACTATTCGGTGCATCCCTAGTCATAATTTTTGATAGACAGTTGCAGTTAAGTTTTGATAGACAGTTGCAGAAGAATAATCACTCAAGGAAGGTTGAAAAACGTCTTTGTTACGTTTTCAAAATCGCTTGTAACTCAATAAGTAATTTATCCAAAAATAGAAAACACAGTTCGACTCCAAATCGCTTCCATAGTCAGGACTTCCAATTGTATAGGGGAGAGGGGGGGGCACCTTTGAACATTTTTTTTTTTTTAATCCACATATTTCTTACTTGAATTATATTTATTGAATTTTAATTATTTCGTGAGAGAAAGAATGTAATTCTGCATCATATGAAATAAAAAATTACAGTTTTTCAGATAAATTAAATATGTTGTGAGGCTTTAAGAAGCTGAAAGTTTTCTGTTCAAAGTTCAAACCTGCCCCATGTAGGGGTACCTTTGAACACGCTAGGGGCACTTTTGAACAAATAAACAAAATATGAAAATATTGACAGTTTTTATTAAAAACTGCGTATCTTTCCAAAATATAAAATAATAAGAATAAAATTAAACAATTACATTTAACTGAAATTACTATTTTTTTATTATTTAACCAAATTTATATCCATCAAAGTACATTGTTGAGACAGAACTGAGGATCCCTCCAATTATGTTTAATTGTGGCAACTTTTTTATATAATATCCTTAAAACCCAGCAAATTGATATCTGATGCCTCTGGAAAATATATCTTATGGTTTTTTGTTTGTTTGTTTGTTTTTTTACGAAGAAACCTGACATTAAGAATTTTAATCTGACCGACTTAATGAAGAGTTCTTTTTGCATGAAACTGAACTAAAATGAAATCATTTGCATTCAAATTGTTATAGAAAATGGATAAAACCCTGCTTTATGTAATCCAGAAATAATGTTTACCATTGTAAATGAAACAGTATTGGGTTTGTTAGACAAATCTGCTAAATCATGAATTATTGTTGTGTGTCCTGAATTTGCCTGTAGTTGAAGTCCTGCATCAGTACAACTTTCATATTAAGTATAGTAACACTTAATTAATCGCTTAATTTTCATACTTAAAAAATTTTTCAACAATAATATTATTTAGATACATTTATAACTCTTTACTTCATAGTTTTAAGTGTTCAATGGTGCCCCAACTTTTCCGTTCAATGGTGCCCCATCACATGGAGTTTAGCATTACAACTATTTACTCAATTAGGTTTGAGAATTTGAATAAAACAAACCTTATAAGTTAAAGCTAACATCTTTATTTAGGTATTAAATTGTAAATTATAATTTTAGCGATACAAGATTATCAACAAAAAGCTTACAACTTTATTTTGTTACGTTTAGATTCAAGAAAGCAAAATATACATATCTTGCTTAGACAGTAGTATGCATTCAAAATAGTAAAGCTTTGTATTCTTCTTACATTGAAGCAATAGTAATGTGCTGCCATATATATTTTAAAAATGTAATTTATTTAAAGGAAAATATTTAGAGTGTTCAAAGGTGCCCCCAGTTCAAAAGTAACCCCCTCTCCCCTACCTTTCCGTTAAAAAATGAATTTGTAAATGTGTCAAAACGTTTTGCGCTTGTTGAACAGAGCAGTTGAGAACAGCCTTAATGAAAGAAGGTAAATGTTTTAAACACATCTGCGACAAATTTCCTAGCCTTATCAACTGCCAAATTAAAAGAGGATACCGAGATGAACACCATAGAGAAGATAAAGGAAAAGCGCGAAGCAGAGCTTGAGCGGTTCAAAGACACTTGCACACGTGGAATAAAATTGTAAGGATTTTAAATAGAGAATATTTTGCATGTTTAACTGTAAAAATGCATAGTATAAGCAAAAATATGAATAAATTATTATAAAAAAAAGTTACCTCTATTTATAGTAGCAGATTTTCGCAATATTTCGACTTTTTAAAAATCTGCCATTTGTGAAAAATCCTGACGTGATGGTATAGTAAAAAAGAAGGTCATTTTTGAATTCAGCACTAAAAAATACATAAGAACCAATTTTCGAAAGCTAAAAAACATAACCATCACATCTATTTTTTATAATATCAGATTTCTGAAAGAGGATCCCCTTCAGAAATCTGAAGGAGCCTTAACATCCTTGAAAGTCAAATTGTGTCTCTAAGTGTGTGTATATTTCTTCATAATCTACTCATTATTAGTCCATAAAAGTTTACACTTGTCACTGAGGCTCAGGTCTGTTTCCACAGCTCCTCTGCAAGAGGCAGAAAGAAAGCGAAAAATGATAAACCAAACAATCAACTGCGAGAGACAGTAAGGCGGTATTTTCAGTTCAAAACACCTAGAAGGCCTTTTATTATGTAAATACATAAGGGAAGAACCAATTTACTAAGTTGACTTTTAAGAAATCAACACACCGTATGCATTTTAGCTTTTAACTGACTAGGATAGGACGTAATCCTTTTTTGTTCTTTCATCAAATACTCCTTGAAATTTACTAATATAGGTGGCAATAACAGCACATTTTTTATACATTAGTGGCTTTCTTCAGAAACATTAAGATGCTTGAGTTTTTTAAGGAACCTTTTTTTTTTGTTTGTTTCTTTGGAAATTGCTACGATCCCCATTCTTTTATCAAGTAATAGAGCACTCCTCAAAAATATCATTATATGTACATAAATTAGAATTGCAGCATCTTTGAAAGAATGAAAAAGTTTCAACACTTTAAAGGGATCCACATAACGATGTAATTTTCTGTTGTAGAGATTCAACAAAAGGTACACGAAGTACCATCGTCCCCCCACCTCAACACACGGTGTCAAAAATTATAGCGCTAAATGCCTTTTGACAGGACATAATCCTTTTTTGTTCATTAATTGCCGAAACGCCAGTGAGGTTTACCATTGACACCCGAAAACTGTTCGGTTTTCGTTTGCTTGTCTTTCTGTTCCACGAAAACTGCCATTAAAAGTGTTGGATTTATATCTTAGAGGAGAAACACACCGATCGCCCCCCCCCCCCCCCCGTGGATCCGCGCCTGGAGGAATCTCCTCCTGCCGCTAATTATGCGTTTTTCCGCGGCCCTTTGACGAAATTCGCGTTTTTTCAGCGATTCTTTGGCAAAATTCGCGTATTTTTTCGCGATTCCTTGACGAAATTGGCGTTTTTTCGCGATTCTTTCGCAAAATTAGCGTTTTTTCCGTGATTCTTTGGAGAAATTCACGTTTTTTCAGCGATTCTTTCGCAAAATTAGCGTTTTTTCCGTGATTCTTTGGAGAAATTCACGTTTTTTCAGCGATCCTTTAACAAAATGTGCGTTTTTTTTCGTGCTTTTTTGACGAAATTCGCGTTTTTTACGATCCTTTGACGAAATTGGCGATTTTTTTGCGAACGATTGACGAAATTAATTTTTTCGGCGACCATTTGTCGAACCTTGCAATAAGCGGCGGATTTATATTGGATCCGCGACTGGGTTATATATAATGGGAGTGCGCTTGGCTATGCTGTATATTATTTACCTTGGTCCACCATCATATAAAAAACTTTTTTGGGCAACATGTGCTGGTGACCTCCAATGATTGTATTTTTTATGCCTGATGCTAAGACAGTATGGATTTTAATTTGGTAATTTTTTTTTTTTTCTTTAATCCTTTTTAATCTTGTTTTATTTTGAACTTAATTGGAGTTCAATGGTTTATTTCTCTGTTTTATGTGTGTGGTAGTCCCAAATTCATATTCTTTAGCTAATTTATGGCTAATATGAAGATGAAACCACACATTTTATTTGTGGAACTTTAGGCATTTGGGACCCGGTGATTCTGTCTAAGTTCTACAAATTTCCATTATCCCATTTCTGTTATTCAATTTCTGCTGTATTTTACTATGTTTTTGGAATCTATATTAAGTGTGTTGGGGTGGAACTGTATTTTTGTCAATTTGTTAAAGTCATTTTATTCATAATTTAACAGTTTTTGTTTGGTGGTCCGTAATGTTTATTTAATGGTCATATATATATATATATATATATATATATATATATAACTTATAATAGCAATATTAAAAATATTTGCGTTTGGAATGGAATTTCCGCGCGAAAGAAGAATAATCACTCAAAAAGGGGTGAAAAACGTGTTTGTGACGTGATCAAAATCGCTTATAACTCTATAGGTAATTTATGTATCAAAAAATGGAAAACACAGTTCGATTACAAATCGCTTCCATACTCAGGCTTTCCAATTTTATATCTTTACGTTAAAAAATGAATTTGTAAATGTGTCAAAACGTTTTGCGTTTGTTGAGCAGAGCAGTTGAGAACAGCCTTAATAAAACATATATATATATATACTATATATATACACATATTAAATTTTAATAAAAATAGAAAATTATTGAATATAAATTTCAAACTTCTCATTTTATAGGTGACAAGAATGAATAAGGATACGCAGAAATAATTGGTTATTCTTTTTTTTTTTTTTTTTTTTTTCGTCAAAATTATTATTGAATAAAAAACTTTTAAACAAGCTTTCATAAGTATCACAATTTAAAGTAAATTCGTGATGTTACAATTTCTAGTAATGAAATCAGGACCTTTTCTCTTTAGAAACATGTTTATAAAAATAAAACAATTTAGAAAGGTCCGTAATAATAATTCGTAAAGTATCATAAATATCATACAGTAGACTCTCGTTTTTACGAACCTCTTTTCACGAACACTTGCGATTTTACGAACTATAGAGTGGTCCCGAATACGCTCCCATAGAAGCAATGTAATTTTTCGCTCCCATTTACGAACTACAGATTATGAAAATCTCTTTTTTGCGAACTCAGTTTTCGTACTTCTGAATTTTTTTTTAAAAAGTAATCGGAATGCAGCGCCAACGTTAGTTAAACTCTATACAGGTACAATGAGACATCAGGTGCATTCCAAGAATGTGCTGATTTCCCCAATCTATTTCGGAGGGAGGGGGGGTCTAGCAACAATTTCCAGTAGTAGTTTTCAGGACTAAGGCATTTTTTGAAGGGAACAATAACTGTGAAAGGTAAACGTAGTAAAAGTTTCCATAGATAAATTGGAAACATATATTTTTCAAAATGTGATTTAAAAAAAAAAGATACGGATTACAGTAGCCTCCCTCTTAATTGGCCTTCTCTTAACCGAAACTCCGCTTTAACCGGTCGGTTTTTTTCCCAACATTAGGCAAAATTCAGGGATGAGGCCTCGGAAACTCAGCTTACGTTTTCGAGTTGAAGTGCAATTTCGAGGGGAAAGATGCAAAATTCAGAAAGGATAACGTCGTTTCTAAATAGGTAAGCCTTGACTTTCATCAGTGTTGAATTCAGAGTGTGGTCCGGAGGGAGGACATTCCCCCCTAGGAAGAATGAGATGTCCCCTCGGAAGATTTGAGATTTTGTGTTTTTAATGGTCAAAAGTGCAACCCCCCTTCGGAACTCTATAATGTCTGATCTGTGACACGATTTTCAACAATTTAATTTGTGCTAAATATTTTCCATTATTTGTTATCAGTGATGATTTTTCTTTCAATTCAGTTAATTTAAACTAGTATTCATTTCACAAAATATAGAAAATTACTTTTTTTAAACTACACAAATTGAAAAAACTAAATGCATCGTACGGGTTTAATTAATTAAATTACGCAGATACTTATTTAATTTTTTTTTTACTTCTCCGCTTTAACTGGTTTTTCTCTTAACCGGCTAACCCTCGGTCCCGTTTAGGCCGGTTAAGCGGGAGGATACTGTATTTTCATTCCTATTTTTTTTATCTATGTTTTCATCTATGTATTTTCATTTACTAAGTATAATACAGCCTGTGTTTTCATATGTAATATTTTCAAAGCATAGTAACGTATGTTTACTAAAATTATTTTTAGTGCATAAATTTGAATTTATTTCTTGTATATTTAAACATACAGGTATAAATTTATTAAATAATCAATAATCTCGAAATACTGCTTCATCTATGAAGAGGGGGCAGTTTTATAAAAATAAACATAAATAATATACGCATTCATATCATTTTTGATGATTTTCTATTTTACGAACTATTTGGGTGTTCCCTACGAGTTCGTAAAAACGAGCGTCGACTGTATAATCTTTAAAAAATGAATTGTTTACCTTTTCTAATTTTTGTTTGGTGCATCTCCAGCGGTAGATTGCTTCCCAGTTGTATGCACTAAGTAAGCGTACCCTGCGAATAGCAATTTCTCCTTGCCTTTATTGGAAATAATTATTTCCATATCATCAAGGTTAATGCAAAAATCCAACAGCTAAAACTATTTCTTAAAAATCAATTCAATTAAGCAATTTTACAGAAACTACTATTTTTGAAAAAAAAAAAAAAAAAAAAAAAAAAAAAACGCGATAGAAAAAAACAATATTCCGAAGACTATAAGCGAAGGACTGCAACTAGAGAATCACTCGTTAAAAATCTCTTTGAAAAATACAAAAGAAAAACGTTTAGCTGAACCCTTTGTGACAAATAAGGAGGTTTGTCAGGGTCATAGACTTCTCATATAACATCTTCTTATCTTTACTCTGAGGTCAGGGTATTTCAACATTTATTGCATTTCTAGGTGCAATAAGTTTCGAACTGAAACCTATTCAAGGAATACATTACTGGATTTTGATACAGTTTACAAAACATTTTCCTTTCTTTAAATACAAAGAGATAGGGATGAAGTTCATATTTTTTTATTCCAATGGTCTTTAGAATGTGGTATAGCTTGTCAAAATTACAATACAGGTTTACATTCTTGCTACTCAAGCCTAAACCCTTTTGTTATCCAAACTTAAAGGGGTGTAGTTTGCCCTTGTTGTCCATATTCGCCCACCCACACCCTGGGGAAATCCCTGAGTAAAATGTCATACTTTGATGTCAGTAGACTTATCTCAAAATTTTATATCACATTTATCTGTACTATTACACCCACAAATTTTACCCTTATCTAAAAAATCAGAATAATGAAAAAATTCCTCTAAAGAAAATAAGAAAATTCCTCTTCTCTTCGTCTTTCTTTTATTCTCTTTACAAGATATGTTTTTAATTCTAGCCATCCCCCTTCCCCATGTTCAAAAGCCATTCTTGATTAAAGTTTAATGTATATATATACATAATATATATCTAAAAATATATACCCCCCCCCCCCCCCCCCGTAGAAAACTCCAGTTTAAAATTGTGTTTTATTGGACCAAATCTTAGATTTGTCTCTGAATTGTCTCTCTTAGATTATTTTTATAATGAGACGAGTTTTAAAGAGCTAATGGGAAAATAATAGGTAAAATATTAAGATATGTAGATACATATTTTGATACATATATATTTCTTTTAACTTTCAGCAATGATCATTGCAGAGATAGGAGGAGACAATAAAATAAGAATAAATCAAACATTATTTATAGAGTCTGTAAACTCACTACATCAGTAGCTTATATTGTAACATTCAAAATATATGTATGAGCAACTTTACTTATATAAGTATGCTATAGATGTAGAGAGGTGAAAGAATCTATAAACTGCATTTTCTTATAAATTAGCCCTTGTACCCCCCCCCTCCAGAAAATCCCACCCTCCTGACCAAATCTCAAGATTTTATGTCATATTTTATTCTTACGCCCCCCCCCCCCCCGAAATCTACCTCTCCCTGGACTCAAAAAATAGGTAATGAAAAATCTTCCCTTTTATTTATCTATATTTCATTACATCTTTGTATGTAAAGTTTACTCGTGCGCAAATATCTAACCTATTAACTCTGCACCCACCCCTCCCGCCCGTCCCCTACGCTGTAAAAAACTGGGCCTTAATTAAAACTGGGCTAAATTTTTTATGGTGATTTTTCCCGGTGGCGCTTTTTACCGTGGTGATTTTTTCCGGTGGTGATTTTTTCCGTGGTGATTTTTTCCATGGTGATTTTTTCCATGGCGATTTTTTCCGCCAACCATTTTCTTCTGATGGACTGGTGGTTTCTATTATTATGAAACAGCCATTATAACTGAAGCGTTAGGTGAAGATGAAAGAGCAGTAGTAAAAAGCTAGAACTCTGATTTTCTGGTCAGAATGGGAAAAAAATGGCCATAATTATTTTTATTATGACCATTTTTTTCCCATTTTGACCAGAAAATCAGAGTTCTAACTTTTCACGACTGCTCTTTCATCTCCACCTAACACTTCATTTATAATGGCTGTTTCATAATAAGAGAAACCACCAGTCCATCAGAAGAAAATGAAGTAACGGAAATGTCGGGGGAGACACTAAATTCTGAAAAAGCAGAATTCCTGCTTTTTTTTATTTTTTTTGCTCTCAAACGCGTTCAATTGGCAGAATCTCTTATTCAGAAACGACATAAGGTGCCGTATTGATTTTTTTTTCTTCATAAAGGCAGAATATATTTCAAAAAATGCTGTCAAAATGGATATATTTTTAACAGAATTCCCCGAAGCGATAGTGCTGGAAACGAAAAAAAAGGTCGTGCTGAGAAAATATTGGTTTATAAATCAAGTTATAATGAATATAACGAAAAATAAAAACACAGGTCGCGTATAAATCTCTTGAAAAAAAATCACGTCAGCAAGTTTCATGTTTTTACTTTTAAAAATGAGTCTGAAAATGTGCCAGAAAATTTCAAGCGTGTGAAAATATATTTTTTTAATGCCGCCTTAATGAAGATTTTTTTTTATATATTTATATGTATTTACATGTGACGATTGTTTTGTTCTATCGAAATTGTCTTCGTTTATATGCCTTTCAAGCGCACTGATCGCATGTCCTAATTTTAATTCCAAACTTACAAACCGCACCAAAAATATTTAAACAATTTTTTGCTTTTATAATGAAAGCTTAAAAATTCAAGTGTTTTATATCTAAGAAGTTCGTTTATAAATTTCAGTGTGTGTCAATCATTTCATAGTTTTACGAACAAAATGTTTCTGTGCCGGAAACGGTTAAGGGGGGCTATGAAATCAGTGACCTTCACACTTTGTATTCGCCCTTGGTAAATATTTCGTGCTGTAAAGATAGGCACACAAAAATTTTAACCCCCCACATAGGGGAGCAATGAATATTCCATTGGGACCCTACATTGTTTGAAAAGGCGGAGTTTTCATTATCTAATGAAGGGAAAAAATTCTGAGATTTTGAATACTATCACCTGTATATTGTCCTCACATCACTTTACGTTTAGAAAGCTGTATTAGTAGTTGCTGAATAAGTTGTGGAGAAAAATAGTACTCGGTGGTAACTTGTCTCCTTAACTTCGTTAAAGAAAAGGTGAATTATTTTAGTTACAAAAGTAATATCACGGTGTTAAAATTTATTCCTTTTTGGAAAGACTGTATTGTGTTTACTATCATTTCATTTTGATCCTGGTGGACTAAGTGTTTTTCGAAGGATTTTACTACATTGGTTCCCTGAAGAAAATTCGTTTGGATTCACGGAGGAACTGTTTCAAGCAACTACAACAAACGTATTCAGGTAATTTTTTTTATACTTTCTTTTAACAGAAATTTGTATGTTCTGATATTCTGGGGGATTGCACATAGGAATTTATCCTGGTATTAGAATTTTTCGTACTAATGTTTGTTATTTCCCAATTTCGGAAATTTTTTAGATTATTTTTGCATGAATTTTTAAAGAAAAGTATTATCCGATGAAAATATGAACAGTATCTTTAACATTTTAATAGAGCTTTTAATACTTATAAGATTTCTGTATTTTATTTGTTAAAATCGAATTATCATAAAAACTTTAATTATATCCTCTACTTGTGATTTCTATCTTGATTTCCAATTGGGCGGGGGGTGGGGGGAGCTTGAATCAACTGAACCCCTCCCCCCTTCCTACGCCTCTGTAACATTTATTTCAATTTTACAGTGGTGTTTAAGGCTGTTCTCGAATCCAAAAGGGCAACATTAGGACATAAATTTTACTTTATTTTTGTTCGGAAATGCATGAAACTAGTAAGTGTTGTTGTTCAGAAACTATGTAATAGAGCTGTTTTTTCCCTTTATTCTTGCAAACGCAATTGATCTTTCAGAAAGCAGTGTCAAAGAAGGCGTTTTGAACCGAATTTTCGCGCGAAGGAAGAAAGAGCGGGCGAAAAACGTGTTTGTCGCGTGAACAAAAAAACTTATAACTCAATAGGTAATTGATTGATCAAAAAATGGAAAAAACAGTTCAATTCCAAATTGCTTAAATAGTCAGAATTTCCAATTTTATATCTTCCCGTTTAAAAATGAATTTGTAAATGTGTCAGAACAGCCTTAAGGCTGTTCTTAACTGTTCTGCTCAACAAGCTCAAAACTTTTTGACACATTTACAAATTCATTTTGTAACGGAAAGATATAAAATTGGAAAGCCTGACCATGGAAGCGATTTGGAATTGAACTGTGTTTTCCATTTTTTGATCAATAAATTAGCTATTGAGTTATAAACGATTTCGATCACGTGACAAGCACATTTTTCGTCCTCCGTTGACTGGTTTTTCTACTTTCGCTCGGAAATTCAGTTCAAAACGTCCACTTTGACACCATTTTCTGAAAGATCTATTGCGTTTGCACAAAAATGAAAAATACAGCTCGATTACATAGTTTTTGAACAACAACACCAGCTAGTTTCATGCATTTTCGAACAAAAATAAATTAAAACTTATGTCAGAAACTTGCCTTTTTGGATTTGAGAACACCCTTAAGGCAGTTCTCAAAGAAATATTTTTCCCGCTCAACAACGCGAAACCTTTTGACATATTTTCTGAGTTATTTTTAAACGCTGGAGTATGACACTTACAGGTATAATTATTGAAGTGATTTGGAATCAAACAGGCTTTCATTTTTGTCTAATTAATTTACATATTCTGTTTATACGCAATTAATGTTCCACGGTATCAGTTTTTTTTTTTTTTTTTTTTTTTCTTTTTTTTTCATTTTTAGCTCTGTCGCATCCGAATTCTGTTCAAAACGTGAACTTTGACTAAATTAATATAATTTCATGAATTTTTTTAAATTATTTTTCACAGAATTTTCAAAAAAATACTATGTGATGAAATTTTAAAAAGTAGCTTTGACAATTTAACAGGGTTTTTAATACTTGCAAAACTTTTTAGTGTGTTTTATTAGCTGTAGTCAAAGCTTATCATAAAAATTGTAATGATATTCTCCACTTTTCTCTTTCCTTCTTTTTAACATAATTTCAGTATTTTTTTTTAAAGTATGGTAACAAAAAACCCTAAATATTAAACAGTTTATTTATTTTATATACTTTTAAAATAAAATGTAATTCATATTTTATGTAATTGTTCATAAACACATGTGCTCTCTCAAGAATTATTACAACTCAACTCACCCACTTAAAAATATTTTTTTTATATAGCAAATGAAAATGTATTAATGACTCAGATGCACGGTCTAACTAAAGCATTCCTCACAAGGCTTTGTTTCTGTTTTTATAGCAAATGATAATGCTACGTTCATATGGGTCTGAGAAAATATTCCCTCACAAGGCTTTGTTTCTGATTACGAACTTTTTTGTTATGCATGCATACTTGCCAACTTTTACACTTTAGGTGTTTAAATGTACATTTTTTGACCGTTTTTTACACTTTTACACTTAGGATACTTATTAAGTTTTATTTTTCTTCCCTTAAATTCTTCCCTAGTAGCTTTTAATACCTAAGTGGTGAATGGAAGAAATATATTTAGTATTTTTAAAGGAATGAGTTGAGGTTTCATTGTTAAAAATAACCAGGGGAAAACTTTTAATAACAATTGCCAATGTATTATTCAGTAATATTCATCTATTATGCACTTAAAAAAAATAATAAATATCATTTACGTGTTATAAAAAAATTGGGCTACTTGGGTCTTTGTTGCTAAAAGTTGTGTGAAATAACCTTTATGTATAATTTTACACTTTGCCATTTTCAAAAGTTGGCAGGTATGTGCATGTAAAAAAGTTTAATAATAATTTTATAAATCTGAAATTAACATTATATTTAGGCTCCTGTTTAGATATTTGTTAACAAGGCCCTGTTTTAATGGACTATATATATAATGTAGATTTATAAATACGTTTATACATTTATACTTAATATGTGCCACTAAATAATAGGCTCTTGGGCAAGTGATTTCAGCGGTTTTGTGGCAAATTCAATCCAATGGTAAGATGGAGTATTTTATGAAAAATCCCCGAAAGCCTCCAACTTTTTCTTTTTACAGATTTCTGGAGTACATTTAAATCACACACACACAAAAAAAGGATATTTATTATTATTATTACTACCATTTTTCACTCGTATTAAAATTTAGTTAATTTGAAATATTTTAAACAAAACAGCATTCAGAGTTAGAACAGAAGTTGAGGCAGCAAGTCATCAAGAACTTAGCATTAAATATCGTCGCACGCAGTATACAAAATTCTCATATTTAAAGACTTTTTATTCAAAATGATTGTTTTGCGTAAATATATTAACAGATTTTGATGAATTTTAACATATATTGTAATATAAATGAATGCACGTGAATAAGGTAAAGACAGTTCCAGGGGCTAGTATTCAGTTGGCGGGTTAACTTCGATCGGGAAATAGCCCAGTTGGCCCCATGGAAGTAAGAACTAAGTTCTTGTATAATTCTATAGTTGGCCCGTATTTTAATCAGCCCCTGCACCTGAAATGACCTAAATTTTTATCCTATAAAGTCATTATTTTTTTAATATGTTTACTTTTTTATGTTAAAGAATTTCTGATTTTCACTGAAGCTGAAAGAATACACATTTTGTTTTGTTAATAAACTACTTTAATGAGTCTTTTTGTCTAGGTATTTAAAAGAAAGAAAAAAAAAGGTGAGTTATGTAACTATGATTTTGCTCGCATTGCATCAATTCTTTGGAGAAAAAAAAAATGTACTTGTTTATTTAAGGCTGTTCTTAACTGCTCTGCTCAACAAGCGCAAAACGTTTTGACACATTTACAAATTCATTTTTTAACGGAAAGATATAAAATTGGAAAGCCTGGCCATGGAACTGATTTGGAATTGAACTGTTTTTTTCCATTTTTGATCAATCAATTATCCATTGAGTTATAAACCGATTTCGATCACGTGACAAACACGTTTTTCGACCGCTCTTGAGTGATTATTCTACTTTCGTGCGGAAATTCGGTTCAAAACGCCTACTTTGACACTATTTTCTGAAAGATCTATTGCGTTTGCAAAAAAGGAAAAAAAAACAGCTCGATGACGTAGTTTCTGAACAACAACACCAGGTAGTTTCATGCATTTTCGAACAAAAATAAATAAAAACTTATGTCAGAAAGTTGCCCTTTTGCATTTGAGGCATTAATTGGATTTGAGGCACCCTTAAAGAATACTTAATTCTTCAGGAAACAAAAGTGAAAAGAGTAGTACAGTCGTCCCGCTTAATTGCCTACACTAGGTTCCACTGAATTGTATGCAATTAAGAGGGATATGCATTTAAGCGAGGGCAGCAATTAAGGTTGTCAGTACTATAGGTTATAATTTGATCATATACAACAGATACGATAAATATATGTGGTAAATATCTCTATATATTTAAATAATTTAAAAATTAGCTAATTTAATAATAACTTTAATTAATAATTTATTATTACTCTGATTATGATGTTATATATTCTAAAGTATAATTATTATAAAACTGTTTACGTTACAGTGTTTAATTCTTCATTATAATTTATTTGATTTAAGTGAAAATTAAAATAAAATAAAAATTTTTTGATTTTAAATCATACCTTTGAAAATAAATAAATTTCTACATAAATTCATTTTATTTTTTATTATTGGCCAATTTCTCCGTTATTTGTTGCATGTAAAAAACCCTTTGTAGAAGTTTGTTTTTTCCTACTTCGGACACTGCATTTCTCCACTTCCGGCTTGGCTCTAAATATTGTTTTTTATTTTCTTGACCGTTCCTATTGTACTCCCCCCCCCCCCGCAGTTCCAGGATTTTCAAAGAACCATCACCAGCAACTTGAATCGCTATATGTATGGCAAGAAAATCACACCTGTTCAAAATCAACTCACATGCGCTTTCCAAAAATTAAGAGAGTTAAAGTCTATTCTTTCACGACGATTTTTGCTCTTCGATTTGATAACAAACCATTATTTCAAACGAAAATATTTCCGTTCTTATTTTTTCCCTATTTGTGAGAATTCAAGAAATTCGAATTACTAAATTGGGGATATTTTATTCGATTAACCGGGGATTGTTATGCGATAAAACGAGCTTATTTAACATTAACCTTATGGCGACCGTTTCTGTTCCACAGCATTCTATGCATATACATGCAATTATCCGTTACCCGATTAAGTGGGGCAGACTGTATTTAAATATTCTTAGAAAGTTTTCTATAAGTGGATCTAATACCGTATATACTCGGGTATAATTCGACCCCCCAATTCTTAAGCAAAATTTTGAAAAAAAAATTGAATTTTCGAATATAAGTCGAACCACATTTCTGGTAGTATGTTGAAAAATGATTTGTAATCGAGGATAAAAAAAAATTAATAAATTTTCATTAAATTAGTAATTTTTTTTTCTTTTTACGCTTCTAATCAAACTTTTTTTTAATTCATCGTTTTAAAACCGTATAATTATGTAAAATCGAAGAACCTTAAACTATTTTGAAACCTATTCACATCAATTTAATGATACTTAAAAAGAAAAAAAATCTTTAAAAATCTATTCAAGCCTTTTTTTTTTTTCGATTTACAAGGGTAAACAACTTCTTAGACTGCTATAATTTAGTACTTCTTTGTATTGTATGATTTTTTGGGAAAGATATCTAGAAGCATTCTCAAGTTGAACTCTATTTTAAAGGGGATTAAAATGTTGAAAGGCATGCTCCTGTACTGAAGGGAATGCTATTCGAAGAGAAAATGGGTGCAGAACAAGGACATTATTGTGAAGCTTTTTTTGTCAATCACAGGAAATGACTATTGTCCACTCTTATCTCTCTCTCCAACGTAGACCCATGTGTGATTACTTAAGGGTGTTCTCAAATCCAAAAGGGCAACTTTCTGACATAAGTTTTAATTTACTTTTGTTCGAAAATGCATGACACTAGGTGGTGTTGTTGTTCAGAAACTACGTCATTGAGCTGTTTTTTCCAATTTTTTGCAAACGCAATAGACCTTTCAGAAAACAGTGTCAAAGTCGACATTTTGAACCGAGTTTCCGCACGAACGGAGAAAAAGCACTCAAGAGTGGGTGAAAAACGTGTTTGTCACTTGATCAAAAATGCTTATAACTCAATAGGTAATTGATTAATCAAAAAAGGGAAAAAGCAGTTCAATTCCAAATCGCTTCCATGTTCAGGCTTTCCAGTTTTATATCTTTCCATTAAAAAATGAATTTGTAAATGTGTCAAAACGTTTTGCGCTTGTTGAGCAGAGCAGTTGAGAACAGCCTTAAGGCTGTTCTCAAATCCAAAAGGGCAACTTCCTAGCATAAGTTTTAATTTATTTTTATTCAAAAATGCATTAAACTATCTGGTGTTGTCGTTCAGAAACTATGACATCGAGCTGTTTTTTTTCCTTTTTTTTTTTTGCAAACGCAATAGATCTTTCAGAAAATAATGTCAAAGGGGACCTTTTGAACCGAATTTCCGCGCGGAAGTGGAAAAATCACTCACGAGCGGGCGAAAAATGGGTTTGTCACGTGATCGATATCGCTTATAACTCCGTGGGTAATTGATGGATCAAAAAATGGAAAAAACAGTTCAATTCCAAATCGCTTCCATGGCCAGGCTTTCTAATTTTATATCTTTCCGTTAAAAAATGAATTTGTAAATGTGTCAAACCGTTTTGCGCTTGTTCAGGGGAGCAGTTAAGAACAACCTTAAAAGACCTACCCATTCGCCGATTACCTGCAATTTTTTTTTTTTTTTTTTTTTTTTTTTTTTTAACTATTTTATGTATAAGTCGACCCCCCATTTTCAACTCCCAAATTTTGTCTAAAATTCTTCGAGTTATACACGATGGTAGTTTTTTAAGTGATAACACATCCGTTAACTTTTGCTATTTCAAAGATACTTTTGAACAAGACAAAAAGTGTAAATAAATTATGAAGACAATGGCAGTCATAGAATCCTGTCTCCTGTGTATATCTTTTATCAGTACCCCTACGCAACGTGATAGCTAGCTAAGCTTTCATTTTGATGCAGCAATAAATGCATGTATATGCAATGTAAATGTAAACTATAGCATAATTTATTGGTGTTGGTCGAGGCAAAAATTGAGGTGCCGTTCGGGTGTCTTTATAAAATTTCATTTAATAAATAATACCCTTCTCGAAATTTTGCTTAATAAAAGAAGTTTCCTATCCCCTTTTACAAAATTTCATTTAATAAAAGAGGTTCCATCATAAAATTCTTAATAAAAGATGACCCTTTACAAATTTCTATTTCGCAAAATTCCATTCTGTAATAACGAACTCTTCATTTTTTCTACTTTATTAAATTTATGTAATTTGAAAAAAAAAAAAAAAAAAAAAAAAAAAAAAGAAAAAAAAAAACTTACCACAGATAAAGTTTTATCACTTAAAGAAGTTATTAATAAATCCTTAGCTTGAAGTCGAGTAACTCAATTTGATCTTTTGCTGAAAAAAATTATTCTTCGCAAAAGTGTTTTAAATTTCGCAAAAACACATTCCTTTTTTTCACAAAATGGAGACCCATGATGGGATAGAAAATTCTGCATTGATCCCTAATACCTAATTTTTACATTTTTGTACTAATATCCTTTAAAAGTACTTAAATTTCACTAATACGATTTAAAAAGTCCTTGTTTTTCCTAGAAATTGAAATGGAATTTTCAAGTGATTCTTTTTCCTGCCTATATAACTGACGAATCCATATGATATTAGTAGATTCTCTTATTTTCATTTTATTGTGTTTAATTTTTATATATTTTTCTTTGGGGTTTCACACATGTGATTTCGTTTTAATTAAACATATATTTATAAATGAATTCGTAACATAAATTTTAATTCAAAGATTTTTTATATAGAGAGTAGAGAGCCGATTATCCGAACAAGTTGGGACCGACCCTAGTTCGAATAAGCAAAAGTTCGGATAAATGGACAGACAATTTAAGAGATTTCCTAACTATACTAAAATCTTCATATTTTATCCAGCACTAGTTAATGCTGGCATGTTTAAAAATTTATTTTTGTCTTTTTATTTTGTCTTTTTATTTTTTATTTTATTTTTACTTTTTTATATCATTTGCTGAATTCCAGAGATTATAATTTAAGCAAAAAAGCATTCGATTGTTGCTTGCTTCAAAGAAGATATTCTTTTCAATGCCTTCATGTCTCGAATTCTTAAATATGTTAGGTGAATAGGATCAGCGTTCTTCTGCCGTTCGAGCCTTTTCATAGATGTTTCCAAACATTCAAAGGTATGGGATGGACCTGGATCATTTTCAGAGAATTCGTTTTCATTTTCTTCAATTTCTTTTTCGTCTTGAATCTCATCCACAATCTCATCATCATTTAAAATCTGATATCCGGATTTGATAGGGTGTTTGGATAATTGGAAGTTCGTTAAAAAAAAAAAAAAAAAAAAAAAAATCGAGAGAAATAGGCTGTTCGGATAATTGGAAGTTCGGTTAAAAAAAAAAAATCTAGAGAAAGTGGCTGTTTGGATAATTGGAAGTTCGGTTAATTGGAGTTCTGATAATCGGCGCTCTACTGTACAGGCAAAATTCTTTAATCCGCACAAGTTGGGACTAAAGGTTGTGTGGATTATCAGAGGTCGTTCCAGGCAAAATTTGGGACCTATTTAGAGCCCCTTCACAAAAATGCATTTAATAAAACAGGCCACTGCACAGAAATGAATTTAATAAAATGGACCCCTTCACAAAATTCCTGTTAATAAAATAGGCCCCTTTACAAAATTCCTTTTAATAAAATAGGCCTCTTCACAAAATTCCTTTGCATAAAAACTTACAACTAATTATTTTTTTTTATTTTGTTAGGTTTTAAAACGTGTGATTTGTAAATAAAACCAGTTCACCAAGAACGAAAAGTTCTAAAGAAGTTTTTTTTAATAAATGCTTATTGCCGAGTTCGAATTGGAGTAACTGGATTTCAACTTCCATTACAAAATGTCATTTTCCACAAAAATATAAGAAAACAAAAAAAAATAATAATAACTTTTACTTTTCACGAAATGGGCCCCAAGAGAAAAAAAAAAAAACCCTGCATCGACCCCTGATTTTAGAATTGTTTGGATTGTGAATCATTTTGTTATTTCTGGAGAACATTTTAATACTATATTCAGTATAACACGATAAGATAAATATGAAGTCTTATAAATTAATTTGCTATCTCAAAAAATGCAATTTGTCATATTCTTTTTTTAAAGAAATTACATATTGAAAGAGTAATAATTACATTGATATTTTGATATATTATAAATTAAGTCTTTTTTTTTTTTTTTTTTTTTTTTTTTAGTACATTTTTAACAAGTATAATAAAAGTGCTTAAAAAAAGAAATTGTGCACGCATAAAATAAATAAAGAAAGAAAATTATATTAATGGAGAAAAGTAAAAAAAAAAAACTTTATTATTAAATGCATGTGTAAAAAAATTATTATTATTATTAAATGTGGGAGAAAACTGATGAGCAGAATTATAATGAACTGCAAAAGAAAAAAATAGTGGAAACATGGTGACCTTTTTACATTCTCAATTCAGTACATTTTGTTCTTTGCGATTTTTGAACTATTCGTAATTTTTTAAGCGAGTTATAGCATATTTTCGAGTTCCAAACATAGATATAGTATAAAACAACAACTATAACTTATTTTACTATATCTATGGTTCCAAAGCTATAACTATTGATAATGTCCGTGTGCTTGCTGACTACATAGTGATCGAGGTTTTATTTATGCGATCGTTTGTCGAAATTTAAGATTTTTTTCCTCGCGATCGTTTGGCGAAATTCTCTCTCTCCCCTTTTTATTTTTAAAGCGATTGATTATTGAAATTAGCCCTTTTTCCGTGCCCGACCTGACAAAATTCGCTATGTGTTTCCGCGATCTTTTGACGGAATTTGCGATATATTTCCTCGATCGTTTACAGAAATTCGTGATTTTTTTTCCACGGTCATTTGATGAAATTCGTGATTTTGTTTTCGTTATCATTTGTCGAATTTCGTGATATTTTTCAGCGACAGATTTGCAAAATTTGCTATATTTTTCGAAACCGATTGACAAAACTAGTTATGCTTTTCGCGATCTTTAGATGAAATTCGCTATGTGTTTCCGCGATCTTTTGCTAAAATTTGTGTTATTTTTTCTCGATCATTTCCGAAATTCGCGTTTTTCCCCCACGATCGATTGATGAAATTCACAAATTTTTTCCCTATCATCTGTGTAAGTTCGCGCCAGATTGACAAAATTCACAATATTTACTTTTGCTAAGCAACGCAGATTTTTAAAAATTGCCGATTATGGATGTGAGGATTTTCAAATCTTTTACTATATACATATATATTACTTGTTTCCGGTACCAGAGCAGCGATAAAATTCCTTGTTTTATATCAAATTAGCGCACTTATCAATTCTTAAGGCTGTTCTCAAATCAAAAAGGGCAACTTCCTGACATAAGTATTAATTTATTTTTGTTCGAAAATGCATGAAACTAGCTGGTGTTGTTGCTCAGAAACTATGTCATCGAGCTGTTTTTCCATTTTTTTTTTGCAAACCCAATAGATCTTTCAGAAAATAGTGTCAAAATGGACGTTTTGAACCGAATTTCCGCGCGAAAGTAGAAAAATCACTCAAGAGCGGGCGAAAAACGGGTTTGTCATGTGATCGAAATTGCTTATAACTCGATGGGTAATTGATGGATCAAAAAATGGAAAAAAACAGTTCAATTCCTAATCGCTTCCATGGCCAGGTTTTCCAAATTTATATCTTTCCGTCAAAAAATGAATTTGTAAATGTGTCAGAACGTTTTGCGCTTGTTGAGAAGAGCAGTTAAAAACAGCCTTAATGAAACGATTTGAGCAATTGATGAAGTAGCATTTTTTTTTTTTTTAATAAAATATTTTGACTGGCACAGTATTTGTAAGTATCTAGGCTGTAACATGGGTGCAAGACTTTCAGTCTCAGGACTGAAATCAGTCCTGAGAAGATTTTTGAGTGATAATAACTTCTGTTTTATATACTTAAATGATAGCAATTTTACTAGCAAAAACTTTTAATCAATTTCTTTTATTATAAAAGATCAATTTTTAGCCATAATACAAGACATAGAAATCGTTTAGCCCATTTCCATTTGGTTATACATAATACTGGGAAAAATTTCATTCTTGACTTGATCGTGCTTCTTGCAGCCATGGGCTGTAAGGATGCCTAGGCATGTCAATGTTATATAGCAGGAAACAAGCAGAAATAGGATGAATTAAATATTTAGTGTATTAATTTGTGTGATTCAGCCTTTAAAAAATACTTTAGACCTATAAATATATTATATTTCCGCACAATGACCTTCATTTTAATATTTTCAGCAATAAGTAAATAAACCTAATTTATTATCATAGAAGAAAATTTTTAATGAAAATAGTCATTTAATTTTTGAAGAATATAAATTAATATTTTAATAATAAGTAATAACCTTTGATGAATCTAATGAGTAATAACCTTTGAGTTTCACACATGTGATTTCATTTTAATTACACACACACACACATATTACTTCTTGCTGGAACCATAGCAGAGATAAAACTCCTTGTTTTATATCAAATTAGTACATTTATAAATTCTTAAGGCTGTTCTCAACTGCTCTCCTCAACAAGCGCAATACGTTTTGACACATTTATAAATTCATTTTTTAACGGAAAGGTATAAAATTGGAAAGTCTGGCCATGGGAGCGATTTGGAATTGAACTATTTTTTTTTTCCATTTTTTGATCCATCAATTACCTATTGAGTTATAAGCATTTTTGATCACGTGACAAATACGTTTTTCGCCCGCTCTTGAGTGCTTTTTCTCCATTCGCGCGGAGACTCGGTTCAAAACGTCCACTTTGACACTGTTTGCTGAAAGATACACTGCGTTTGCAAAAGAAAGGAAAAAACAGCTCAATGACATAGTTTCTGAACAACACCAGCTAGTTTCATGCATTTTCGAACAAAAATAAATTAAAACTTATGTCAGAAAGTTGCCCTTATGGATTTGAGAACACCCTTCAAATTCAACAATTGGTGAACTAGCGTAGCTTTTTTTGAAAAATAACAGATTTTAACTACCACAGTATCTGTAAGAATTGTGTTTAGGCATGTGGCATAGAAAAAAAATAAGCAAAAATCTAATGAATTAAATACTTCTTGTATAATTGTTAAAATGTCTTAGATTTATAAATAAATTATATTCCAACACAATTTTTTAAGTAATAAGTAAATAAACCAATTTAATTATCCTAGGAAATTTTTAATGAAAATTGTCATTTAATTTTTGAAAAATGTGAATTTATATTTTAATAGCAATGATAGGAATAGCATTTTAAAAAATTATTTTATACCAGGGGATCTAACCAGAGTTCTACGGTGTAGAGGAAATTAGTAGTGAAAAACACTTTCAATTAGATTTTTAATATTTGTTGTCTTTAGATTGAAATAATATTTGGAACCACCCTGTAAAATGAAATGCACGAAATGATTCGCCGCTGCAGCACATGACTATGTAGATATTGTACAAAATTTTTGTAAGAACAGCACTATATTCATGGAGATATATATTTTTTAAAATGCAAGAAATTTGTGCATGGTTTTTTTTAGCGTACAAAATTTTCAACAAAATTTACCGCCAATTTAAGAAAATTTGGTAAAATATTAATAGAAACACCATAGTACAATTGAAATATAAATATATTAATTATCTAATAAAATCTGAGCAGATGCATGATTTTTTTTTTTTTTTACTGCGCATGCACGAGCTATATATAAGTTTGTTTTTTTTTTACCCCATGATTTTTGATTCGGGGCTGAACACTATAGAATACACAACAACTAATATAAAAGGTATCTTAAAAATTCATAAATTATTCGACGATGTAGTGTGCTAAATTTCGGTTGCCTTCGAAAAATAGCCGGATGACAAGGAATTTTCCACAAGTAATTTTTAAACTGATTTTTAGCAAATGATTTAATTCACTAGCTTGCAAAATTGAGGTTGTTTAATCTTTTTTAGCTTTTGATAATTAATTCTTATATAATTTGTAGCGCTGAATCTGAAAATGACCTTCATTTTTAACCATCGCTTTAGGATTTTTTGCAAATCGGAAATTTCAAAGTTAAAAAGTTAAAATAAATAAATAAATAAAATAAAAGCAATTTACCAAATTACAACGACCATTTGGAAAATGATTTTTTCAAAGACTAAAATTTAAGACATAAAAAATCGCACGGAGTTGATCATACATTACGTACGCCATGAATTAAACATTAATAGTGTTATTACGCGTAAAAATTGCAAGCGACAAAAATCGTCTGCGACTCCTCAGATTGCCTAAAACTTACGTATTATCCACCTAAAACTTACGTATTATCCAAGCATTTCATTGGCTGTTCGGGAAAAGGCTTTTCCATTGTCAGATTTCCAAGAAATCTAACGAACAATTTTAAATGAAATTTCATTCTTAAACTTCTAAACATCCCACAATATTACTTTTTACACCGTCGTATAGAGAAAAAAAAATGTACTTTTAAATGCAATATGTTTGAAAGCTGTATCTCAATTTGTTTCTGAGTTATTATTATTATTATTATTTTTTTTTTTTTTTTGCAGTTTTTATAACTTTTTTTCTCATAGTGGCAACAGAAGTATCTATCTCTATTGAAAGTAAAGGGAAATACAGATTACTGTATAGACCAACCAGAAAACGAATAAAATGCGGATTCAGCCAATAAAAAGCTTCAGATATGCATTTGATTTCCCACCCTGGCGAGGATAATAAACATTTTTCCAAATGGTTATAAAGCTAAAATCTAATGCTGTAAAATCGATGTGGAGGTTGTGCTTTTTAGCTTTTCATAATGGATTCGTATGTATTTTGTACCGCTGAATCCGAAAATGATCTTAATTTTTTACCATCAAGTCAAGATCTTTCGGATATCTCAAATTTTTAAGAAGTCAAAATATTGCGAAAATCTAATTATTATAAAACAGACGACGTAAAACTTTTTTTTCATAATAATTTATTCATTTTTTTTGTTTAAACTGTGCATTTTTATAGCTGAACATGTAGCATTTTATGTATTTTATTGTAAAATCCTTACAGGTTTATTCCACGCAAGTGGACTCTTCACTCACTTGAAAACACCCATTCACTAATGTTAAACCTATGGGCAGGATGTTTTAAAATTTTTCGTTTAAATTTGAATATTTGCAAACGATTTTTTTTTTTTTTTCTGCATATAGCTGGAGTCAATATCTAATATGGCTTTTTTTTTTTTTTTACTTTTTTGATTTCGATTGCAGATTTTTTTAATAAAGAAAGTACCTCCATTAAAAAAATCTGCAACCAAAATCAAACTAGTATTTTGTGGCCATCACAAAACTTTCTTCTATATAAATCACGTCAATTAAATCATTTAAACAGTACAAGAAATTACATCAATATAACACCAATTTCATAACAAATTACATCTGAATTTGAAGTTTCATGGAAATTCGTGCATTAGTTTTTGATATAGAACTATAGAGGAAATTCTGAAAAATGTAGCATAGCAGCGCCACCTGTTGAACGATTTACACCAAAACATAAACAGCACTAACTGATATCAAGGTAAACCTGAATCTGAAGTTTGATGAAAATTCGTGCATTAGTTCTTGAGATAAAGCTATAGTGGAAATTCTAAACAAATGTAGCATAGCAGCGCCATCTGTTGAGCGATTTGCACCAAAACATAAACAGCGCTAATTCATATCAAGGTACACCTGAATCTGAAATTTGTTGAAAATCCAAGCATTAGTTCTTGAGATAGAGCTACTGCGGAAATGACAAAAAATGCAACCTAGCGGCGCCTGCGATTCACATAAAAATGTACAAAACGTCAATTCATGTCAAGGACTAATTGAATCTGAAGTTTGTTGAAAGTCCGTGCATTAGTTCTGGAGATTGAGCTATTGTGGAAATCGTGAAAAATGCTGCATAGCAGCGCCACCTGTTGAGCGATTTGCACAAAAAACTAATCAGCATCTATCATTTATATCAGGGACTAATTGAATATAAATTTTTATTAAATTCCGTGCATTAGTTCTTGAGACAGAGCACCCACAAAATTTGTGTCACATACATACAGACAGACAGACTCACAGAGTCACAGACAGACATTTTGTAAAAACATGTTTTTTGGAATCTCTGACCCCCTAAAACGAATAAATCCGTCGAAAACCGGAATTCGAAAATTTTCATGAATCCAATACTTTGTTCTTGTAAAGATAGAAGAAAGTAAAAAGTACAAAATGAGCCTAATCGAGATCGACCTCAGCTATCCTACGCAAAAAAAAATCGTTTAAAAATATTCAAATTTAAACGAGAAATTCGAAAACAACCTGCCCATAGGTTTTACATTAGCGAACGGGTGTTTTCGAGTAAGAGAAGAGTCCAGTTAATGGAATCACCCCTAAAGTATCGTAAAGGTCAGTTTGTTGGTTCCCCAATCGGTTCTAAAGTGGAATACTATACATATCTCCATAGGGTAAATGACCCCCACCCCCCTAATTAGACTCCTGTGCTGTTTAGCTGTAAGAATCCCCAGTATAAGTAAAAAAATTAAGTAATTAAAATTAATAATTAATGTAAATAAAATTGGGAAGCCCGGCGGTGTAGTGGTCAGCACGCCTGTCTACCGCATCGCAGGTCGAGAGTTCGACTCCCGACTGGGCAAGGTTCACTCAGCCTTTCATCCTTTTGGGGTCGATAAAATGAGTACCAAGCTTGCTTGGGAACTAAACACCGAGGGTCTCGCGTTAGGTTGACCACCTGGCCGGGACGCATGCTGCATAGCACCTCGGGGTCCCGGGTCAAGAAAACAGAGATGGACACTGTCGACCCAGATCCTTCTTGGATTGTATAGCCACAGAGTTTAGTTTTTAGTAGTAAATAAAATTATTTTTATTGTTATTAAACGTTATTAATAAAAAACAGTTGTACATCTATTTTATAGTATTAGATTTCGCTATTTTTTAACTATTTATCTATGAAATTCACAATTTGTGGAAAATCCCGATAGGGTAGTTAAAATTGAAGGTCATCAAAGTTCAAAGGGCATGGTGTGCGAAAAATATCGGTGTAAGTGGTTGCGTTCATTATAACCATCTGAAAGGAGAAAAAAAAATAATAATTGCACATGGATCCATAAAATATCACATTAGTTATGGGCCGAAAGTAAAATTGATCAAATAAACAAATTTTTTTATAAAACGGCGATTTTTTTAAGTTTTGGGGGTAATTGTTGGCCCAATTTTTCATTTTCGAAACTGTTTGAAATTCGAAATTATTATTATTATTATTTTAATTTTTAAAGGTTTATCCTCCAATTTAAAAAAATCTAGTTTTATTTACAAAAAAAGAAAAAAAAAAAAAGGCCGGTACTTTGAGCATTTAAGGCTGTTCTCAAATCCAAAGGGTCAACTTTCTGACATAAGTTTTAATTCATTTTTGTTCGCAAACGCATGAAACTAGAAAGTGTTGTTATTCAGAAACTATGTCATCGAACTGTTTTTTCCGTTTTCTTGTAAACGCAATAGATCTTTCAGAAAATACTGTCAAAGTTGGCATTTTGAACCGAACTTCTGAACGGAAGAGGAAAATCCGGTCAGTAAAGGGGAGAAAAATGTCGTGTCACGTGATCAATATCCCTTATAATTCAATAGGTAATTTATTGATCAAAAAATGGATAAAACAGTTCGATTCTAAATCGCTTCTGTGGTCAAGCTTTCCAATTTTATATCTTTCCGTTAAAAAATGAATTTATAAATGTGTCAAAACGCTTTGCACTTGTTGAGCAGAGCAGTTGAGAACAGCCTTAAGGCTCTTAACTGCTCTATTCAACAAGCGCAAAACGTTTTGACACATTTACAAATTCATTTTTTAACGGAAAGGTATAAAATTGGAAAGCCTGGCCATGGAAGCGATTTGGAATTGAACTGTTTTTTCTATTTTTTGATCCATCAATTACCCATTGGGTTATAAGCGAATTCGATCACGTAACAAACACGTTTTTTGCCCGCTCTTGAGTGCTCGTTCTTCCTTCGCGCGGATATTCGGTTCAAAACGCCCACTTTGACACTATTTCCTGAAAGATCTATTGCGTTTGCAAAAAAAATGAAAAAAAACAGCTCAATGACATAGTTTCTGAACAACAACACCAGCTAGTTTCATGCATTTTCGAACAAAAATAAATTAAAGCTTATGTCACGAAGTTGCCCTTTTGGATTTGAGAACCCCTGTAAGTGATTCAAAAAACTCCCATCGAAAAACTTGTTTCTGGCTTCTAGCCAAGAAAAAAAAAAAAAAAAAAAAAAGAAGAAGAAGAAAAAGAAGAAGAAGAAGAAAAGGAAAGTTTAAACAGAGTGTTTAGTTACCTGGATAGCCTGGAACTCCGGAAACTTTCCATTCCTGAGGAAAAGCCAGAAAATTTGAAATTTCTGAGTAAAAGTCCGAGAAATTTGAAACTTTATTTAGGAAATATTTTTCATTATAAAACTAAGGATTTGAAAATTCAGAAAAGTCAGAGAATTTGAAAATTCGCTAAATAAATAGGGGAAAGGTCAGGATATTTTTTTATTTTTCGCAAATCTGGAAAAGTGAAGGGATTTGTTAAAATTTCATGGTGATAGTCAAATAAATGCGAGTTTTGACAAGTGGGGTTAATCTATGTTTTCGCAGACTCCAGTTTTTGTTTCGTTCGAAATTTTTATCTAAATCATCTTCCGCCTTAAATTTTTAGTTCCTATTTTTACCATCACCACTTCCAAACACAGTTTAAATTATTAAACTCAGGAATATAGGTACTATTTAAAAAAATAAATAAATAAAATCTGTTATATGTTATTTTGGGATGATAATTAATAAAACTAATAAATCATTTTAAGTCTCGTCAACCCCTACTTTAGAAACCCACTTGGCTTCGTTCCAAATTTATACCGGGTGTAGATATTTTTACGTAAGATGTGTTACTTCTAAAATGATATTGTGACTTCTTAAAAACTTAACAAACATTTATTCACAATCTTCATGAGCATTCCAAGATATTATAAGGATCTCTCCTTCATAGCTTCTTTTTGAAGCGAACATTATTACACAATATCCTTACATCGGTTCGGTGGTTCAATCATACAACAAACACTGAAGTGTTTTCTTCATTTCACTTCAAAGTGGGGGTTATCGAATTAGCAGCGACACCTGCCTTTTATTTCACATTTTCGACACTCCCCACCTGATAATTGCCAAAATTATCACACTATATTTTTAATCTAATTTTACCAATAATTATTGAAACCAATATACATGTCAAAATTATACTATATGGAATTATTCAAAACAATAGATTTTAAAAGTTATACCTTTAAGAAAATCTGAAATAAAGCACTAAATAAACCATAATATAATTACAAAACATATGTTTCTTACCAATATGTACAACATAAATATACCTGGCCAGGATTTTTGGAAGAAACTTTCATAAAATAACACAATAAATGAAAAATTAAATAATATCAGTATTTACAGTATAGCTAAATATATTACAGTTATAATACAGTAAAAGAATAAGTTATTAATGTTATTTACATAAACACAATACTAAAATTAAATATTGTTATATTTACAGAAAATTTATTTACAAAATTATTTTATTAATCAGCAATTTCAAAAGGATATATAAGTTGAATAGGTCGTCTTAAATTTCCCTTTTTGGTCTTGACGACACAAGACCTGACTAGTCCATCACGACCTCTATTGACCTCGATAATTCGTCCTAAGTTCCATAGGAACTTTGATTTACTTACACCTTCAATTAAAACAATGTCATTGACTTTCAAGTCTTTTTGAGCATTAGGAGTTCCGAAAGAATGCAAGCTTTTAGTTGCTAGCAAATACTCAGCCTTCCATTTCTCCCAAATCTGGCTCAAAAGTTTTGTTTGATACGTTTTTCTTTTAATTAGGCTAGTCCTAGTTATAGAGGCGTTAAACAGTTCGTTAAAGTTAAAGGGGTATCCTACCTTGTGTCCAGCAAGCAGGAAATGGGCCGGTGTTAGCGGCTCAGGCTCAGAGGAATCATCATAAATGTATGTTAGTGGTCTGTGGTTGAGAACATTTTCCACCTCTACAAGGACAGTCATAAGCTCTTCAAAGGTAAGCAAAGCTTTTCCTAAGATTTTTCTTAGGGGGTCTTTAACACTTTTCATCAGCCTCTCATAGAAACCTCCCCACCATGGGGCAAGTTCAACGATGAATTTCCATGTTATTCCTTCTGAAGAGATAAAATTTTGGAAATCCTGGTGCTTAAGTATGTCAAAGAAATATTGAATTTCTTTATTTCCACATTTGAAGGTTTTGGCATTGTCGGAGTAGAATATACGACAGTTTCCTCTTCGGCTAAGAAAACGTCTAAGTGCCAATATGAACTTTTTAGTTGATAAGTCTGAAACAAGTTTAAGGTGGACAGCACGAGTCACAGCACACGTGAATAGAGTTATATAAGCCTTTTCGGAGTTATCTCCATTTTTTATATAAACAGGATCGGTGAAGTCTACTCCAGAGACGGAAAATACCGGGGTTTCTGAGATTCGATCTCTGGGAAGTTGCGCCGTCATTTGTTTTGCTGGCTTCACTGCATATTTTCGACATATGAGGCATTTGTTAATGGCTTTTTTAACTGATTGCCTCCCTTTGGGAATCCAGTAGTTCTCACTCAATTTACATAGTGTAGCTGCAACACCACTATGAAGCATTTTGTTGTGCTCTCGTAATATTAGCAGTTCTGTAAATCGAGAGTCCTTTGGCATGAGGATTGGATGCTTTTCTGCATAAGTATATTCACTCTCGTCCAGTCTTCCCTTTATTCTTAATAAATCGTTTTCATCAAGAAACGGTGCTAATGATAGTAAGCCAGATTGTTTTGGAAGCTCACTCGTCGATTTAAGCAAATCAATTTCTGGTTTATAAAATCGTTTCTGGACCGACTTAATGAAGAATGTTTCCGCATCTTGAATTTCATCGGCAGATAAGGGACCATCGTTTCCAGGTAATTTTCTAACTTTCCTTACAAAGCGTTTAACCCATGCAATTGTTCGAAGTAGTTTTAGCATACTACTAAAGTTTTCTAAATTTTTTATGAGCTCATTGTTTTTGTACCTGAAGTACGCGACAGCTCCATATGCTTTGTCACTAGCATTGCAAAAAATATGTATAATTACTTCTGTTGGATAGGCTCCTTCCAGAAAATATTTTCTATCGACTGATATGTTTTCCAAATCTTGAACGTCCACTAACCAGTTTCTAAATTCAATATCTAGGTCTTCGGGAAGTTCTTCGTCCCATCCTAGCCCTTTTAGCCATATTCTCTGCATTAACAGCTTAATTCTGATTATAAAGGGGGCTATATATCCAGCGGGATCATAGATTTTTGCTGCAGCACGCAGGACTGATCTTTTAGAGGCCAAACTAGTGTTACTTGTAACATTCTGAAATTCCAATGAATCAATTTTTATAATGTCTTTATTAGTGTCCCATTCCAGTCCCAATAACATAGACCGCTCAGATGGGTTATCTAACATACCGTTTTGTTGCCACAATTCTTTTAACTCGGTCGAATTTGAATTAAATTTACGTAAGTTCATGCTAGCGTCCTTAAGTATAGTGTTAGCACTGGATGAAAGGTTAAAAGCATTTTCAGCTGTATCTGCCCCAGAATAAAGATCATCAACGTACATGGAGTTATTTAACATTTCAAAAACCTCAGGATAAAATTCTTTATATTTTTTAATGTGTGCCTTAATTGTGGCCGCTAAGACAAAAGCGCTACACCTAATTCCAAAAGGTAAACGTGTCATATTCATTACCCTAAAGGAGTTAGAGTCACCATTATTAAACCAAAGAAATTTTAAGTATTTTCTATCTTCTTTTGCTATTTTTATCATTAAGTATGCTTTCTCAATATCGGAAGAAAAAGCAACTTCATATGTTCGAAATTTAAGTATCACGTCTAATAAATTAGGATTTAAATTTGGACCTGATTCCAAAACATCATTTAAAGATTTCGAATGGCTTTCCTTTGATGACGCATCAAAAACTATCCTCACGCGCGTAGTTTCTTTATCTGCTCTTAAAACAGCCTTATGAGGCATATAGTATCCAGACAATAACGCACCATTTTTAGATTCTTCTACAATTCCCTCACGAAACTGCTCATCGATAACTTTCTTATACTCAGCGCATACTGCTTTATTTTTATTCAATTTTTCTTTCAAATTATCGAACCGCTTTTTAGCAATGCAAAAATTATTATTAATTTCATGTGAACCTGAATTCCAAATAAGATTAGTTGTGTACCTATTATTTTTGTATTGCAATTTTTTCTCAAACTCTTCTATTAATAATTTATCCTTTTGAGATAATTCATCACTCTCGTCCAAAATTCCGATAGAATCAATTTCCCAAAATATTCTTAAATCATTTAATTCAACCGCATTTTTCATTACTGCAATATTTTGAGAACAACTATTTCCCTTTCTCAATTCCTGTCCCGTAATTACCCATCCAAAAACCGTTTTTATAGCGCCTGAGTCATTATTAATGGATATTCGTTCGTTTAAAATAAATTTCCAAAACAAGTCTGATCCAATTAGCATTTCAACATTCATCAAATCTTTTCCTACACAAGCATCAGCCATTTCCATTTTATTATCCCTCATAAATTCCCTAATTTGTGCAGACGGTTCGTACATATCGGCGCCAGATATCCGAGGAACAACAAGCGCTCGGATTTTCGCTTTGAAAGATTGATCTAAGCTTTCAATTTCTACCTCTACTATTGGATATAATTTCTCTACCGCACTTTGCATTCCGAAAGAATACACTGATAAAATCTCCTGACCTACTGCCTTTAAACTCAAAGCATTCACTAAATCTTCACTGACAAATGACCGCTGACTCCCATTATCTAAAAGTATTCTAGTTAATTTTGAATTGAAATCAGAACTCGCAACTACTTTACATGTCTGCAAATATACATTTTTAGAATGCGTCACATTATTATTACAATACGAAACAGAACTAACAATTTCGGAACTAGAATTGTTTACATTTACTGTCGCCTCAAATCCATAATTAGGAGATTCAGAATTTTGCCGCGTATTGTTTATTTTATCCTCCCGAGCGGCATTTAACCCTCTGCTATCTTTTGTGCAAATAGAACCATGGTGATATTGATTTTTACATTTAAAGCAAGACAATTTACTTCTACATTTTTTGCTGTTGTGAAAAAGTTTAAAGCATTTAAAACAGCGATTAGAATTTTTCAATACCTTAAACTTATCTTGCGGGGGCAAGCTACATTTGAATGAATCATGGGGAGAAGAACAAAATATGCATGATAGAATTTGTGCATTAAGAGCGCTAGCAGAACTCGAACCCTTAAAATAATTTTTACTACCTTGTTTTTCGGGGGGGCCTGTATACTTTCGTTTAGTATCTTTAAAATAATTTAGCATAAGAGAAGATTCCCGACACTCAATTTCGATTTTTAAATATCTCAATAGTTCTAAAACATTAAACTCATTTTCATCTGATTTTTCTAAACGTTTTCTATTAAAATTTAGAGCGAGATCATCTGGGATTAATCTAATCAGAATGGGATACAAAAGATAACCGTACATTTCAGTCGTTACATTTAACGACTCTAAACTTCGAATTTGAATTTCAACAATGTCATATAATTTTCTTAACTCAAATATATTAGTCGAGTCCTTGACGGGATTAAGGTTTAACAATTTTGACATATGCCCGTTAACAACTAATTCCTGTCTACCAAATCTTTGTTTTAGTAATTTTATTGCTTTTTCATAATTTTCCTCTGACAAAGCAAATCCGTTTACAACATTGAACGCGACCCCTCCTAAAAGAGTTTTTAAATATGAAAATTTATCTATTTTTGACAAATTTTCGTTTTTATCAATAGAGCTTTGAAACTGATTCCAAAATTCCATCCATAAACATGGATCACCATAATATTTTGCAATCGCGATTTTAGGTAATTTCACTGTTACATTATTAAAGTTTAAACTATTATTTCCTGCATTTTCAGGTGATTCGCTAGGTTTATTAGATATAACCCTTTGCGGTGTACTATCGGGACTGGAGAGCGTAATTTGTTTCGATTCTTTAATAATTTTTATCCTAGCATTAATTCTGCTTATCCAAGTCGTTATTTTTTGATTATATTCGATGGCACTCTGCACTTCACTCTCAAATTCTTTATCCTCATTAATTAAATTTTTAATTTCATTATCAAAGGTTTTTAATTCTTTACTCATTTGATCTAAATAACCAACATATTCTTCTAGCAAGGTCTCTGTACATTTTTCTAAATCATCACTTTCCAATTTATTTATATATTTAGTTACCGCTGTTCTCAAAACAGCCCTTTCTTTCTTAAATTTCAGTAAATCATTCATGTTTATTTACCTACACTGTATATGAAACGGAATAAATAATTCAGTTTCTAATCATTAAATTATACAGTTTTTTTTTTTCTAATATCACATTATTAAATTCGAACAACAACTTTCGTTTTCAAATAAAAATGAATCAGAGCAAGAATTTATCTTCAAAACAAACAGCATATATTTTTTTTCTCTACTACTTAACAAAGTTACTTTTTTTTCTTTTGTTACTTATTGCGAATAAAATGTTTTCAATCAAAATAATTAAATGACCTTACTTCCTTCCCGGCCGATGCACCATTTAGAAACCCACTTGGCTTCGTTCCAAATTTATACCGGGTGTAGATATTTTTACGTAAGATGTGTTACTTCTAAAATGATATTGTGACTTCTTAAAAACTTAACAAACATTTATTCACAATCTTCATGAGCATTCCAAGATATTATAAGGATCTCTCCTTCATAGCTTCTTTTTGAAGCGAACATTATTACACAATATCCTTACATCGGTTCGGTGGTTCAATCATACAACAAACACTGAAGTGTTTTCTTCATTTCACTTCAAAGTGGGGGTTATCGAATTAGCAGCGACACCTGCCTTTTATTTCACATTTTCGACACCTACCATTAACTGTAAGCAAACCTCTCCACAGTTGGACTTAAGGGTGTTCTCAAATCCAAAAGGGCAACTTTCTGACAATTTATTTTTGATTGTATTTTTGAATTTATTTTTGTTCGAAAACGCATGAAACTAGCGGGTGTTGTTGTTTAGAAACTATGTCATCGAGCTGTTTTTTCCAATTTTTTGCAAACGCAATAGACCTTTCAGAAAATAGCGTCAAAGTGGACGTTTTGAAACGAATTTCCGCGCGAAGGAAGAAAGAGCACTCAAGAGCGGGCGAAAAACGTGTTTGTCACGTGATCAAACATACTTATAACTCAATAGGTAATTGATGGATCAAAAAAAGGAAAAAACAGTTCAATTCCAAATCACTTCCATGTCCAGACTTTCCAATTTTATATCTTTCCGTTGAAAAATGACTTTGTAAATGTGTTAAAACGTTTTGCGCTTGTTGAGCAGAGCATTTGAGAACAGCCTTAAGTTATTTTGTGATAGTTGCTGAAGCGCTGAATGTGAACTAAGGTGTTCACTGCACAAATATTGTATAACTTACATCCTTTTTTTTTTCTCAACAATTAGGAGAAAACTTTATTTGAAAATTTTATGAAAATTATTCTAGGAAACAAATTTCTGATACAATCCTAAAAGAAGGTTTTTTTTTTAAAAATTATTATTATTATTATTTATTTATTTATTTATTTATTTATTTTGGTTGGGGGAGGGTTAGGGTCAGAAGCAAAAATTATCTGCAGTTGGGAAGTTTTAATGTATTTTCGAGTTATTCAAGATGTATTTAATACTCAGCGGCTGCCGTGCGCACTAAACCACTAAGAAAATTTCTCAACATACTATTGGAAAAGTCAGGGAATTATATTCCTTTATAGGATTACGGATGACTTACCGTTACCGTAATCGTGCTGAGATCCGTAATACAGATTCCATACGCTTCACTTTGCAGCGGCTGTGGAATGTATCTAAGTGTAGACTGCTGCTAATCTCATCTGCCAGGTTATCCAAAGCCACACCTATATCAGGTAAGGAACCTGTTTTTTTTTTTTTCAGTGTTTTACATCTTCTTAAATACTTAAGTAAATTTCCTTTGCCAGCACTTGATCTATGACCAGATTTCGCTGGTCGACAACTTCAAAGTTAATAACTCTAAATTTCTAATTATTCGTTTCATGCGATTTTTGTTTTTGACGTACTTTTAAATTGTTTTTTCAGATTTGTACCGAAAATTTCTTGCGCTCTTTCAACATGGACGTGGAACACTGCATTAACAGGGAAGACCGACTTGATAAGGATAAAGGAAAAACCGAGAATAAGGAATCTGGTATAACGTGCTCCATCTGCATAGAAGAAATCCTAGAAAAAGACGCAGCAGAATCAGTGCCTTGTGAACATATGTTCCACGAAATTTGTCTCAGGACTTCGCTGTCCTACAACATCCGTTGTCCGATGTGCAGAAGCGAAATTCTTGTATTTCGGAGAGTACTCTCTGATACTCTGATGGATGTTCCCCAAAATGGTATCGGAGACAGTAACAACAACAATAGAAACACCGGCATGGGATTGGAAGCAACACCCGGAGAAATGCAGCAAATTCGGGAAACAGTCGAAGGCGATGTCGGACATCATAACATCCTTAGCAGGCAATTAGAAGCAACATCTGCACGACTCCAGCGATTTAGTGAGATAGTCGGAGACATGTATCAAGCTTTAAATGAGTTCATCGATGGAGGTGGAGTATTATAGAGTTCATAAACGGAAAGCAGTGAATAGTGTCTTTTTTTGATATTTTTAAATTATTTTAGACAGTGGAACAAAATTGATACATTTTCCCTTTAAGAAGCGTATATCATCCTTTTGACCTTTTAGATATCAGGTTCTAACTGATTCCTATATATTCTACTGATATGCATTTACAGATATAGTAAAACCTGTGTAAGTTGACCACTTGCGAAAGAAAATTAGAAGAAAATGTATATGCTTGTTTAACCGAATTAAGAAAACAGTTTTCAGTTTCATTTAAAAATTATGTTAATCGCGTAAATAAAAATACACATAGCAAATAACATTTACGATTTATTATTTAAATTTCATGTCTTACTGCGTGTAATTTCTATTCCTCTTTCTGCAAATCTCTCAGAAAACGCCTTTGGCACTCCAATGTGTTAATGTTAAGACTGAAGTAATATAATAAGGTGCAAATGGAAGCCATATTCCCTCATTATGTAAATACCTATGTATTATCAAATATATATTTATACATGTATGTGTATGTATTGTGTAAATATGTATGTATTATCATCATCTGCTTTTATTTAAACTAAATAAATATTTGTGATTTTAACAATTCCTGTTTGATTATTGCACATTATTCTCTAAAAACGATGTCATGCGTGTTTTTTTTTCTTTTTGTGAATGCTTATTATAATTTAATGCTTATTAAATTATATCGTTGTTAGGAGATATTTATAAAGTTCAATTACTGCTTATGAGTTTTAGTGATATATATGAAAAAAGTTACAAATTCTAGTGTTAGTTAGATCTCTCATTTCTTTTCCCTCCATAAGTCAGGTAGAACGTCAGAGTTTTAATTAACGGTGTTCTCAAATCCAAAAGGGCAACTTTCTGACATAAGTTTTAATTTATTTTTGTTCGAAAATGCATGAAACTGACTGGTGCTGTTGTTCAGAAACTATGTCATCGAGCTGTTTTTTCCAATTTTTTGCAAACGCAATAGATCTTTCAGAAAACAGTGTCAAAGCGGATGACGTTTTGAACCGAGTTTACGCGCGAACGGTTGGTTGGTTGGTTGTATTTATGACGGCCAATTATCTGCACGAGGGATATAGGCCCAGGGGGGAGTGCCCTTCGTGGGGTTATGTTGTATAGATACAAAACATACTTTCATCACTAAATAATATATTTTTCCAATCTTCTTCGCTCCATAAACGTCTCGATTTACACCAATTGAATCTTATACGTTTTTGTTTTGCAGTCATGAGAGATTTTGCTTTCGGCATACGAGATTCAAACTTAAATTTATGGAGACGTCTTAATGTTCTCGATGTAGAAACTTTAACTCCTTCTTCTTTCCATTTTCGGTGCAAGAATTGCACACTTTTAAAACGGTTTTTCTTAACTATACGCTTCAGTTTCCTGTCAGCTCTAGCAGATGCGTTTGGTTTTCGGCCGCCATTTCGGCGATTATTCTGAAATTTTCCATTTTTTGAATATAGTGTTAGTATTTTACTAACGCTTGATTGCGAACAATGTAAATAATTCCCTATATAATATTGATTTTTACCGTGCGGATATAAATCAACCATACGAAGTTTAATAGATTCAGGAATATCACCCACACGACCCATTTTAAGACGAAAAAGCAAACAAACTGTAAAAAAAAAACATCGATTTTAAATAAAATCGTCTGAATTTAATCAATAATGCCACCAGTTATGAATTGGTGATAATTAAAGGAGAATTAATGTGAAATATTCTAATATTTCGAACCACTTGAATAAATATTCTAATATTTTGACCTTTGAAAAAAAAATTTTTTTTTCAATTAATCTTCTCAGAAATGATATTAATTTTTTTCAATTAATCTTTTCAGAAATGATATTAATTTTAAGATAATAAATAAGTTTAAGGAACAATAAGTTCTTAATAAAAATATCGTTTGCATATTTGCATTAAACGATGTTAAATTGCCAAACGATATTTCCAGTTTGTGAAAAAAAAAAGTAATTATTCTAATATTTTGAATATGAGCTGTATAACTAAACTTTTTCATGTGTTCATGAAAAGCTGCAGACATAACTGTAATAGAATAATTTCAGTTTGAAACCACAGAAGTGTTTCTAATACTCTTTGTGAAATTGATAGTAAACAGATGATCATTTACAGAAATCATTATAAAATATAAATCGAGGTGTGTATACATAAAACTGAAATATTTTTTAATTAAATGAAATTCGTATGATTAGAAAATCTTTCGGTGTTGTTGATGAATTAATTACGTTTCATTTTATGTGAAAATAAAACTTTTTGGATCTAAGGCACATGAGCAAATTTGGGTCATACGTATAATTAATTAATAATTACTATTTATATTTAATAAATACGTATAATTAATTAATACTTATGCATATTTAATAAATACGTATTATTAATTAATAATTATGTGTATTTATGTATTTATTAATTACTTTAATACTACATACAATTTAATTACTTAAAAAAAATTTCGATGTTTTCGTTTATGGCCGAAAATAGAAAGATCACCTATTTGGTTTCGGTTTCGGCCTTAAAAACCTGTTTCGGTCCATCCTTAGTTTTACATAGAATATGGAAAAAGATCTTTCTTCCAGAAAATTAGTAAATTCACAATTATATTCACAAATAATTTTTTTCAGCCTTTCTAAAAATTTAAATTGTATACAGTTTTATTCCAAAAAATGATTCTGAGAAGAAATGGCCAACTGGCTTCTGAAATGTGATGCGCTCCGATGGTCAAGTGATATTCGCTTTTTATAATATATAATTCAAATAGTTTCACAGATCTTTATTTTTATTCGAATTTTGCGATTTTATTATTCGTGCGCCTAGAGCAATTTGTTTCAGCTGTTTGACGGTAGCTAAGCTCCTGATTAAGGCTGTTCTTAACTGCTCTGCTCAACAAGCGCAAAACGTTTTGACATATTTACAAATTCATTTTTTAACGGAAAGGTATAAAATTGGAAAGCCTGGCCATGGAAGCGATTTGGAATTGAACTGTTTTTTTCCATTTTTGGATCAATCCATTACCTATTGGGTTATAAGCGAATTTGATCACGTGACAAACACGTTTTTCGCCCGCTCTTTAGAGCTCTTTCTACCTTCGAGAGGAAATTCGGTTCAAAATGCCCACTTTGACACTATTTTCTGAAAGATCTATTGCGCTTGCAAAAAAACGAAAAAAACAGCTCGATGACATAGTTTCTGAATAAATTAAAATAAATTAAAACTTAAGTCAGAAAGTTGCGCTTTTGGACTTGAAAACAGCCTTAAAAAAAGAGGATCTTACGATACAGCTTAGGTTTTAAGAGATATATATGTATGAGGAGTTTACAACTATACTAGACCAATTCCATTTTGAAAAAAAAAAAAAAAAAAAAAAAAAAAAGAGATAGTCCATTTAGAAGGGGCATAAAGTCAGTTTTATCCACTACCATAGTGGACCAAGCCTGTTTTCACATACTTTCTCATATCTTTCAAACATCTGTTTACAGACTTGATTCATTGTGGGGTGAATAAAACAGACTTTCCTTACAGGCTTGAAAAAAAAAAAGGAAAAAGAAAGGGGGGTTCACACGCTCACAGGTGTGTTTCCGTTGGATTTTTTTTTTTTTTTTTTTTTTTTTTTTTTTTTTTTTTTAGAACTTAACTCTAAATTATTACATTGATTTTAGCTAATGGTTTATGAAATTAGTCATTAGGCAACAATTAGAGCTGACACACTTATATACTACACTATATTGCCAAAGATGACCGGTCACTTGCGGTTTTAGACGTTTTCTTAAATATCTAGAAAAATACATGAGGAATTATCCTGAAACTCCAAGTGTGTAAATAGAATAGTACAGGTCATATATTTCCGTGAAGATTTTTTCCCGAAAACCCATAGGGGACCGTTAACAAATTGAAAAAGAACAAATATCTTTTGGATAACCCTGTCAAAACTAACGTAGCAAAAGCGTTCAAACAGTAGATTATGATTAAGTGGCTTATTCTAATAATTTGTGTTCATTTTTATGAGGATAGCATGTATACTCGAAGAGAAATTCAGGTTTTCAAAAAAATAGTCTCAAATTTTGACAAGTTTTTTTGCTTATAATTTGCAGAGTACTTAATATAAAAAAAGTTGTAATATAACAACTTTATGAACTTAATATAAAAAATATGACAATACTCTACGATCAGAATTAAAATATAGTAAAAGAAGAGGATCTTCCGATACAGCTTAACTTTTAGGGTATATACAGTGCAACCTCGATTATCCGAGCTAATTGGGACCGTTAGTACCTCGGATATCGGAAATCTCGGTTAATAGAAACTGTGTGCAAAAAACTCGCCCTGCTTGCGAATTTAACATCTCTTAAAATAAAAACAATAGAACGTTTTTTAAATAATAAAAATAAATATTGTGTGAAGTTATATTTCACAGCTTAACAAATTTAGAAAGGAAATCAACTGCTAGTAATAAATTTTAAAAAGCAAATTGAAAAATTTACAAAAGTTCACATGACCACTGGAAACAAAGCTTTGTTCGCTGTTAACTTCTCAGGGTGCAATTTTTCTTAAAAGTTGAGTGTTTTTGGAAACTGAAGGGCCTGCATAGCATGAACAGTGAACTAAAAAATGTGGTCTTTTTCAAGGCTCAATCACAATAAATAAATAAATAAATGCAGACTTCGTTATCGGCTCGGTTAACAGAAACCTCGATTGATCGGAACTTGGTTAATAGAGGTTCTACTGTATATGTATGAGGTGTTCACAACCGCAGTAGACCAACTCCATTTTGGAAAAAAAAAAAATGAGATAGTCCATTTAAAAGGTGCATAAAATCTGTTTTATCCACTCCCACAGTGAACCAAACCTGTTTTCGCATACTTTCTCATATATGGCATCTGTTTACAGACTTGATTCATTGTGGGGGGTGAATAAAACAGATTTTATGCTCCTTCTAAATGGACTATCTCATGTTTTTTTTTTTTTTTTTTTTTTTTTTTTACCATTTGGAAATGGTTGTTGTTTTCGCTCAGGGATGGGGCCAAATGATGCTCGCATTTCATTTTTTATAACGAAATTCAGCGATGTTCTTTACTTTTAGAAGAATTTTTATTTGAATAGGTAATCGAAAGGCATAAAATCGTTAAAAATTGTTTGAATAGGTAATCGAAAGGCATAAAATCGTTAAAAATTGAAAAAGTTACAAAATTAGTAAGCGCAAATTATCAGATATGGAAAAATCCAAAGCCAAAGAGCGACGCTGAAATGAAAATCGCCTTGCAAAGCAAAAATAGAGTTCTTCAACTGATTATGTAGCCCATGAAAATCGAGGTCTTCAACTGATTATGTAGCCCATGAAAATCGATTACAGAATAAAAGACGAACGCGAAAAAGGAAACAATCTGATATTTAATCGATTGACAGTAAAAGGCCATGTCCCGAGGGGCTCCAATCCACTAGCCACGGCGTTTACAATCGGTCGATTCTAACCGGGAAAAATTCCAAATGGTCGTTGTAATCTATTAAATCACAATTTTTTTTTCTTTTTAATGGTCTTCGTCTACTTTGGTTGTGAGCCCCTCTTATATAGCCTTTGAAATAAAAATTGATTTGAAGATGGCATGTTATGATAGTACGACATATTAGCAAATATAACCAGTTAGGTAATCTCAATATTTTAACAATCATAAACATTTTTAATACATGGACGATGTTAATAAAAAATTAAATAAAAACGATTTAACCAAGAAAGAAACAAAATGTGACAGAGCAATAGGGCGAATGAAAAGGAAGATAAAGAATAGAGCGACACGAGCATGTTTAATCTTCACTTGGTAAGAACACCACTTGTTGCTAAAAATGCATTATTACATACACTATATGGCCAAAGATGACCGGTCACTTGCAATTTTAGACGTTTTCTTAAATATCTAGAAAAATACATGAGGAAATATCCCGAAACTCCAGGTGCGTAAACAGAATAGTACAGGTCATATATTTCCAATTTTAAGAGATTATATATATATTGTTTAGTGCCAATATAGCATACGCAATATTGCACGTACTACTGTATTTGGATACAGCCCCTCATCTTTTTGCTACCTTTTGGGAATAACAGTTTTTGAGCTTATACTATCAACAATAATTTTCAGACTTTTCAAGCTATGTTTTTGAGATTTTCAAAAAAGTTTCTCTATACATTTAGCTAACACATTATGCAAATTATACTTTTGATTACACTCGGGCATGCGCAGTGAATCATTATTTAGTAAACCTGCTCATTTTTCATACAATTTTTATTATTATTATTTTTTAATTTTGATTGAAGGGTATTGTGTACAATGTTGTTTGTCATATTTTCTGAAAAGAACTTTATTTTATATTAAGAACTCTACAAATTATAAGCAAAAAACTTGACAAAATTTGGTACTCTTTTTATAAAAACTTTAATTTCACTACGGGTATACATGCTATTCTCATAAAAATGAACACAGTTTATTGCAAAAAGCCACTTAATCATAATTTACAGTTTGAGCGCTTTTGCTACGTTAGTTTTGACAGGGTTATCCAAAAGATATTCGTTCTTTTTCAATTTGCTGACGGTCCCCTATGGGGTTTTGGGAAAAAATCTCAACGGAAATATATGACCTGTACTATTCTTTTTACGCACCTGGAGTTTCAGGATAATTCCTCATATATTTTTCTAGATATTTAAGAAAACGTCTAAAACCGCAAGTGACAGGTCATCTTTGGCATAGTGTATAACAAGCTAGCTTAGACCGTTGCTTGCAAATATAATGCATTGTAACAAGTAAATAGATGAAGAAACAAGAAAAAGATAGTTAGTTAGGGATACCGTATAACCTCGAATATCCGGCATCGTCGGAACCGAGACTAAGTCGGATTTTTAAAAAATACGGATTTCTGAAAGAATATAAAAAGTACCGTCGATACTCTTAAGGGTGTTCTCAAATCCAAAAGGGCAACTTTCTGACATAAGTTTTCATTTATTTTTGTTCCAAGATGCGTGACACTAGCCGGTGTTGTTGTTCAGAAACTATGTAATCGAGCTGTTTTTCCTATTTTTTTTGCAAACGCAATACGTTAAAAATTGAATTTGTAAGTGTGTCAAAACGTCTTACTTTAATTCATATTTTCTACGTTAGAACAAAAATCCCAATGAACAGTGAAGTCATTCCTTCTCATGTAATTTTCGAAACGTCAATGTGAATTTTATTTGGTTAATTTTTCTCGGCCGTTCTTTAACAAGTTTTACTTGGATTTTATACAAGTGCAGAATATCGACTTCGGAAATACAAGTTTTGTTTCTCCAAAGCAGTTATTAATTTTCCAGTCAAATTTATGCATTTTTCCAGAGACATCTTTTTTTACCTGCTGCTCGTCCTGATAGCTGCTACTAACGTTATTGGCGGTTCTATTTAGCACAGTACCAGCGATCTGGTTGTCCGCTAATCCATCTAAGGTGTCTAGCTACCTGGATAACCTGGAAAGTCAGGAAAATTTATATGGACTAGAAAAGCCAGGGGAAAGTCAGGGAAATTTACCATTCCCGAGGAAAAGTCCGGGAAATTTGAAAACTCTGAGAAACAATTTAAAAATTTGAAATTTCCAAGAAAAAATTTCTTATTATAAAAACTAAGGATTTGAAATTGCATTGTTTGGAAAATCTAATTTGTCTCTCAATAAATGCAGAGGCGAAACAATACCCCAGACCAGATGTTGGGAAAACTCAAAGTCCAGTTCGCATGAGAAGTTGGTGAGCTCAGCGAAAACGGAAGGCTAGGCACTGGAATTTGAAGAGATGCGCTTCTACGTTGGAGAGAGAGAGGTGCTCTCTCCTGGCTGATATTTTGATAAGGCGTTGCCCGCTTTTATTTTATTTAACGGGATCTCATAGACCCGTGATTGAATCTTTATCAATTAATGTTTAAATGTCGTGTCCCTGTATATCTCATATAGCCAAGATGAATATTTGTATTTTTAGTAATAGTCCAGAAGTTTTTTTAATAAAATACCTAAGAGTTTGAATATTATTAGTTTCCTTTTGCCGTCTCCTGACTGAACTTACTCCCACAATTTTTGGGGCCCTGCCGGAATCTGAGCTAAACCGTTACGCATTTATGAAATCTACTGCCCGGCTCTGAGCCTGGATTTAAATTACAGGACTAAACGAACTGACACAATTTTTTTACGATTTGAAATCTATCGCCTGGACTGATTTTTTTTTTTTTTTTTTTTTTTTTTTTTTTTTGACCTGCAAAGAACGGAATACTGCTGCGACCTTGGAAAGAAGAATAATTTTGTCATCTTCATTGGAGGGAAAAAAGTTCTCGCAATTTGTGAAACAGTGTGTGCAAGGAATGCCCGTAGTTTTTTTTTAATTTTACGGGCCGAAGGATCGCGTGTGAACGACTCAGTGTGTTTTTTTTTGTGTGTGTGTGTGTGTGAGTATTGGTTTCTTCGCGTGTGTGGTTTATTTTTTGTGGACTGTTTTTTTTTTTGTGTTTTTAGTGTGATCGAATCATTTTTTCAGCCTAGTGATTTATTTTTTGTGGGCTGTTTTCTGGCTCACTGTGCTTTTTTTTTTTCGTGAGCCTTGATTCGTTTTTTTCCCTTACGCGTGTGAAAAAAAATATATATATTCATTTTACATGCAGCGAATGTACCGGTGGTGGTACAAGATCGCACGAGCCATTTTTTTTTTATCATTGTGTTTTATATTTTGAAGAAAGGATTTTTCCCGTAAAAGTAAGTGAAGTTTTATTTTATATGTTTATGTTGTAAGAAATAATTGATATTAGATTGAAATTGCGCATTTAGTACGTTTCAAAAAAATTGATTTGCTAGCGGTAGTACGGGAACTAGGATTAGAAGCACCCGAAAGCTCTACTAACCCCCAACTCTCAGAAATTATCATTAAATCGAGCTATTATAATGAAGATCTTGTAAAAAATCTTCTAGCCGGAATTGTTGCTGAAAGGGAGGAGTCTGACAAAAAAATACAATTAGAGGAAGAGAGTAAACGCGAATTTGAGTTAAAAAAACTTGAACTAGAAATCGCTGCGAAAACTAAAGCAGAACCGACATTAAATAGCGGGATTAAAAGCCCCGATGTTTTGAAATTAATTACAAAGTATAACACTCACGAGGAAATCAGTATTTACCTTACACTGTTTGAACGCCAAATCAAGCGTTTAGGTGTAGAAAAAGAAAATTGGGTAACTTATTTGCTAGGTCTGTTACCATTGGAAATAGTTAATATAATAGGTCGCGAAAAGGAGGAACTCTCCAATGATTACGATTACGTTAAACAGTTATTACTGAAAAGATTCAAACTGAGTGCAGAACAATTTCGACAGAAATTCTTTTCCCATAGAATGGAAAATTCGGCCTCGTGGCGAGATTTTTTATTTGAAATTACTAATTTTTTGGAACAATGGCTGGCAGGTCTTCACATTTCGTCCTTTGACGATTTAAAAAACATTTTGGTTATTGACCAAATAAGGAAAAGATTACCATCTGAAATAAGGGAGCATTTCATTGATGACTTGCCTAAGTTTACGAAGGTCTCAGATTTTATAAGTAAACTTGATGATTATGAAGCGGCTCGCAATATTATCAGGAAGAACTCCGAACCGAGAAGTCCGAATAACGATGTTAAAAAGCGTTTTACTCAAAATGTTGAAAACAAAAGTTTTAACAGAAATAACATTCCGCAGAGTAGCAAATATGAAAAAAATTATCTTAACACGAGGAATAACGCTAACCCTTTCAAAATTAGAGGCTTTTATTGTAATGAATACGCCTTCCATAAATCAAATCAATGTCCCCGAAGAAAAGAAGGGCCAACTTATTTTAGAGGCAAAGAAACCGAGCACAGGGCTGAGCAAAGTAACTTCAATTATAATAAATCAGTGAACACTACGAATAACAATTCCTGCCCATCGGATAAAATCCTCAAAATTATTGAAATTATGGGGAAAAAGGTCAGCTGTGTGGTAGATTCTGGATCTGATGTGACAATGGTTAATGATAACATCTATAAGGGTTTAGGATGCCCTAAATTAAATGAAAATGATGTAAAACTGAGAGGAATTAGCGGAAAAGGAGTGAGTCCGAAGGGTTTTTTCAATACCGACATTTCAATTGATAATGTTAGTATGAATTGTGATATTTACGTTTTAAATGATTTACAATACGAAATGATCCTCGGAAATAATTGTTTAAGTAAATTAAATTTTGAAATATCTGGTAATGGCCTTAAAGTTATGAGTAAGCGAAACAAAGAGAAAAAATATACTGTTAATATGATAACTGCGGTTTCCTTAAAAATTCCGAAGTTAGACACTCCTATAGATGTTGTAAACATTCCCATGGCCAAATCAGTCTTGCAGTCGGATGTTGTAAACATTCCCATGACCATCCCAGGCTTGCGGTCAAATTTCATCGACACTCCCATGATTGAAGAATGTTTAACTGACACTCCTAAGTATGAATCTGTTTACTTAGCAGAAATGGTAAATTCGGTTAATATAAACGAAATTGATCTTACTCACATAACTGACTGCGATTTAAAAAAGAATTAATTAACTTAGTTGAGAATTACAAGCCTGAGAAAATAAAAAGTGCTAATTTGAAAGTTAAAATAATATTGAGCGATGAAATACCGATTACGCCCCGACCCAGGCGATTAGCATTTGCAGAACAAGCGTTTGTTGATAAACAAATCCAGGAATGGCTTGATAAAGGCATTATACGAGAAAGTTGTTCGAGTTACGCCGCACCTATTGTTTTAGCCAAAAAGAAAAATGGCAATTACAGATTATGCGTTGATTACAGAAAGCTTAACCGAAAGATAATTAGGGATAATTACCCCCTTCCGGTAATAGATGATATTTTAGACGATATCGGGCAAAATCAAGTTTTTAGCACATTAGACTTAATGAACGGTTTTTTCGACGTAGAAGTCGATGAGGACAGTAAACAATTTACTTCGTTTGTTACAAATAATTCCCAGTTCGAGTATAATGTAATGCCTTTCGGCTTAAGCTCAGCTCTTCAGTTTTTCCAACGCTACATATATGCATGCCTCAGAGAGTTAATAAGAGATAAAACGATTTCCGTGTACTTAGACGATATAATCGTCCCTGCGAAGACTGAAGAAGAGGCGCTTTCTAAACTGAAACGCGTTTTTCACGTAGCATCAGAGTATGGTTTTGAATTCAATTTTTCTAAATGCCAGTTTTTGAAAAGAAGGATCGAATTTTTAGGATACATAGTGGAAAACGGAACAATTTGCCCTTCAGAAACACAAACATTAGCTGTTGAGAAATTCCATGAGCCACAAAATAAGAAACAACTCCAGAGTTTCCTAGGGTTAACTGGATATTTTAGAAAATATATAGCGAATTATGCTAGAATCGCTAAACCCTTAAGTGATCTCCTGAAAACGGAGAACGAATTTAATTTTGGAGCAAGTCAAAAAGAAGCTTTCCAAACATTGAAAAATAAATTGTCTGATAAACCGGTGTTGCACATATTTAGACAAGGGGCAGAGACAGAATTACACACGGATGCTAGCAGCTTAGGTTTTGGGGCAGTCTTGTTACAAAAAGACGACTATGGAAACTTACACCCCGTTCATTTCATAAGTAAGAAAACAACATCCGCCCAAGCCAAATATAGTAGTTACGAGCTTGAAGCGCTTGCTGTTATTGAAGCATTAAAGAAATTCCGGACATACCTGTTAGGGAATAAATTTAAAATAGTAACTGACTGTTCCGCCTTTCAAAAAACATTAGAGAAGAAAAATCTTACGCCAAAAATAGCAAGGTGGGCATTATTTCTACAAGAATTCGATTATCAAATTGTCCACAGGTCCGGAAGTCAAATGAAACACGTTGATGCGTTGAGTCGTAACACCGTATTAGTCACAACACGCTCGCATGATGAAATTACAACAAAATTAATCAAAGCACAAGACGAAGACGATTACATTAAAACTATCAAAACACTAGTTGAGAAAAATGAAAGTAAAGATTATTTTGTTAGGAAAAATATCGTGTATAAATATGAAGATGGTAGAGAATTAATTCTGGTACCGGAAATTATACAGAAAGAAATTAATTCGCGAAATTCATAATAAAGGACATTACGCTGTAGCCAAGACCGAAGCGATAATAAAGCAGGATTATTATATCCCTAATCTTCGAAAACAAATTGAAAGTGTTATAGGAAATTGCGTAGAATGCATCCTATACAACCGGAAGCGAGGGAAAGGTGAAGGATTGCTAAATCCCATTCCTAAACATGATTCCCCTCTCCAAACTTATCACGTCGACCACTTAGGCCCAATGCCCTCGACCAACAAGAACTATAATTTTATATTCTCTGTAGTGGACGCTTTTACAAAATTTGTGTGGTTTTATCCAGTCAAGACTACATCTGCAAAGGAAGCAATTTCTAAATTAAAAATCCAACAAGCTACATTCGGAAATCCAGAGCGAATAATTAACGACCGAGGTGCCGCCTTCACCTCTAGTGAGTTTAAGAAGTATCTCGAAGATGAAAATATTGAGCATGTTCTAATTACAACGGGAATACCCAGAGGAAACGGACAGGTAGAACGACAACAGGAGAGTCTCATATCAATCCTTGCTAAATTAAGTATCGACGATTCGTCGAAGTGGTATAAATATGTACCGACTGTTCAGCGAATAATGAATAGTACGATTTCCCGAACCACTCAATACACACCCTTTGAGCTTTTAACGCGAGTAAAAATTAGAAATAGGGAAGATTTAAGAATAAAACAAATTCTTGATGAGGAACATGAAAACGCATTTGTCGAGGAAAGACAGAATAGCAGAAATATCGCGAAACAACATATATAAAAAATTCAGGAGGAAAATCGCAAGACTTTCAACCGTAAACGCAAAAAAGCGAAATGTTGTAGAATTGGTGACTTAATTGCAATCCAACGAACCCAATTCGGGGTCGGTATGAAGCTACGACCGAAATTCCTTGGTCCATATAAAGTGATCAAAGTTAAGCACAATGATCGATACGATGTCGAAAAAGTGGGATTTCAAGAGGGTCCAAGAGTGACCTCTACTGCAGCTGATCACATGAAGCCATGGGCTTCTTCAACCTAAAGAGAAAAAATATAGTGCTAGTTCAAGTTGATATTTTTATGTGTTTTTTTTTTTTTTTTTTTTTTTTTTTTTTTTTTTTTTTTTTAACTGTGTTTATCAAGCGTGACTGTGCTGTCATCCGAACATTTTTTTTATGACTATTTTATACAAGGAAAAAAAAAAAACTCTCTGTTTAAAAACTGTTCACAGGACTGTATCCACATGATGGACTCACCTGCACATTGTTTTTTTTCGGACACTATTTAGCAAAAAGAACTGAAACGGTGTCTTTTTTATTTATTTATTTATTTTTTGTTGTTGATGGAAAGGCTGTGTTCGTCTGTATACGTAGTTTAATATTGCAATTATTTGTCATGTTGTTTGTTTTTGTGTGTGTTTTTCCAGTATTTTTCAGGTTCCATGAAAGTCGGACGGTGCCAGTCCAGCCTATATGGTGGGTGACCTGTGTGGACACAGGAGGGTCAGGACGGACGAGTTGTAGAGGCGAAACAATACCCCAGACCAGATGTTGGGAAAACTCAAAGTCCAGTTCGCATGAGAAGTTGGTGAGCTCAGCGAAAACGGAAGGCTGGGTACTGGAATTTGAAGAGATGCGCTTCTGCGTTGGAGAGAGAGAGGTGCTCTCTCCTGGCTGATCTTTTGATAAGGCGTTGCCCGGTTTTATTTTATTTAACGTGATCTCAGTAGACCCGTGATTGAATCTTTATCAATTAATGTTTAAATGTCGTGTCCCTGTGTATCTCATATAGTCAAGATGAATATTTGTATTTTTAGTAATAGTCCAAAAGTTTTTTTTAAATTAAATATCTAAGAGTATGAATATTATTAGTTTCCTTTTGCCGTCTCCTGACTGAACTTACTCCCACATAAATACGGTAAAGAATATTTCAGCCTGTCGTGTAAATAATTTTGTCGACCCCTTTTTAATCCTTCCTTGTAACTCTCATATTTTCAACTCCAGTTTCACTGAAACTTTGTACTGTATGTTGTGGGATTGGCTAGATATTTCAGTCTGTTCACTTACTACTTTCTTCTATCTTTACAAGAAGAAAGTTGGATTCATGAAAATTTTTGAATTTCGGTGTCCGACGGATTTACACGTTTTAGGGGTCAGAGAACCCGAAAAACATGCTTTTACAAAATGTCTGTCTGTCTGTATGTGACACAAATTTTGTGGGTGCTCTATCTCAAGAACTAATGCACGGAATTTAATAAAAATTTATATCCAGTTAGTCTCTGATACAGATTGATGCTGATTAGTTTTTGGTGCAAATCGCTCAACAGGCGGCGCTGCTGTGCTGCATTTTTTACAATTTGCCCAATGGCTCTATCTCAAGAACTAATGCACGGATTTTCACGAAACTTCAGATTCAGTTAGTCCCTAATATGACTTGATGCTAATTACGTGTTGGTGTAAATCACTGAACAGGTGGTGCTGCTATGCTGCATTTTTTACGATTTCCGCAATGGCTCTATCTCAAGACCTAATGCACGGATTTTCATAAAACTTCAGATTCAGTTAGTCCTTGATATGACTTGATGCTGATTACGTGTTGGCGTAAATCACTCAACAGGTGGTGCTGTTGTGCTGCATTTTGCACGATTCCCGCAATAGCTCTATATCAAAAACTAATGCACGAATTTTCATCTAACTTCAGATTTAGTTAGATGTTAACACAAGTTGTTGCTGATTAGGTTTTGGTGTTAATCGTCCAATAGGTGGCGCTGCTATGCTGGAATTTTTATTATTTTCGCAATAACTCTGTCTCAAAAACTAATGCACGGATTTTCCCCAAACTTCAGATTCAGTTAGACTTTGACATAAGTGGTTGCTTGGTAATTTTGGTGTAAAGCACCCAAAAGGTGGCGCTGCTACGCTGAATTTTGCTAGATTTACACGATTTCAGAAATAGCCATATCTTAAGATCTAAATGTACGGAATTTCATATCTTTAGACTCCTCATGATGGGCATAGATTGCATTGCCGTTTAATTTTGGCAGTGTGACAGCGAATTTTAAAGTATTAACATGTATGAGATAGAAGAAAGTTTTGGGATTGGTACATCCGACTAGTCTTTGTTTTGTAACTGAACATTTGTTAGCTTAATTTATTGAATGTTTATTACTTGCATTAAAATATGTTGAAGCAAAACGCATTTAACTGTGACTGATCTGATAAAAAATTTCATCCTGATTCGACAAAACGTGTAGAACGTGTTGCTAAAAGTGTGTATTTGCAAAATATTTAGCATGTAAAATGTTCAACAATTTGGAAATTTTGCAAGAATTCGTTTAACAGTTCAGTAGTTGTTAGTTCAGCATCAGTTGTGGAAGTTCTACTCTCAAATTCACAACTTTTAAAAGCTTTAGTGTGTAACATCACAAAATCTTGATACCTGGAAAAGTCAGGGAAATTTGTTGCAGATCTGAAATAGACACCCTGCCCACCATTTTCGATCTCAAAGTTTTTAATTCGTTAACAATTGCTATATTTTTTCTCCCGTTAGTTGGAACTGTAACAAAAAAAAAAGGGTGGGGGAGGTGGTGAAGAAGACTTTGATGCCACATTTCCGAATTCCCCACTGTATGTAGGGTAGGGGAGTACACAGTGAGACATGGTACACACTGAGACAGCAGCCATTTTGACATATAGTTATAACTTTTTTTTCTAGCTGAAACACACACTGAACCACCTCATCTTATGCAACACATGGATGTAGTTTCGGCACTTCAGTTACTCGTCCGACAAAATAGTAAATAATTCTTTATTTTATAGTGGTTAAAGTTACAAAAACGTCTATTTTAGAGTTCATTTCCTTCAATATGACATATATTTACTTAACCAAACCTAGTTATATATAATAATAGACTATTTCGGCAAAACAACATAAACTTTTTAAAGCGATGAAACTGATGTAACAGAAGTGGCATCCATTTTGTTACAACGTAACGAAAGTACACAGTGAGACACTCAGTTGTGGTACACAGTGAGACATGCCTCATTGTGTATCTACTATGCGGTTCTGATGTAAAAAAAAAGTTATTTATTAATAAAAGAAGGTTTCTCTATCTGAGTGTGTGTGTGTGGAAGGGGGGGGGGGGGGGACGTGCGATGGCTAGTGAAATCTACTTAACGTAAGAGGCTGAAAATTTGCATGAAGGTAGCCCAATGTCTGCCATTGTCCACCCGAGGCTCATATTTTTAAATTTTTTTGAATCTAGAACTATTAATTAAAAGTCATAAACTGCAGAAAATTATTGATAGAGTGTAAAAATGTATGATTTATGAAAATATATACATTGTCTCACTGTGTACCACTTGTGGTACACAGTGAGACAATTTTCGATATTCCGTTTTGCTGCTTCTGTGCTTTTATAAATAACTTTTTTAAAACCATTTATACATTGATGTGTAGCGTGTTTGTGTAGCTTAAAGATGTAGCAAAAATTTTTTTCAAAAGAATAAAAATCGTTGCCATTCGTTAAGTAATAACAATTTTCGTCTCACTATGTACTACCCTCCTCTCTCTATATATATATCTATACTAATAAAAGAAAGTTTCGCTCTGTCTGTGTGTGTATGTGTGATGGCTAGCAAAATCTACGGAACGTACGAGGCTGAAAATTTTTGTGAGACTAACCCAAAGTGCCTCCTTATGCGCCTGAGACTCAGAATTTTAAATTTTTAATAATTAATTGAGTTATTAATTAAACATCGTAACTCACTCTCATAAAAAAATCAACTACATTTGATCCCCGGTCAAGGAAAGCACTTTCACGTACGCTCAAGCCCATTCACGCATGGGGAGCTAGCTGTAAGAAACGTTTTTAGATTTTATTTCTGTAAAAGATTTTTCCCCCTTACTGAACGTCCCTCCAGGACGCAATTTTAGAGATACCGACAAAACAAAATATGCTCTTAAATCTGAAACCTTCTTCTAATCCATGGTGTAATTGGTTTTAAAAAATATGCATTTAACTTTTTCAAATACACCAGCAAACGCAGGTCACTTCGCGCCTCATGGAGACGTGTTATTTTTTCAACGCTTAAAGTAACTAAACGTCCTTATTTTAATACAATCTTTTAAAGCTGTTCTCTGCTTTACTCAACAAGCGCAAAACGTTTTGACACATTTACAAATTCATTTTTTAACGGAAAGATATAAAACTGGAAAGCCTGGACATGGAAGCGATTTGGAATTGAACTGTCTTTCCCTTTTTTTGATCAATCAATTACCTATTGAGTTATAAGCTTTTTTGATCACGTGGCAACCACGTTTTGCCCGCTCTTGAGTGCTTTTTCTCCGTTCGCGCGGAAACTCGGTTCAAAACGTCCACTTTGACACTGTTTTCTGAAAGGTCTATTGCGTTTGCAAGAAATTGGAAGAAACAGCTCGATGACATAGTTTCTGAACAACAACACCATCTAGTTTCATACATTTTCGAACAAAAATAAATTAAAACTTATGTCAGAAAGTTGCCCTTTTGGATTTGAGAACAGCCTTAAGGGTGTTCTCAAATCCAAAAGGGTAACTTTCTGACATAAGTTTTAATTTATTTTTGTTCGAAAATGTATGAAAATAGCTGGTGTTGTTGTTCAGAAACTATGTCATAGAGCTGTTTTTTCCATTTTTTTTTTTTTTTCGCAAACGTAATAGATCTTTCAGAAAATAATGTCAAAGTGGACCTTTTGAACCGAATTTCCGCGCGAAAGTAGAAAAATCACTCACGAGCGGGCGAAAAACGTGGTTGCCACGTGATCAAAAAAGCTTATAACTCAATGAGTAATGGATGGATCAAAAAATGGAAAAAACAGTTCAATTCTAAATCGCTTCCATGGCCAGGCTTTCCAATCTTATATCTTTCCGTTAAAAAATGAATTTGTAAATGTGTCAGAATGTTTTGCGCTTGTTGAGCAGAGCAGTTAAGAACAGCCTTAAGAGCATCTTAATAGACCAGATTTACATCACCTACAAAAATTTAGTAATGTTCAGACGGGTAGAAATAATTTTTACTTAAATAAAATCTGTGAAAATGTCTACGAAATAAGTAAAAACCTGAGTGTTTTGTAGCAGTTTCGCTCTCTTTCGGTACGATCTCCAAAAATCAAATTACGCAAAATAGGATATACTTTCAATTCAATATTTTTCTCGATTTTTTTCATTTAAAAATAAAAATTTAGAGAAAACGAAGTTAAAGATATAAAATCATACAAATTTGAGGTTTATTTTTATTATTTTTTTTAATTTGAGGTTTAATATAAATTCGTTGTTTAGGCTAGTGCCAGACGAGCGTCTATTTGCAGGTTTTTTTCTTGTCTCCGATGCCTCACTCATTCGCTAGCATGGATTCCTTTTTCATTTTGAAACAAAAAACGGGCAAATAGACGCTCGTCTGACATTAGCCTTAACCTCTTCAGACCCGAGGTACACAAATGTGCACCTCTATCCTTTTCCTCATAAAAACCAAACTGTTTGATTTTTTTGCATTTTGTTTGCAAAATTTTGTTGCTGAATGTTTTTGGCTTTGGGACAAATCCAATCACTGGCAGCATTGATGCTTATTTCCTCATAAAATAAATGTTATTTTTATCTGAGTTTGCAAAATGACTTCAAGACAGTGTGGCCAATAAAGTAAAAAAAAAAATTCGCAATTATTTAACTTAAACGCTTTACAGTAAAAAAATTTGAGAATTTGCAGATCATTCACTTGCTTAAAGTCCTTAAATTTTTTATTGCGTGAATTTAGGTTACTGATCATTAAATTGATATTTTAAGGAGGTTAGTCACTTTAGATCCCTGTTTGTGAACCTAAATGACCCGTCCCCTACACTGTAAAAAAAAACGGACTAAAAAACGGAAATACTACTGACAATCTAGACGCCAGTACTATTTCCGTTTTTTTTTACGGGAATTTTTACCCATAAATTACAGAAAATTTTCCGTTTTTCTGATTAAAAACGGAAAATTTTCTGTAATTTATGGGTAAAAATTCCCGTAAAACAACGGAAATAGTACTGGCGTCTAGATTGCCAGTAGTATTTCCGTTTTTCAGTAAGTTTTTTTACAGTGTAGAGTACCCATTTCAGAAAAAGGGATTCTTCTGTCATCTAAGGTGTCTTTTTGTTTGTGCAAAAGCGATGAATGTGCATTTGTAGTGTTTTTTTACATTCAGGTCTGAAGAGGTTAAGGGTCATTCATCATGGGTGTTTTAAGCCGAATTTCCTTGCGAAAGAAGAATAACCACTCAAGAAAGAGTGAAAATCGTCTGTGTCACGTGAACAAAATCGCTTCTAACTCAATAGGTAATTTATTGACAAGAAAAATTGAAAACACAGTTCGATTCTAAATCGCTTCCCTAGTCAGGCCTTTCAATTTTATAACTTCCCGTTGAAAAATGAATTTGTAAATGCGTCAAAACGTTTTGAGCTTGTTGAGCAGAGCAGTTGAGAACAGCCTTAAGGGTTCATTTAAGGAACGCTCAAAAGAAATCTGTTACATTTCGGCATATGGGGTAAAATCGTTTGCTTTGTTTTTTAATGATATTACACTATTTTAAATTGTATATATCTCCAGGGGCCGATCCAGACAAAATTTGGGACCTATTTAGGGCCCTTTCACAAAAATCTATTTAATAAAATAGGCCCCTTCACAAAAATAAATTTAATAAAACGGGTCCCTTCACAAAAATAAATTAATAAAATGGGCCCCTTCATAAAAATGAACTTAATAAAACAGGCCCATTCACAAAATTCCTTTTAATAAAATAGGCCACCTACGTAAGTAACATTCTTTTTCCTAAAAACTGTTTATAAAATGTGTAATTTGTAAATAAAACTAGGTCACGAAAAACAAAAACTTTAGCAAGAGAATTTAAAGAATATTTTTGTTCATAAATTCTTGGTTCGAATTTGAGTAACCGGATTTCAACTTTCGTTACAAATTATTATTTTTCACAAAAATATACTAAAATTCACAAAAATAACTTCTACTTTTCACAAAATGGGCCCCAAGAATAAAAACCTGCATACCCGTGATCTTTGAAGTGTACTACAAATCGCTTACTGTAGAAACTGGTGGGCATATAATTTATCGTTCATTTACAGGGAATAAAGTATTTGGCTACACTACTGCCTATAAAGAATAGTTGCTAAAAATCCGTTTTCAATCGTAATACGCGTTTTAAAATTCAAGTACGGTTTTGCATATTACTTGATGCGTATAATTTCTGTAGATCCTATACAGGGCTATACAAAAGATCTCAAGTGCTTCTCCGTTTATTGACGGAAATTGCCAAATGAGAATTTTCAACTGTACTGTGTGTTTATTTGAATTAACTTTATGAATACAGCACTCCCCACTTAATCGGGTCACGGATAATCGAATACCCCGATTATTCGAATAGAATACTCCGGAATCGAATTTATTCCTATTGGTTCTATGTTATTTTCCCCCGCTTAAACCAAATACCTTTTACGAACCGTCCCTGCTTAATCGAATAACAACTGTATGGCCGATGTTTGAAAATAGGCGCGGAAAGCATCTTTCAGCTGGACTTTCCTTCCACCTTTTATCATTTTCGGTTCCTTTACGCTGAAAACGAAGTTTCAGTTCTTCCTGCAATGAGTTCGGTCGGCAGGTGTATAATGGACAGGTCAAATGATTTGCCCATCTTGATTTCCCCACCTTGCTGTTAACCAGACCTGGCAATGCACCGTCACTTCGAGACTCGAGATGGTAGTTGTGATATTTTGCACTCATTCAAATAATAACTCGATATTTACCCCCTTTAAAATTCTACTTAAACAAACCACTTTAAACAATTTTTAAAGGCAGTATAAGTAACGTAAATTAGAAGTGGCAAAGTTTTGACCCAATTCAAACAAGTTGCATTAAATGTGATGGAAACCATATAAATGTATGTACTGACATTAAATTAACCCTTTGTCTACGGCATTATGATCTACTTTTTAATGTAATATTTTTTTTCCAGTTACTACAATGAAAATTAAAGGATAAACATAAAAAAAAATACTCACCCGTGAGAAATTTAATTATTTAGAGGTAATTAATTAAAGTGGTACTTTTAAGAAACGTCAGTACACTATGACTAAAATATCGTAACAGAAAACCCACAAGGTATTTCAACTGGCACCAGAAAATATTTTCGATTTAATAAGTATGTGAAATAAGGCTTTTTTATTATTTACAAATAAATCGTCTGTCAAATTCCGGTGTCAATCATTTATTTCAACAGTTTAGAATTGAAAATGCTTTGCTCCTGAAAGGGTTTAAAAAAAAAAAAAAAACTATTTTTTTTTTCGATCTTGTTAGCAGTCCATTAGTTATGCGACGTCAATATTCCAGGGACAACATGTTCTCTCGCATCTCCACATCTGCAATATATGAATTTACATATGCCATTTCTAGCATGGCAAAAACGAGCCGGTGCCACAACTTTTTCGATTTCCTATGAAAAATAACAATGGAACAGAAAAGAAATACCAGGGAAATCATTACTACACTACATTTTTGTAATTACATTTTAAAGCAGTTGAAAACGATGGATAACTACACAGACGAAAAATAAACAAGAAGTTTTGTCCAACACCCAGTGTACTGACGGTACTTATACACTATGACGCAAAAGTTTAGACAATGAAGAAATTCTTACATACTTTGAAAAATATTTATTCAATTTTCAAATCACTGCTTGAAATTAATGTGCTGTACATATAAACAATATTTATAACAAAGAAAAGTGGAATTGTGCATATTGCAATAAATTAAATGGTAACAAAAATAAACTGCTGTCTCAAAAGTTTAGACACAAATTAAATAAAATCGAAATAAACAATTTTTAAAACCTGGTTGCGCATCCATGCTTATGTATTACGTCATATACACGAGATTGCATGGAAGAAACTAAATCTTGCATAGTTTGTGAATCGATATCGTACCATGCATTCTCAATAGATGTCTTAAGTTCCTTTTCAGAAGAGTATTGTCTAGCGTTGCTATAAACTTTGCGACACATGATGCTCCAAAGGTTTTCTATAGGGTTAAGATCTGGGCTACATGCTGGCCAGTCGAGAACTCTTATATTATGGGAATTAAACCAAGATTTTGAATGTTTTGCAGTGTGAATTGAAGCATTGTCTTGCTGAAATTCCCACTGAGGACCCCCTAGAAGCTCAGCAAATGGCAGTAGGTTTTCTTCTAATGTCTGTGTATAATGCTGTGAAGTTTGACGACCACTGTTGAAGGTCAGAGATACTTGTCCATTATAGCAAAAGGCTGCCCAAACCATCACCGAGCCCCCTCCTTGTCTGCGACTAAAAAAACGTCGAGGTTCCTTCCGCAAGTCATGCCAATACGATAAACAACCATCTGGACCATCCAGATTCCATTTTTTTTCATCGCTAAATATGACTGACTGCCATTTCTCTCCATATGACATATGCTTTCAAGCCCACATAAGTCTTTGTAACTTATGATGTGGTTTCAGAGCTGGTTTTTTTCTGCATTTTGCTATAAACGATTGTTCCTTTTTCCAAAATTCGTCTACGAATCGTATCCTTTGATACAGAGAGTCCCGATGAGCTTTGAACTCCACGTACGCTCATTTGTTGAGTACTCGCTAGTCTTTGTATCAGGCGATCCTCTCGTACATTTGTCACACGTGGCCTCCCAGACCGACATTTTGCTTTATATTCGGAACCACTCGATAAAACTCGATAAATAGATTTTTTTGACCTATTAATAATAGCAGAAATTTCAGAAACGCTCTTCCCTTCACCTTTCAACTGCCAAATCCTTGAAACCTCATTCACTTGAATTTCTTTAGCTCTCGGCATGTCGACTATGAAGCGCAATCGTTTGCAGAACTTAAGTACTCCAAATTTGTGACATCATCGATTCTAAATTTGCATATGCCAGCGAATATTCAAAGAAATTTAGAATAGTGTCTAAACTTTTGCGACAAGCACATTTGAATTTTTATGAAAAAAATTAGTATTATAGCAAATAAAACGACTGTCTTTTGTACATAGCATTTTAAATCAGTTTTTGAATATATTTACAGGTTTTTGTAATTCTGACGTCATAATTCTACATTTTAAAGCTGAATGACGTCATTGTCTAAACTTTTGCGTCATAGTGTAAGTACCACTGAGTAATTCAACTTTTAAATCAAATACATACACCATTCTCCTAAAATAGCTAGTCAAATTGTATTCTAAGATCATAATGAACACATAAAAAAAAATCCAACACTTATATCCTTTACCGTGTTTGCAGCAATGAAAAGACGAGCGTGGCAATCTGTACAAAATGTCGGCACAAAACACATAGACTGCTTCAAAGATAGACTCATTCCTCTCTAAAATAACAAACCTAGAACTACTGCTGCCATGTATTCGGCTAAAGTGGAGTTTAAAGAGTGTTTTTGCAAAGTACCATTAGAATATTAGGAATACTCACTATGGTATAAAAGTTTAAAGTGAGTGGCACTTATAAGTACCGTCAAATTAGCATTTGTATTTATTTTAGTTTGTTATTCTATTAACGATTTATTATGCTGTTAATTAAATATACCGTAGATGGTTATTTTGCCTTTTTATTACGCATTAAATACTACAATTATGATTCCCCGTTTAATCAAATCCGCTTAATCGAATATTATTTCTGGAACCGCCAATATTCGTTTAAACGGGAATGAGTGTACTATGTAACATATATGGGAATCTATCGATCATACACAGGTCTGCACAAAACAAAACTCGCATATTTTTCATCTTATTCATGGTGATTGCAGATATTGGGTTCTCAAATGCGTTATGCATTTTCTAAATCGTTTATTTAGACACCTTTCACCGTAATAAATTGTAAAGTTTTGTTACAATATTCTGAATGTGTTTGAAAGTGTTTCATAATCTGTAGTGGACGCATGATTTTTTGTTCTTGTTTTTCTGACATAGTTTTAAATTGTTTTTGCAGATTTGCAATCTTGTACTTTTTCAACATGGACGTGGAACACTGCAAAATCTGTGAGCACCAACTTAACAGTGATGAAGGAAAATCCGAAAATAAGGAACTCAAGATGACGTGCGCCATCTGCTTAGAAGAACAAAATTAGAACCTTGTGAGCATACTTTTCACGAAAGTTGTCTCCGGACTTCGCTGTCCTACAACATCTGTTGTCCGATGTGTAGAGATGAAATTTCTCTAATTTTGAGAGTATCCTCCGGTGCTCTAATTGAAGTCACCCAATATCGCACCAAACAACATAACAACGTTAGAAACATCCGCAGGGAATTAGAAGAAGTGACCGCACAAGTGAGGAGATTGTCGCAAATGATCGGACACCATTATCAAGTTGGAACTGAGATGATCGACGAAATGAGGCTAGAATTGAGTTCATAAACAGAAAGAGTGAAAATTGCCCTGTCTTATTATTTTTTTTAATTTAATTTAAACCAATAAAACATTCATTGATATGTTTTTCATTTATGCATACATGATTTTTTTTTTTACCTTTTAGAGATTAGGTTCTCTAACTCACTCTCATATGTTCTATCAACTTCTATCTATTAACTTCTTATCAACAAAACAGGTGGACGACAACCATAGGCGTAGAGTTTTCAAAATTATTGGAGGGGCTCAGTCAGTGGCGCAGACAGGGGGGGGGGGGTCTATACCCCCCTAGAACAGGGAATTAATTTAATACAAAAATTTAATGAATACAAAAATAGTAAAACCTGCTAAGACAAAATTACAAATAATCGCTGAAAGTTTCCGTTTTTACACGTTTTCGTCTATCTTAGCAGGTAAAAATTCAAAGTGTTCCTTTCGATGGGATCATGAAATGTTTGCCATTAGAGAAGATTTTGTTATAGACAGGTTCTGTTTACACAGACTAACCTTATATCCATACAGTAAAACCTTTGTAAGAGCAATCATAAGCGACCGAAACAATATTCCGTTTAAGACAGGTTTCTAGCTAATGAAGTAAAATTGTACGGCAATCTTTTCTTCTGGAGCATGAAAAGTTTCCATTTAAGACAGGATTATTCCATAGAAAGGTTCCGTTTTGACAGGTTTTACTCTACATATATCATAAATATCTATATATCTAATTATAAAAGACAAGATCGCTGTTTTTGCGTGTTTATTGCAGATGGCTAGGAAAATCTACTGCCCGTAGAGGTCTGAAAATTTATATGAGAATAGTTCAATGCAGGTATGGATGCCCCCGAGGCTTACATTTTTAATTTTTTGATAATTGGTCCAGGGTCCAGATATTAATTAAAAATTCATCAAAAAAGAGATCTTCTTTTGAAAATTGGCGGAGACGTGCTCGTGCATGACCAGAACCTGCTTTTCGAGCGGAAAGGAAAAAAGAGCTAAATAAATTTTTTTTCCCGTTTTGTTTTAATGCCCATCAGCCGTGACGTTTAAAATACGGAAAAACGGATGACACATTCTTATAGTTCGTACATTTATGTCGCAATCAGTTAAAAAAGTATGGTTCTTAACTCTTTGAAATTTTTTTTCAAAAAGGGATTTCTCAGTCGACTTTTTCTCCCTTTCGCCAACTCTTATTCAGGGCTCAATTTTAGAGGTATCGATTCACAAAAAATGCTTATTTAAAGCTAAGATCTTCTTCTCGTCGCCGGTGTAATCGGTTTTCTAAAAGACTAATTTTAATTCTTTAACCAAATTTGCGACCGCAGGTCACCGTGACAAGACTATCTTTTTTCCACAATCTTTTTAGAGCATTTCGACAGACTGGATTTTACATCTATTACAACAATTTCGTAATGTTAGAACGAGTAGATGTGCTTAAAAAAAAAAAAAAAAAAAAAATTTCAACGAAAAAGCTAAACTAGAAAACAGGAATTCTGCTTTTTCAGAATTTAGTGTCGCCTCCGATGACAAAAAAAAAAAAATAAATAAATAAATAAAATAAATAAAATAAATAAATAAATAGTTTTTTTCACTTGAACTTATACCTTCGGAATGGATGATTTTCTTCTGATGGACTGATGGCACCATTATTATGAAACAGCCATTATAAATGAAGTGTTAGGTGAAGATGAAAGAAAAAAAATTATAGCCATTTTTTTCCCCATTTTGATTAGACAATCAGAGTTCTAACTTTTTACAGCAATTCTTTTATCTTCACCTAACACTTCATTTATAATGGCTGTTTCGTAATAATGGAAGCAACCAGTCCATTAGAAGAAAATAACTCGGTTAAGCGGGACACTGATAATCTGGGCTCTATTGTAATTCAGTTTTCAGACTTAAACCACACGATTTTATTTTATGTAAAATGACGTCATCCGCATCCGCTGAAGAATTCCTCATTTGCGATCCAGGATTAAACAATATCTACAGTAAAATACTCATAGGACGTCACTATATCAGATCAGAAATCATTCATTTATATTTTTTCAAAATAGCACGTATTTTAAGTACTTTTTTTTTCAGTTTTTATGGGAAAATAGCAACAAAAAGATATAATTGTTATTTTTCTTTTACTTTCTACAGAAATAGCGTTCTTCCGTTGCCAATAAAATTAATATTTCAAAAATAAATTGAGATGCAGTTTTCAAACAAATGGCATTAAAAAGTACTTTTTTTTTTCCAATACGACGGTATAAAAATTGAAAGTGTGCGATGCTTAGAAGTTAAAAAAAATTGCTGTAGAGTATTTAATCGTGCAATGATACATCTGCTTTATTTTACGGCTTGTCTTATACAACGTAACGTTATTTTTGGAGACGATACAAAATAAGCTGGGAGAAAGAAATAGCATACCGGGGGCTAAAAACGGTTTTGGCGCGGTTTCGCTTGGCTTCGTCACACGTTTTCAATATTAAATATGCATATTTTTCATGAAATTTTATAGAGTACTCGGGCACAGTTATATTTATAACATATTAAAATTTCGGACAGTTCGGACGACGAAAACTATTTTTTTTTTTTTTTTTTTTTTTTTCTTATGTTAAAGAACCCGACGTGAAAACAAGGATAACTAGTCGGATGTGACAATCCCAAAACTTATTTCTATCTCATACATGTTAATGCATCAAAATTCATTATCACAGTGCCAAAGTTAAATGACAATCTATGCTAATCTCCGTCATAAGGATTCTAAAGATATAGGTTCATTAAATTGTGTCCCTTTTAAAATAAGATATAAGCATCGCATCTTTGAAACAAACAATTGAATTTTGGCATCCACCCTCTTAGATGTCTGCAAGAAAAATTCTCAGCTCAAAGAGTCCAAAAGCGACACCTGTCGCGCTGTATACACCCAAGCTTAAAAAAGATCTATTTATGTGAAAGTATAACAGAATATTAAGTCTGATTGAATTCTGTATATTTGTTTTTGAGGCAGAACAATTGCGGAAATCGGGAAAAACGGATCATAGCAGCGCCACCTATAGCGCGATTTACACCAAAACATTATAAAAAACAACATATATCAACGTCTAACTGAATTTGAAATTTGATGAAAATTTGTGCATTAGTTTTTAAGATAGAGCTATTACGAAAATCATGAAAAATTCTGTATCGCAGCGCCACCTGTTGGCCAATTTACACCAAAAATCAGCACCGTTTTATATCACGGACTAACCTAAAAAGGAAAGGGAGGTTTGAAGGAAATGCCTGCATTAATTCTTGAGAAAGAGCTATTGCGGAAATCGTGAAAAATGCAGCATAGCAGCAAAACCTGTTGGACGATTTACACGAAAACGTAATCAGCCCGAAATAACATCAAGAGTCTGAAGTTTGATGAAAATCTGATCATTAGTTCGGGAGATATAGCTATTGCGGAAATCGTGAATAATTCATCCTAGCAGCGCCACCTATTGAGCAATTTACACCAAAAATTAATCAGCACCAAACAATATTAAGGACTAACAGACTCTGATGTTTTATACACTTGTATTTTACTCTGTGCGTTAGTTCTTGAGATATAAGGCGATTTGCACCAACAACTATTCAGCACCAATTTATATCAGGGACTAATTGAACCTAAAGTTTTATTAAATTCCGTGCATTAGTTCTTGAGATAGAGCGCCCAAAAAAATTTGTGTCACATACAAACTCTCAGGCTGAATCTCAGACAGACATTTTGTAAAAACATGTTTTTCGGGATCTGTGACCACTAAATGTGTAAATCCGTCGAAAGCCGGAATTCGAAAATCTCTTGAATCCAATGCTTTCTTCTTGTAAAGATAGAAGAAAGTAAAAAGGAAGAAGAAAACATATTTCTTTTAGAAGTAGATATCAATATTTTTTCACGAAAATTTTACACGCCCTGAGAAACGGTTATATTTATAACGATAAAAATTTTAAAGAATTCGAATCAAAATAAACTATTTTTAAAAAATTTATGTGTGAAAAACAGAAAATTACTTCTTATACGAGCGCTTTTACCATTAAAAGACCAATATTTTTTGGAGATTTTTTCCTTTAAAAGTATAAATTCGGACAAAATCGGATTAAAGGTATAAAATCATACAAATTTGCGCTTTATTAAAGGTCATTATCACGAGCCTGGGCAACGCCGGGCAGGTTAGCTTATAATAATAAGGAAAGAAGTTTGTCTGTCTGACGGCTATGTTCTGAAAAAACCACTGCACGCAAAGCTACAAAATTTGGTATGAAGGTACCGCTATGTATTTAGTTATGCGCCCTAAAGTCCGATTTCTGACTTTTTGATTAGACTTTTTCAATATAATTTTTAATGCAATTTTTAACTTTTTTCACGGTTCGAGGCGATTTTTTTTAATTATTAAAATAAATCAGATTTCAATCTTTTAGCGTATAATATAGTAAATTTTGCCCTCTTTTCAAAAAAGTTTTTTTTGAATTCGTACAGCGATTTTTGAATTTTTTGCAAATATTTGCATGCGATTTTTAGCGTTATTTCGTGTTTTGCAGCGATTTTTTTTTATGTTGATAAAAGTAATTCGGTTTAAAATTTTTAGCATTATACAGTAAGATTTGTGAATTTTTAATTCGATTTTTAATGCGAGTTTTTACGATTTTCGCAACGAGTTTTGACACTCGTGAGAGAATTCCTGTTAAAAATTTTTAGAACACTTGTAGTAATTTTTGGCCTTTGCGACCTTTGGAATTTTTAGCACTTTTTAATGCAATTTTCAGTGGGTTTTCGCTTTGCGCAGTGACTTTTTTTACATTGGTAAAAGAATTCGGTTTTAAACTTTTAACCTAATGTAGTAAATTTTGTTCACTTTGAGCAATTTTTATTGCGATTTTTTGCATTCCGTGGAGATTTTTTGACATTCGTGAAAGAATTCCGGTTAATGTTTTTAGCCACTATAGTGATTTGTGTTCTCAGCGATTTTTGAATTTTTAATGTTCTTTTTTGCGTTTGTTTGCGTTTTTTTCGTATTCCGTAGCGCTTTTTTGGCATTCATAATATTTTTTCGGTTTCAAACTTTCAGCCTAAGATAGCAAATTTTCTCTTCTGCGATTTTTGAAAAAAAAAAAAAAAAAAAAAATCCACATTTCAACACGATTTTAGCGTTTTTACGCGTTCAGTGCCTTTTTTTTTTTTACATTTATAAAAAAAAATTCGTTTTAAACTTGTAACACACTGTAGTAATTTTTTTTCCTCTGCAATTTTTGATTTTTTATGGACTTTTAATGCGATGTTTAACGTTCCGCTACTATCTTTTGGCATTCGTAAAAGGAATTTGGGTGTCAAATTTTTAAACCAATACAATAAATTTTGTTATATTTTCAATGCAGTTTATTCGAAATTCGTACAGCGATTTTTGATTTTTTGCGAATTTTTATGCATTGTTTAGAGTTTCCCACTGATTTTTCTACATTCGTAAAAGAAATCCTGTTTTAATCTTTTAGCCCATAATAACAAAATTTTGTCATCTGCAATTTCTGAATTTTTAGCGATTTTTAGATTTTTTTCGCGATTCGCTACAATGTTTCCAAAATAGTAAAAGGAATCCAGTTATCTTCTAGCCCAAAATAGTAAATTTTGATTTATTTTCATTTAAATTTATTTGGTATTCGTGCAGCGATTTTTTATTACGATTTTTTGAGTTTTTTCGTCTTTTGTACTGTTTTTCAATAGACCGGATGACGTCGAGCATGTCAGCCAGCTAGTGTATAAATGTATAATATAAATACTACAGGGTTGCGCACAAAACAACGGCCTAGTTGTGTTTGCCATGAATGTGCGCATGTACAGATAGATACTTTTATATCAACGTCTAAAAGCTTGAAAATATCACGAAAATCGAATCAAATGTCAGTCCGAAACGGCACGGGAAAAAATTAAGTTTAGGCCTGGCCCGGGTTTACAAAAAAAAATTAGACCCGGTCCCTACTCATATAATGATATTAATGAAAGAAAATGGCCTGAGAAAAGGTTTCTTGATCGGCCTGGATAACAACAACTGAATATGTACGGTTCATTGTTACCAGATCCTGGTGAATCGTCATTTGCTACAGAGAGACCGCTTGATAGATTTGGACTATTTTAATAAATATGAGCTTTATGCATGATTTAGAGACAAATAATTTCTCCCTTTATAGTCTATGCTTTGGAGACACTGGTGATTCTTCCTGGCTTCTAGTTTCATCATTTGCAACGAAACTTAACTCCTCTCCCCCCTCCCTCCCGAGTTCTTCAAAGATCGTAAATTGGAGTCACTTTCTTTCTAAGCTCGGGAAACGGCGAACCATCTTATCTGGGCTCTATTCAGATCACATCGGACACCATTTGTTGTCCGTTTAAATCGTGAATTTATTGCCCTATGTCTATGAAGCCAAATTAGAAAAAGAAATTCTTTCCGGAAAGTGTGCCCAGTGTCCAAAGAAGGAAGAAAAACCCACCATAGAGAGTGCTTAGTTTTTTCCCATACGCCACGCTAAAATTTTCCAGTTGTTTTACTTGTTTACAAAGAATAAAAGTAAACAGCGAATTTAGAGAAAGAACAATTATCCATCGAAAACATTATACGCTAAAAACTTTTGTAAATTATATGAAATTCCAAAATCTGAGTTTTTTTCTATGTCAGTTGACGTAAAAAAATATAGCCCATCTGAAAAAATTATTGGAGGGGCCGGAGCCCCACGGGCCCATATAACTCTACGCCTATGACGACAACAAATATTTTGCAAGTGTTGTTAATCCTTTAACTTCTCAGACAATAAACAAAAAACGATAAGGTCAAAAAGAACTTCCTAAAACACACTACAGAAGTGCGCAAGGCCTTTTTCGAAAGAACTTATTCCTTCTTCGTCAGGCGCAAAAAACACGTGTTTCTACTTTGAAAGCAGGAGCATGACTGAGAGAGAAAATGTAAGAGAAAGGGAGAAATAGAAGGAACAGCCAATAGGAAAGCAGCAGGCATCAGCAAATCACCCAAGAACATAACCCAATCAGAAGAACACAGACAAGAAGGAAAAATTATTATTCGAACTGAATAAAAACAGAGCCAAAAAACACGAATATTTAAAAAATATAAATGAATAAATATATAACAAAATAAAGTACAAATAAATATATTATAAAATAAAATGTAAATAAATGGTAAAATGAATATATATATATATATATATACACACACACACTTATATATATATATATATATATAACCATTAATTAAACATTACCGACCACCCACAAAATTGTGATAGTATGAATGAATTGACAATAATACAGTTTCCACCAAAACACACTGAATGGATACCAAAAACATATATATAAGCTGCTATGTATAAAATAAAGTATCTTGTACTATTTAACAAGAATTAATATGGAAGAAAAAAGAAGAATATGGATACCGAAAAAAATAATTGAAAAGCTTATATATTGAATTACGTTATCAAGAGTACAGAATTCAATTATATAAGCAAATTAGTCGTTTTCTGTGAGAAAAAAAAGCTAAAAGCTGAAATTTTTTTTTCTCCTCTACTCAAACGACCAAAATAACCAAGAGAATAAATAGTTTCAAGATGAAAACAGAATAATATTAAATGATATGAAATTGAAAAAGCAATACAACCTTTTAAATATTTAATTTATAGCAAGGATAAATAGTAATATTACACAACATACCTAATAAAATCCCAGTTTTGTTATCCAAATTATACTCCTGCACATGGTATCCAAAAGCTCGATAAGTTTAAAGTTATTTTTACAGTTAATGCATCACAGATTTTAAAACCTAATGGACACAATTTATCTCTTTTGACATACCGTGATAAATGCAATTAAAATAATATAAATAGAAAATAATTACATAATTAGTTCTTAAAATACCTATAAACACTTTTAATTTCTTTATATTGCTTAACTAAAGTAAAAAATACCAAAACAATTAGTTTACAATATCGCAAATAAACAGCAAGAAGCACCACCATGTGTTAAAAATTGAAATTATTACTCTAATCGAAGCATCAGACAGAATGCAAATTAAATTTTGGTGCTGCCATCTAGTATAATAACTTGAAACTATTATTATCAAAATGTCATAAGATTAAGCTTTTAGAAGCTAATTCTTTCAAAATATACCAACTGCTATGCCCTAACAAATCCTAATATATATATATAGCCATAATATAATTACAAATCATCATCTATTCCAATTACAATAATTAATTTAATAAATTTAGCAGCAAATTATAACTGTAACATTATACAAAATACAGATGGAACCCTATACATGTAATACAAATTAAGCAAAATCCACCAATTGGCTAGCACATTGCATACGATTCATCCATATTAACATATGAAAAACGACCAAATTTTTTGAAAAAAAAAAAAAAAAGACTTATGAAACAAGAAACCAGCCGAAAAATGTTGAACACTTAAAAGACATATTGTAAACAAACAATAGATCAATTGGAAGGATGGAGCCGAAAGCTTATACTATAGCATTTCACTTCTTCAGGGGTACATGAGACACCAATATAAGCAAAAGCATAGTCGATTTCTGAAAAAGAATCCAGCATAAGCTAAAAATTAGATTCCTATGCACCCGATCGACCACACACCAAAATAAAAAGGCTTAAATTTACCATGACATGTAAATTTAATAAAATAAGAATATTAATCAAAACAAGATCCTTAATAATGAACAATATTAATTTAAAGAAACAATTAAATTTGAAGACATACCAAGCAATAGAATTGCAATGACCACATTAAACCATGAACAAGTAACAAATTAATCACAGCAAATGTCCCGCCGATTTATTTTTACAGTTAAAATCGAATTCTTACGGTTGCAGAACAACACAGTGAGCAGAAAAAATACACAACTACCGAAAAAAAAAAAATTGACATATCGTCTTTACTATAAAAATTATTAGATGCATTAAAAGCATCCTATAATAAATGATTACAAAAAATATATAGAATCAAATTATTTAAATATTAAATACGTGAATTATCACATTGCTAACAAGGCGTAAACCGACTCAGTGAAAAATGTCCAAGCCGGGAATCGAACCCGGGCCCCTGAAATAGATCTCCAGTGCTCTACCACTAAACCACAAGGACGATGCCCAGCTTGGCATCTCCCACTTATATAAGTCGGTAAGGCTGCTACCGCAGCATTAGATGGAAAAGTCTTCATGAGCATACATTCTAGCGGCGTAACATGAGACGCAAATAAACCCAGCATCGGTGAATATACAATTTTAATTAAATTAAAATTGTATATTCACCGATGCTGGGTTTATTTGCGTCTCATGTTACGCCGCTAGAATGTGTTCATGTTACGCCGCTAGAATGTGTGCCCATGAAGACTTTTCCATCTAGTGCTGCGGTAGCAGCCTTACCGACTTATATAAGTGGGAGATGCCAAGCTGGGCATCGTCCTTGTGGTTTAGTGGTAGAGCACTGGAGATCTATTCCAGGGGCCCGGGTTCGATTCCCGGCTTGGACATTTTTCACTAAGTCGGTTTACGCCTTGTTAGCAATGTGATAATTCACGTATTTAATATTCAAGAATTTCAAGCGTAATTTCACTGCTGAAAAGTAGTTGGAAAAATTAATTCAAATTATTTAAATTTAAGCGTATAATTATATAGAGAAATATTAAAATATAAGGCATCAATATTATTTTGACCTACATGAATAATTATTTAGTGCTGCAACTAGCTTTATTAAAAGAACACATAAATCTTGAAATAAAATGTTTTATAGTGCTGCCATCTGTTGTAAATAATGTAAATGCCTAATATAACTGTATAACTATTGCATCTAATCTTAAAACACAAAAAGAACAAACTAATAAATCACATTTAAATATCGATAATATTCACTTATGATCTATTATAATATTTATAATTATTTATTAAATAGTAAGTAAATTAATATTAATATCAATCAAGCCACAGTTATGATAAAAAAGTATGTTTATTATGCACATATTAAATTTAATGTTTTAAATTTTAAATGTACAGTCGTGGAAAAAAAAAAAAGTAAACACCCCCCACTAACTCCGCAACAAATTATCGTAGAAAAAAGTTACTGGTACCGAACGATTGGAAATAAAGTTTACTTTTAAATGATATAGATAAAATTTGCTTAGGGGGTCATCTACATACGTGGAAACCCACGCTGCTCGCTCTCTCCCCTCAAAGGTCAAGATGGGTGGTGTCGGGCTGTCAAGTGAAGGAACGGGGAGCTTTCCTCTTTGGATTAACGCATTCGATTAATCTGCAGGGATATATCAGGGCATCCATTTTGTAGCCTGGTGAAGCATAGAATTTTAAAAAAGGTTTTTTTTTTCTCTTTTTTGTTGAGAACTTTTATCAAATACTACATTTTTTTTAAAAGACTATACATTATAATTGAATACAATAATTTAAAAAAATTCTTGAAGTAAAAAAACTGTGTCTGTAATGTTTCGCTCTTTTTTAAACATATATTTTAGCCTTTTATTTCGTTTCATTAAAACTCTGCCACAATGTTTTTACAGAAATTACGAAAAGAAGCTCCCATAGGTTTAACATTAGTTATCACTCCTTGCTGTAGTGTTCCTTAAAAAAAAAAAAAAAAAAAAAAAAAAAAAAAACAGATATTTTAGCTTTTTGTTCCGTTTCATTTAAACTCTGCCACAAAGTTTTTACAAAAATTACGGTCCGCGAAGTTTTTTTTTTTTTTTTTAACCATTTGGAAAAATGGTTATTGTCCTTGTCAGGGTAAGAAATCAAAAGCATATCTGAAGTTTTTTATTGGTTGAATCGGCATTTTATTCGTTTTCTGATTGGTTTATACAGTAATCTGTAATTTGCCTTTACTTTCAACAGAGATGGATACTTCTGTTGCCACTATGACAAAAAAGTAATAAAAACTACAAAATAAAAATTAATAACTCAGAAACAAATTGAGATACAGCTTTCAAACAAATTGCATTTAAAAGTACATTTTTTTTTCTCTATACGACGGTGTAAAAAGTAATATTGTGGGATGTTTAGAAGTTTAAGAATGAAATTTCATTTAAAATGGGTCGTCAGATTTCTTGGAAATCGGACGATGGAAAAGCCTTTTCCCGAACAGCCAATGAAATGCTTGGATAATACGTAAGTTTCAGGTGGATAATACGTAAGTTTCACGAAACCTGACGAGTCGCAGGCGATTTTTGTCGCTTGCAATTTTTACGTGTAATAACACTATTAATGTTTAATTCATGGCGTATGTAATGTATGACCAGCTCCGTAGAAGTTAAAAAAATTACAGTACTGAAAATTGTAAAATTGAAATTTCTTTTAAAATTTGTTCATGATGGTTCAGGAATGTTAATGTTTAATTCATGGCGTACGTAATGTATGATCAACTCCGTGCAATTTTTTATGTCTTAAATTTTAGTCTTCGAAAAAATCATTTTCCAAATGGTCGTTGTAATTTGTTAAATTGCTTTTTTTTTTTTTTTTTTTTTTTTTTTGAGAACTTTTATCAAGTACATTTCTTTAAAAAGACTTCGTTATAATGGAATATAAAAATTATATAATACAATTTTAATTAAAATATTGTTCTAAACAATCTGTGCTGATGTACATTTTTTTTTTTTTTTTTTTTTTTTTATGAAAAGGCATTTTTTCTTTTGGGAATTTATGTCATTTTCACCAACAGAATTGTCTATGCGTTTAAGATTAGTGGATCATTTCCATCAATTATTTTTAAATGTTTCAGATTTTAGTTTTATTGGTTAATTTTGATTTCAAGGGATAGAAGAAAATAAATTTAAAAATAAACTAATACATTTTGAGAACTTTAAATGCAAGCTAAAGTTTATTGAATATGACATTATACTGACGCAATCACACAGTCATATCATGACTTGTTCCATATATGAAAATGATCTTTTCTTTTGAAAATGGTGTCAGTTTCATCATCCGAACTAATCTGAAATCTAAGATTATCTCACCTTTTAAGGACTTTGTCAAAGAAATATGTCCCTCCGACAACGAAAGACAAAGAAATATGTCCCATGACGTTTGCAGGCATGACTACTGAAGCGATTTGGCATCGAATAGTGTTTACCAATCGTTGATCAATGAGTTACTTGTGTATTTATAAGCGATTTTTCCCACGTGACGACAGGTTTTCATTTGACAGTATTTTATGAATGATCTTTTGCTTTTATTAAAAAATGGAAAACACTCGATCGCATAGTATCTGCATGAAAACACCTGCCAATTTCATGTGTTAGAATATTCCTTTAAATATGACTACATTTCCATTTGTGGAATATCCTTCAATCTACTATAATCAGATTTTATTTTTTGAAACAACTCAAATTACCATGTTTAACAATCCGGCGAGGTTTGGACAGGGTTTTGAGGGCTTAGCTCGTAACGGGCACAGCCTCTAGTACATTAAAAAAAAAAACAAAAAAACTTTGAATTATTATTTAAGAGAAAAACTTTCTTAAAACTTGTTCAATTAATAAAACTTTAAATTTTGTATTTTTGTCGGTGAATTAAAATAAATAATATATTTTTTAAATCTAAGGGAACTTTTATTTTTCTAAAACCATAATTGTTTTTTAAGAATTAATTCCTTCTTAGCTTTTCAAGGAGCTTATTAGAATTGGCTGGAAGGAATTACAGTTAACATTTGACAATTATTTAGTTATTTATTAAGAAAGAACCGAACTGAATAGATAGATACACACATATTTAAATCATAAGAATTAAACAAGATTTTTACATTTTACTCCTGCCGGTTTATAAAGGACGGTTTAAATTGCGTTGACAAGCGATATCTACATTTTGCTTTTAAGAATATACAAAGTGTTTTTAAACTAATGGAATAAACTTTCAGGTGTACTTGTGAAAGGAAATAGGTCACAATTCACTTGTTTAGTAAAAAATGCATTGTGCTTCACTAGACATTTTAGTTCACAAATTTAACAATAATGAAGATACTTTAGTGAGACTTTGATCATATTAACTTTGCTTTGCATAAATATGAAGACATCATTGGTAAGTGCCCTGAATTTTGGTTGGTGAAACGCTGCATAACGTCACCGACATTCCGTTTAAATAAAGTTTTCTAAATAATATTTTTCAGCGACCAACTACGCAGAATGTGTATACGATGTATATAAATACGCGATAGTGCCAAAGTGGACGCTTTGAACCGAACTTTCGCGCGAACGTGGAATAACCACTCAAGAAAAACATGTTTGTCACGTGATCAAAATCGCTTATAATTCAGTAGGTAATTTATTGATTAAAAAAAATGGAAAACACAGTTCGATTCCAAATCGCTTCCATGGTCAGATTTTCCAATTTTATATCTTTCCGTTAAAAAATTTATTTGTAAATGTGTCGAAACGTTTTGCGTTTGTTGAGCAGAGCAGTTGAGAACAGCCTTAACAGAAGATTGCACCGGCATTGCAGAAAAAAAAAGAAAAAAAAAATCGTATATTTTGTGTTTTTTAAAGACGTACTTACCGGGATATGAAAGTACGAAAGTTTTCATTTTTTCAATTCATATATTTGTAATCATTACAAGAGATTGCATTGATGGTAATTTGTTTTACGCATAACTCAAGAACTACTTGGTGGAATGCTCTGCAATTATTATATAAGCATAACTCTTGCGCTTTATATTACAAGCTTATAGAAATCGATTTCCGTTAAAAAATTCATAGATTGCAATTCACATATAAATCCCTTTGTTCCACAAATTTCCATTTTTCATATGTTTACTGTGATTTCAAATCCATGCTGCACTTGTTATGGGGATTGTTTCATAGATTTACTGGTATATGATGGTTTATACAGCCTTTTTAATTTGAAGAAATTCCTTTATCATGGAAGACGGTAGTATTCCGAGTGACGCAGCCTTAAGCCTAAAATCGTATCGTATCGTATCATAGAATTCGTAGATGGCGGAACTCATATATACAGCTAACTCGACATCAAAGAAAACGCGAAAAGCCGCCTTTTAATAACTCAGCAGATATACGTCTTATTGTTCTGAATTTTCTAGAACAGTCTTATATCTGCAGTCTAATCGTATACTAAAATTTTTACATTTCTATGTGCAGTATATTTTGAAATCTAAATAGCAATTTTTAAAGTGAAAACGTTGGTATGATATCGAGGAAGTTCCTAATTTGAAAATCTCGAAAACGGTTCTAACGATTATTTTTAAATTGATACATAATATAAATGTGATTAAGGCGAGGTGAATAACACTTTTCTTTTTTCTGGGAAAACTCTCGTTCGTTAAATAATTCGATTTTTTTTTCTCTCGAAAATGACACGGGTGATTTTTTAAAAATCAAATAAATATGTTTCAGAGGAACCAAATAACAATTTACTTGTTTCCAGCACGACTCTTGTTCGTTTTATAATGCGCATGAAAAATCGGACTATATTTCTTCGCCATTCTATGGAAATTTCACCGAAAATGCATGACACTGTATTCATACACACGCTTTCTTTTTAACCCCTTTTGGGGAGAAAAATTTTGTCTTCCCACTGGCTGAGTGGTTAAGGGCCATCGTCTACAGATCTTAAGATAGGCAGTTCGATACTCTCTTGTACGTGTTTTCACATGTGAATGTGTTTTTTTTTTTTTTTTTTAAGTCTGCTAGTTGACCATTATTCTCAGTTCCTTTGTAATTTTTTAATTGCTATTAAGTTAAATAAAATTACAATTGTAATGACGCCAATTTGATGATGATTATTTCTTGGCAATTTTTCAACAATAAAAATATTACCGTAAATTTTATAAATATATTTAATTTCAATCACTTTACAAAAAATATACATTAATAATTATTATTTGAATATAAATCACACGATCAGAAACGTAAAAAAATAATTCATTTCAGCTCTTCTTTTTATAATATCATTTTTTATTATTATGACGGTCAATCATTATATAATCACTGACATCCATAATATTATTATTATTATAATTATTATTTTCCTTGCATAAAAACTATTGTGATGTAATAATTCTTTTATAATAAATAATTTAGTTGAAATGTTTTATTTATAAATATCAATGAAGTTTGATAACTCCGAGACAATTGTTTTTATTTAACTTTGCAATATTTACAGTTTACATAATAAGCATATCAGAATTCTGGTGTCGCCATCTTTTGACGCAATTGCGTACTACATTTTGTCTCTTATTCGGAAAAAAAAAAACTAACGCTCATCGCCGCTTTGAAATAATAATAATAATAATATTAAGAATAATATTAAGAAAATTACTGCACACAAAAATATTAAAATGGGTAGTATTATAGAGAAATGTTTGATAAAAACGTTGAAGTAGACAGTTTTTAAATCGAAGAATTATTTTAAGAGATATTTAATGTTAAATCTGGATAAAATTGTCTCATTAAAAAAGTCTCATAGGAAAAAAAATATACATGGGAATTTAATCATTTACATTCAATTTAATCATTCAATAGAAACTCGAAGTTTGCAGAGTGCATTTATTATTTTTAACTTGCCTAATTTTTTGACGGTTTATTACAATTTTAAATTAAAATTTTCAGAATTTCCAGAGATATTTTTTACATATTTTAGAAAAGGTTATTTTAAATTGTTGCCAATTGTTAAAACAGCGCAAAGAATAATATATCCTTTAAATTAAAAATTTATTCACACGTGACTATTATAAACAGAAAAAAATCCTTTTAAATTAAAATTAAATGATAACGTGTTAAAACCAGGAAAATATTAAACATTACGTCATAAAAATTGTTTTTACACATGCTTACTTAAAATGAAAGAAAATTATAAAATAATCAATTATTTTCAAATTAGAATTAAATGATTACGCATTAAAAGCAGGAAAACATTGAAAATTACGTCATAAAAATTATATTTACACGTGAATATTAAAAGAAAAAGAAAATTTTTAAATAATAAATTCATTGATATGTGTTAAAAGTCGTAAATGGAGGAAATTACGTCATATTGGCCAAAGTGGCCAAAACAGTTTGCAAAACAGTTTAAATTAAAAAATATATTTATATGAGAGATTTATTTCAAATTTCGAGATGATATTTTTAACTATATTTGCCAATTTTAAGGTAGCGCAAATAATAATATTATCTTTCTAATAATAAAAATATTTTCAGTTGAATGTTACAAAGAGAAAGGAAAGTTTGGTCAAAATTATGTCAGATTTAAAACGTTACATTTAAAATCTCTTATTTAAAATCATTTTTTTATAGCGTTGTTAAAAAATACCATAAAGCAAAGACTCTGTTGACTTAGTTCCTTTTATATTTGGTAATTTTCAAATGTTTAACTAATCTTATTTAATCAATCACGGAAACAGCAATTAACATCAGCTGATTCGGTCTTGAAATCCCTCAGTAAAAGGGAAACCCGTTTACAGTAAGATCGCCATTGATTTTTTAATTATACAGAGCAGCCTCGATTATCCGAGCTAATTGGGACTGTTAGTAAATCGGAATCGGAAATCTCGGTTAATAGAAACTGTGTGTAAAAACTCGCCGTGCTTGCGAATTTAACATATCTTTAAAAAAAATATATAGAACGTTTTTTAAATAATAAAAATAAATATATGTAAAGTTCTGTTTCACAGCTTAACAAATTTGAAAAGAAAATCAACTACCAGTAGTAAATTTTAAAATGCAAATTGAAAAATTTACGAAAGTTCACACAGCCACTGGAAACAAAGCATTGTTCGCTAATGACTTCTCAGGGTCCAATGTTCCTTTGGAGTTGAGTGCTTTTGGGGGCAGAAGGGCCTGTATAGCACGGACAGTGAGCTAAAGAGTGTGGTTATTTTTAAGGCTCATTCAAAAGGGGAAAAAAATCAGACTTTGTTATCGGCTCGGTTAACAGAAACCTCGATTAATCGAAGCTCGGTTAATCCAGGTTCTACTATAATTCAATCTTCCGTAATCTTTTTAAAGCAGATCTTATTAATGGACTTTAGCACAAAGTCACATAGCTGATAACTGCCATGCTTGTTGGCCACCTTTTTTTCAAAAAGTTTGCTTCACCTTATTCAATTAATGAGATATCTCCAAAAAATAAGTCACATTTTCCCGTTCTAAAATACTGGTATCCAAAAATCGTAGCATGTAACTGACACTACAAGTACTCATGGAACTAGACTATTTTAAGTCTGATTTTTATTATAGACTATATAAAATTATTAAAAATATATATTATGATAGGAACTAGCGGGCTTCGTCCGCTATTTACGTTACGGATATAAAAATCATGTTTTTTTTTTAGGGAAAAAGAAATAAAAACCTATTTGACGATAGGTTTATAAAGACACATTTTGTATTTGTTATATTTCCGGGGATGAGGAGGGGGGGGGGGACTATTTTGATTAAATATCGCTATTAGTCTACATGGCAGATATAATTATGATAGACACTAGCGGGCTTCGCCCCTCTATGGCGCCTTATGGGTCCAGCTTCCATAACTCAGAAACTACCTTTCGGACATCAATGCAACAGATTCCAAACGTTATAATTAACTTAATAATCACCCTATATAGCATTAAAGTAAATTTATGAGTACTGCATACTATTTTTTTATCGTAATTTCTGAAGAGAAAAAATTATTTCGGTTCCATTCTTAGGTACTGGTCTGAAAAATTTTGAAAAAGGGGGGAAGGAGGGGACATGAGACTGCTGTTTGTCAAACAACACAACGGGGTCTGGCTTATTCAACTTGGTTTTTGATGACTTCAATTGGAAGGAGGTTTGTTTAAAAGAGTGCGTTCCCCGCCCCATGAAAATTGGAACTATTGGCGCACCATCTATGTAAGGATTTAATAATTTAAGGATAAAGTGTTTTTAAAGGAATATCAAATGAAACCTTCTGTGCGATCTGCGATTATACTTACCCAGTTGTTTTTATATACAAACTGCTATAACGAAAATTGTAATAAAATAGTAAAAATTAAATCTGCATTAAATTCCTTAAGTATCTTTTTTTTAATCATTTTATCACTAACCTCAAAAAAGTAATGATATCAATGCAAAAACCCTTGACGGGTTAAAAGTTTCTGACGCAACACTTTATCTTATGCTCTAAGAATTTTAAATATGGAGCTTAAAAATACTGATATCAAATTTTGAGTGACGTTATGCTATTTCTTAAAAAATATATTTGTATTTATTTCATCATTTTATTTTTGTTTTATTTATAATCGCATGTGCAAAAGTTATGCTCAACATGAAAAGCTGCATAAAATTTTATTCGCTGTTGCTTTATCATTTACATCTCTCATAAATTCAAAATATGAGTTTTAAAAGATATGATATAAAATTTAAGTGACGCCTTGATGTGACCTTTAAAAGGTTTGTTTTAAAATTCAATTTACATTATTTTTGACTTGGTTAAAATATTTTTTTACATCTACACAATACTTTTAATTTTCCAATTCACTGTTAAATATATCACTTTCATTGAATCTATACTATGCATTGAAATGTATTTATTTCAATAAATTGATTTATCTTTTGTGTCACGCTATTCAAAATTGTGAGTAAGATTTATGTAAATGGTTTCTTTGCGTCATTGTGTCCAAACTACATGAAATGTATGAAAAAGGATAGTTTAACGCAAATAAACCATTTACATAAATCTTACTCACAATTTTGAATAGCGTGACACAAAAGATAAATCAATTTATTGACATAAATACATTTCAATGCATAGTATAGATTCAATGAAAGTGATATATTTAACAGTGAATTGGAAAATTAAAAGTATTGTGTAGATGTAAAAAAAAATATTTTAACCAAGTCAAAAATAATTTAAATTGAATTTTAAAAAACAAACCTTTTAAAGTCACATCAAGGGGTCACTTAAATTTTATATCATATCTTTTAAAACACATATTTTGAATTTATGAGAGATGTAAATGATAAAGCAACAGCGAATAAAATTTTATGCAGCTTTTCATGTTGAACATAACTTTTGCACATGCGATTATAAATAAAACAAAAATAAAATGGTGAAATAAATACAAATATATTTTTTAAGAAATAGCATAACGTCACTCAAAATTTGATATCAGCATTTTTAAGCTCCATATTTAAAATTCTTAGAGCATAAGATAAAGTGCTGCGTCAGAAACTTTTAACCCGTCAAGGGTTTTTGCATTGATATCATTACTTTTTTTAGGTTAGTGATAAAATGATTAAAAAAAAGATACTTATGGAATTTAATGCAGATTTAATTTTTACTATTTTATTACAATTTTCCTTATAGCAGTTTGTATATAAAAACAACTGGGTAAGTATAATCGCAGATCGCACAGAGGGTTTCATTTGATATTCCTTTAAAAACACTTTATCCTTAAATTAATAAATCCAAAATGTTAATTTATAATTATTAAATCCTTACATAGATGTAGCACCAATAGTTCCAATTTTCATGGGGCAGAGAACGCACTCTTTTAAACAAACCACCTTCCAATTGAAGTCATCAAAAACCAAGTTGAATAAGCCAGATCCCGTTGTGTTGTTTGACAAACAGCAGTCTCATGTCCCCTCCTTCCCCCCTTTTTCAAAATTTTTCAGACCAGTACCTAAGAATGGAACCGAAATAAATTTTTCTCTTCAGAAATCACGATAAAAAAATAGTATGCAGTACTCATAAATTTACTTTAATGCTATATAGGGTGATTATTAAGTTAATTATAACGTTTGGAATCTGTTGCATTGATGTCCGAAAGGTAGTTTCTGAGTTATGGAAGCTGGACCCATAAGGCGCCATAGAGGGGCGAAGCCCGCTAGTGTCTATCATAATTATATCTGCCATGTAGACTAATTGCGATATTTAATCAAAATAGCCCCCCCCCTCCTCATCCCCGGAAATATAACAAATACAAAATGTGTCTTTATAAACCTATCGTCAAATAGGTTTTTATTTCTTTCTCCCTAAAAAAAAACATGATTTTTATATCCGTAACGTAAATAGCGGACGAAGCCCGCTAGTTCCTATCATAATATATATTTTTAATAATTTTATATAGTCTATAATAAAAATCAGACTTAAAATAGTTTAGTTCCATGAGTACTTGTAGTGTCAGTTACATGCTACGATTTTTGGATACCAGTATTTTAGAACGGGAAAATGTGACTTATTTTATCGGAGATATCTCATTAATTGAATAAGGTGAAGCAAACTTTTTGAAAAAAAGGTGGCCAACAAGCATGGCAGTTATCAGCTATGTGACTTTGTGCTAAAGTCCATTAATTTGATCTGCTTTAAAAAGATTACGGAAGATTGAATTATAGTAGAACCTGGATTAACCGAGCTTCGATTAATCGAGGTTTCTGTTAACCGAGCCGATAACAAAGTCTGATTTTTTTTTTCCTTTTGAATGAGCCTTAAAAATAACCACACTCTTTAGCTCACTGTCTGTGCTATACAGGCCCTTCAGCCCCCAAAAGCCCTCAACTCCAAAGAAACATTGGACCCTGAGAAGTCAATAGCGAACAATGCTTTGTTTCCAGTGGCTGTGTGAACTTTCGTAAATTTTTCAATTTGCATTTTAAAATTTACTACTGGTAGTTGATTTTCTTTTTAAATTAGTTAAGCTGTGAAACAGAACTTTACATATACAGTGACCTCTGACTTATACGACTTTCAAGGGACCGTAGAAAAAAGTCGTATAACTGAGAGAGTCGTATAAGTGAGAGACCGCCTTATAATACAAGTTTCAAACTTTATAGGCATTAATTATTTTACCTATACTAAAAACGATAAGTTTGAGTACTAAGAACATATTTTAACAAAATTTGTAAAATGTGTTAAAAAATTAAACATAAAATATGTTTAAAAAGTTCACAAAATTGTTCATTTACCACTATGTTTATTTTAAAAATTTACAGATCGGATTTTCTCAAAAAATGAAGTGATATTAGTTTGTTTCTGTCGTAGATGGAAATAGAAAATGTCTTTCTCTAAGTCTAATAAAGCTTTTAAGCTAGTTTGGGAATAATCATTTTGATGGACATAATTCTTTAATTTATTTAAAGTGGTACTTGCCTTTGAAAAATTTACAACAGCAGGAACATTGCTTTCATCTTGGTCATCCCCCTTGCTCACGTCTTCAATATTAATATCCTCAAAGATTTCTTCAGCAGTTCTCAGTTCTGACAGAAGACGTTTATCATCACATTCTACATAATCTTTGAAATTAATACCTTCGTCCATAAACATTTTATTCGAGTCTTCGTTATTAAAGGATTCCATACGCTCTCAATATCAGGTTCATTCGTTGAACTAGCAGTTTGGTCTTGTGGGAAAACTGAATTTCCTAAAACAAATTTTAAAATTTAATTTGCTGCAGAAACGTCAGATCTTTTACATCGGGATGTGATGGACATTGATCCATTAGAAGTAAAACCTTTCTTTGTTGTTTTTGAAATTTATCATCCATCTCTTTTAAAAAATCAATGGAAATCTCTTATGTCTTTTTTTAAATTTCTGTAGCGACATGGCAATTATTTTTTATTCTTAAAGTATCGAGATTTTCTTGATTTTCCTATTCCTAAAGTTTCTATTTTTTCTGAACCATCACTATTTGTGCAAAAAAAGGATAGTTAAGCTTTCTTTACTTTTTCTGCAAACTTGACATGGTTCTTCTTTGTATGATAATGTCTTATCTGGCATCAGCTTGAAAAACAGTCCGTTTCATCACAGTTAAAAATGTCTTTAGATCCCTTAATCCTTAATTAACATAAGTAGATTTTGCAACCATTTAGTAACATCATTTCCATTAACACATGCGCTTTCTCCTGTGATGCGGCGATGCAAAAGTCGATGTCTTTTTTTAGCTTCTCGAATCACCGCAAGACGCTGAAAAATTCTCGATTCCATACTTCTCAGTAAGAGTGCGAGCCTTTTCTTTTAAAATCACACCATCTATCGGTAAATTTGAAGCTCGCATTTGAAGCACGCGATTAATGCTGATGTCAATTTTTTAAATCTGCCACATTGTATCCTGGATCTTTTTGAATCGACATTTTTAGATGCATTTATAATGACATTTTTATTTTTCAGAATTTCTTTTAGTGTCGACTCTGGCAGATTGAAGAGAGCAGCTAATGCCTTCTTTGATTGTAGTAAATTTTTATCATATTCCTTAATGGTTTCAACTTTGAATTGTATGCTTAATGCTTTACGTTTTGACATTTTCAGTTTAGGTATCGACATGCAGCAAACTGAAAAAATTACAGCGAAATGAATAACCTTTCACGCGTCTAATACGGAAGCTTGTAGTGATTTGCGACGTACGCGTTTTTTTCCCCTTCGCTGTGCGGGCTGTACGCGCATAGGTCTTTTGGCATGATAATAGCTTGGGATGTGCTTCCAATATGTTCTCGCTTTAGTATTTTTTTCTAATGAATGTTCAAGAACTGCCATTTTCGATTTGTTAAGTTTAAAATAAAAGTCTATTTTTCTTAAAACAACCTCATTCCTAAAAGACGACGCATTCCTTAAAGCTGTTAAAATTTTCCAGGAAAATGCATTTTGCAAAAACCTTGATTTCTCCACCAGTGCCATACAGAGACGTGATCTGCAGGTAGTCATTTGGCTTTTGTTAAATGGCAGACACAAGAGAATTCCATACAATCACCCTCCCACCATAGATTTCATTGTTAATAACAAACGAAAGTAGATAAGAAATGTTATTCATTATTCATAAACACTTTAACAATAATGAAAGGATAAATGTAAGAAAACGTGAATGATTTGTACTTTAAAGATTATAAAAATTAATTCTAGAGTGAGAAATGTAAAATCGCCTGAACCGTTTAAAGCGTCGTATAAGTGAGAGAAGCAGTCGTATAACAGAGAGAATTTTATCATTATTTCCCATAAAGCGTGGACGGGACCGAGAGAATTCGGCGTATAACTGAGAGAGTCGTATAACTGAGAGTCGTATAAGTGAGAGGTCACTGTATTTACTTTTATTATTTAAAAAACGTTCTATATATTTTTTTTTAAAGAGATGTTAAATTCGCAAGCACGGCGAGTTTTTACACACAGTTTCTATTAACCGAGATTTCCGATTCCGATTTACTAACAGTCCCAATTAGCTCGGATAATCGAGGCTGCTCTGTATAATAAAAAAATCAATGGCGATCTTACTGTAAACGGGTTTCCCTTTTACTGAGGGATTTCAAAACCGAATCAGCTGATGTTAGTTGCTGTTTCCCTGCTTGATTAAATAAGATTAGTTAAACATTTGAAAATTACCAAATATAAAAGGAACTAAGTCAACAGAGTCTTTGCTTTATGGTATTTTTTAACAACGCTATAAGAAAATGATTTTAAATAAGAGATTTTAAATGTAACGTTTTAAATCTGACATAATTTTCACCAAACTTTCCTTTCTCTTTGTAACATTCAACTGAAAATATTTTTATTATTAGAAAGATAATATTATTATTTGCGCTACCTTAAAATTAGCAACTATAGTTAAAAATATCATCTCGAAATTTGAAATAAATCTCTCATATAAATATATTTTTTTATTTACACTGTTTTGCAATATGTTTTGCAATGTGTTTTGTAAACTATTTTGACCACTTCCAATATGACGTAATTTCCTCCATTTACGACTTTTAACACATATCAATGAATTTATTATTTAAAAATTTTCTTTTTCTTTTAATATTCACGTGTAAATATAATTTTTATGACGTAATTTTCAATGTTTTCCTTCTTTTAATGCGTAATCATTTAATTCTAATTTGAAAATAATTGATTATTTTATAATTTTCTTTCATTTTAAGTAAGCATGTGTAAAAACAATTTTTATGACGTAATGTTTAATATTTTCCTGCTTTTAACACGTTATCATTTAATTCTAATTTAAAAGGATTTTTTTCTGTTTATAATAGTCACGTGTGAATAAATTTTTAATTTAAAGGATATATTATTCTTTGCGCTGTTTTAACATTTGGCAACAATTTAAAAGAACCTTTTCTAAAATATGTAAAAAATATCTCTGGAAATTCTGAAAATTTTAATTTAAAATTGAAATAAACCGTCAAAAAATTAGGCAAGTTAAGAATAATAAATGCACTCTGCAAACTTCGAGTTTCTATTGAATGATTAAATTGAATGAAAATGATTAAATTCCCATGTATTTTTTTTTTTTTTTTGCCTATGAAACTTTTTTAATGAGACAATTTTATCTAGATTTAACATTAAATATCTCTTAAAATAATTCTTCGATTTAAAAACTGTCTACTTCAACATTTTTATCAAACATTTCTCTATAATACTACGCAATTGCGTCAAAAGATGGCGACACCAGAATTCTGATATGCTTATTATGTAAACTGTAAGTATTGCAAAGAATTGTCTCGGAGTTATCAAACTTCATTGATATTTATAAATAAAACATTTCAACTAAATTATTTATTATAAAAGAATTATTACATCACAATAGCTTTTATGCAAGGAAAATAATAATTATAATAATAATAATATTATGGATGTCAGTGATTATATATTGATTGACCGTCATAATAATAAAAAATGATATTATAAAAAGAAGAGCTGAAATGAATTATTTTTTTACGTTTCTGATCGTGTGATTTATATTCAAATAATAATTATTAATGTATATTTTTTGTAAAGTGATTGAAATTAAATATATTTATAAAATTTATGGTAATATTTTTATTGTTGAAAAATTGCCAAGAAATAATCATCATCAAATTGGCGTCATTATAATTGTAATTTTATTGAACTTAATAGCAATTAAAACATTACAAAGGAACTGAGAATAATGGTCAACTAACAGACTTTAAAAGAAAGAAAAAAAAACAAACAAAAAAAAACATTCACATGTGAAAAGTAGTAGTCAGCAGAGTGTATCGAACTGCCTATCTTAAGATCTGTAGACGATGGCCCTTAACCACTCAGCCAGTGGGAAGACAAAATTTTTCTCCCCAAAAGTGGTTAAAAAGAAAGCGTGTGTATGAATACAGTGTCATGCATTTTCGGTGAAATTTCCGTAGAATGGCGAAGAAATATAGTCCGATTTTTCATGCGCATTATAAAACGAACAAGAGTCTTGCTGGAAACAAGTAAATTGTTATTTGGTTCATCTGAAACATATTTATTTGATTTTTAAAAAATCGCCCGTGTCATTTTCGAGAGAAAAAAAATCGAATTATTTAACGAACGAGAGTTTTCCCAGAAAAAAGAAAAGTGTTATTCACCTCGCCTTAATCACATTTATATTATGTATCAATTTAAAAATAATCGTTAGAACCGTTTTCGAGATTTTCAAATTAGGAACTTCCTCGATATTATACCAACGTTTTCACTTTAAAAATGGCTATTTAGATCTCAAAATATACTCCACGTAGAAATGCAAAAATTTCAGTATACGATTAGACTGCAGATATAAGACTGTTCTAGAAAATTCAGAACAATAAGACATATATCTGCATAGTTATTAAAAGGCGGCTTTTCGCGTTTTCTTTGATGTCGAGTTAGCTGTATATATGAGTTCCGCCATCTACGAATTCTATGATACGATACGATGCGATTTTAACGATACGATACGATACGATTTTAGGCTTAAGGCTGCGTCACTCGAAATACTACCGTCTTCCATGATACAACATACATTGAAGAAAGACATATTTGCCTATTTCAAAAAAAAAAAAGAAACATAACTGCCTATTCCTTTTTTTTTTTTTTTTTTTTTTTTTTTGTACAGTGGGGTGATTAACATGTATCTCTTTCCTTCTTTCTTTCTTTTGTTCGACTGCAGTTTAATATCTTCAGATTTACTTGATAGTATACCATTTATTTATGAAAATTGTCACCATGTGAAAATAGATAGCACTTAGCTAACGCATATAGTTATTTACAAAGAAAAAATTATCAGAAAAGAAAAAAAAATATCTCAGAAAGATTACAGAATGAGTCTCTTTTATTAGAGAAGCCTACGTAGTACTAACACATTAGCTGAATTGGCGCATATTTCTTGAACATGTGCGGTGCCCATAAATGTACCTGATACATAAATTAAAAAACCCAATTCCACTCCATCCAGGTAACAAAATGGATGCTTATATGGATCATCCCGAGGAAAATTCACCATTTCATAGAAAGGATTAGTTTTTCTCCCGATGTGAGGTGGGGCAGAATGATGAATGGCTTTCTTATTGTTTGATTTGAACCGGGCCCCTTGGGCCGGAATCTCTACATATTAAAACGAACCATAACTTTGTCTTTTTCAATAGCAGTACACAATTCTGACATCATAAATGAACTCTACATCCTCCATTTAGCCTAAAAACAAATTTTTATGCAATTCGTACCATAAGTTTCCGAGAAATTAATTATTTTAAAACGAGCGTATTTTAAGGGCTGTATCCAAATTGAAGTTCGTTCATCGATTATTAACCGAGAGAGCCCTCATCTTGATCAAGGCACCTTAAGAAGTCAAGGAAGCCTGCTAGATTACAATGCAGCAGAACAAATTTCAAAATATCTAGTCACTTCTATTATAGGTGGCCCCTTAAACCATCATTTTGCCGTTTTTTAAGCATAATTTGTGAACTACTTGGAAGAAAAATGTGAAATTTTGGATTTACATAAAGCAGGACTTAATAAATCTAAATCCATCAAAAAAATTGTAGGTTGCAATTCATAATTTTTCGAATATTAATTTCATAATTCATATCATAAAATTATAAAAATTGCAAATTCAGCATATTTATGTTTGGGTATATGAGTATTATTGCTACAAAAAAAAATTAGCACATTAGGAGCATAATTTCTGGAGATATTAATAAAAATATGAAAATGTAATTTAACATTAGAAGCACTAAATTTTGAATGTTTATAATTCAAAAACTTATCATTCTAATGACTTGAAATTGGGTGTCTAGGCATAATTTGAATCGAAGATTTGAAATATCTTGTTAAAATTGGGTATTATCATTGAAAAAAATGAAGTTTGGATTCGTTTTAATATGTAGATGGCCCCCCAAGCAAATTTTATATACATCATTTAAAAGTAGACTTTATTTCCAATCGTTCGGTACCAGTAACTTTTTTCTACGATAATTTTTTGAGGAGTTAGTAGGGGTGTTTACTTTTTTTTTTTCCCACGACTGTACATTACAAAATGGGGGGAGGCGTATGTATAAACATATTACAACATTGCTTCATACTGTTAATTACAATTAACAAACTCTAATAACGTACACCATTATAAATTTATTTTGAAGTAAATCAATAAAAGTAACCTAATTCCATATCAATATAATACAAATAATTATTTTTAATTATTTATTAAATAGTAAGTAAATTAATACTAATATCAATCAAGCCACAATTATGATAAAAAAGTATGTTTATTATGCACATATTAAATTTAATGTTATAAATTTTAAGTGTACATTACAAAATGATAATAAAATAAATAAATAATAAATAAGTAAAAGATAAAAAATAAAAATAATAATATAATAATACATGCAAAAATAAAAATTATACATAAAAATTTATTAATACCAAAACTAATATTAATTAATTTAAAATATAAATTTTATAGGGTAGGTGTGAACAAGCTTTTCCAAGCTTGCGGAGACCATGAGAGAATAAGATTTTTCATTAAGGCTCCTGTCCCTGCCGGCGAAGACACTCACGAGCTAATGCTATTCCTATTGGGAAGGATTTTTCTAATATCTCGTTTGCATTTCGACATTTTTAAATAATTTTTTTTTTTTTGCATTGGATAGCCGAGGTCCGTCTCTACATCGCACCTTTTTTACTTTTTCGATTTTGGTTGCAGATATATTTTAGAATGACACTTTCATTTTCAAAACCGGTTTTGAAAGTGAAAGTAACTTTATTAAAAATATCTGCGACCAAAATCGAAAAAGTAAAAAAGGTGCGATGTAGAGACGGATCTCGGCTACCAATGTAAAAAACAAATATTTAAAAATGTCGAAATGCAAACGAGATATTAGAAAAATCCCTCCCCATAGGATTAGCATTAGCTCGTGAGTGTCTTCGCCGGCAGGGACAGGAGCCTTAACAGTAACTTCACGATTAAGATAAATAGCTAAATTCTTCATTATTAAATGAACTAAACAAAACTTCAATATAATAGCGATTATTTATCAGAGAGAGATGCATGCACTGAAGACGTTAAAACAAAGCGAATCTAGTAGCTAGATTTCAGTCATACGATTTCAGATAATCCACGGAAAGAAGTACTACTAAATTCATGGTAAGAAGCAATAAAAAGAACAAAGAGCAGCGAGAAACAATTGTAAAATCGAACATTCCTAAAATGAAGCATTTAGTCCAGGCGACGGCCGATAGCTGTTGAGTTATTGGACCCCTACACATGGGAGACAGTTCACTAAATAACAATGACGTCCGGATACAAATTGTGTGGAATTGATGCGCGTAGCTAGTTTCAATCTTGTCTGTAATTTCTATCTCTTCCAGACAGATTGGGCACATGTTGTCGATTTCTTGAGTATTGGATGTTCCTTGACTGGCACCCTATTTGTGTCCATTTCCACTCGTTCTTTGTGTTACATCCATCTCTTGTCTTTCAAAATTATGTACAAAATTGCAAAAAAAAAAAAAAAAAATTATAACGAAAAAAAAATTATAACGATATCAAAAGACTAACCCCTCCTACCCCTGGAGATGTCTTACGATATCATGTGCCAGAATCCCACACACCCCTTAAAGTGGCAACGTTATATATGCAGAGCTCCTCAGCTATGCAAGGTAAGATTGAATTATATGCTTGTTTGTTTGTTTTTATTATTATATTATTATAATTAAGTACGTTTTGATCGTTTTGTTTTTATAAAAATCAATTTCTTTTTAGTGTTTTGTCGCTCATTGTTTTGATGCTTGAAGCGCACCCTTTAATAGTTTTGTTGCTGACCGCTCTTGTGTAATATTACTTAATTACTAATACAGGAACAATAGTTAAAGGTCATGCATGTAAGTGGAGTCATCAGAAATTGGGCGTCTAACAGGCCGTGATGCACACCCCTTTCTATCCTGAATTTAGCATGAGATAAATGTGGGCAGCAATAAAGAATAGACAGATTAAAGATTAAATAGTTTAATTAAGTATGTTAAAGTTTACAATTGGATAATTAGTATAATAATTAGGACTCAAACACAAAGTCCAGAAAACAATAAACAAATTTAGAATAAACATGAGTAGCCTCGCCTTGATTAAAGCATTCCGTATTAAATTATTTCACATTTACTGTGAATCAACACTAACGCTCTCAAACATTAAATATCTAAAAATTACAGTGCTGAAGTGAGAAGTGGTAATTAAAATTCAGCTTACCCAATATGCATGCGAAGAATAAATGCCATGCCTCTGGCACACCACTTTCTTGAGAAGTCATCATCCAGAACATTTTCTTTCACTAGTGATAAGAGTCACGGGCCGTAGGCCAAAGGGGTTCAGTATTCAAATACTAACGCAAGAGCTTTTAGCATTTTACTTAAACAGTAGATTAGGTTCGACTATTAATTTTAACTCTTTCCATTACAGGCGGTTGACAGATTAAAACTCCATGTAAATCTTTAGGTCACTAACTCCTCGTTTCTCCAAGCACTCTCTAAGAATCGTCTTAAACTTACCAAAACAACTCAGTATCTCTAGAATATCATATAATATAACATAATAATCTTTTCCTCTCTAATCTTCTCTTTTTACTCTCCATCTCTTTCCCTCTTTTCATCCCTCTCACATCAAGTCCTCCTATCTTGCTTTTTCAAATATACTATTGGTTTTATCTCTTACAATACGGAAACGTTCCATTGGTACAAGAACCCCTTTCCTTAATATTTAAATTTTTATTGTTAAATCACTTGATACGTGGCTTTTCTGTTATCACGTGATATAATTATACACCTGAACGCTATCAATCGCCCCTCTTACTTTCTTCTAAACCTAGCCCAGAAATGTCATTGCGCCCCTTCTTTCATTCATTTATTTATTTCTTTATCACTGCTGCTTTGTAATGGAAGGTTCCTTATTTCCCTTTTTAACCAAGCCATATCGTGAATGCCACAGTATTTCACCACTGCTGTCTTAATAATTTAATGTAAAAAAAAAGGGAGAGTACTCAGGCTTCCCCGCGTTAACTTCAATCTCTTGTATTATTCCCTTACCTCCTGCATCGCGTTTATGACTCTCTTACGCTTTTCACGTTATACGTTTTAAAACGGCATGACTGACTTTTATTCTTCAAAACGTACCCTAAATTCCTATCTCACACATTTATGAAACACATCATCCTTTTACCTACTATTTTCTTTTCTGTGTTAACACCCTTCTAACATTTTATCCATTCTCTAAAATCTCCCGTACTAACCTTTTGCTATCTCTTTTTTCCTTTTAGACATTATTTTTCGTTTCATAATGATTTTCTTTTATTATCTAACCACTACCTTAAATTCCTTTACTTACACCTGTGTCCTTCTTATTTTTCCATTTTCCTATCTTTCCTCTCCCTATATTTTTCTCAATATTTTAGTGCCTGAAACCGTACTAGCACCGCAATATTAGAAAAGCTTAGAAACTTTTTTTTTGTAAAATTTCGTAGCTGTTGTATTTTTATTTCTTGCTGAACGATCAGTTTAGCTACTGCCAAAACTACTGAAATCGCTTCGAAAATTACCGACAAAAATCAGCTGCTTCGCAAGGTTTGTTAACCTAAGTTCTTAAACACAAAACGAAAAGATCAAAAAGATCTTCTTGAAAAACACTATAAAATTACACGAATACGCAAGGCCTTTTCGAAAGAACTTATTCCTTCTTCATCAGGCGCAAAGAATATGTGCTTCTATTTTGAAAGCAGGAGCAAGACTGAGAGGAAAAAAGTAAGAGAAAGGTAGAAGTTGAAGGAACAGCCAATAGAAAAGTAGAAGGCATCAGCCAATCGCACAACAGCATGACCCAATCAGAAGAACAGGAAAATTATGAAGCAAAATTAATAAAAACAGAGTAAAAAACACTAATATGTAAAATATATAACTGAATAAATAATAAAATAAATAAACAAATATAAAATAAATAAGTAAAAGATAAAAAGAATAATAATAATAAAAAATATCAATAATATATGCAAAAATAAAAATTATATACAAAAATTGATTAATACCAAAATTAATATTAATTAATTTAAAATTATAGGATAGTTGTGACCAAGCTTTTCCAAGCTTGCGGAGACCATGATAGAATAAGATTTTTCATAAACAGTAACTTCACGATTAAGATGAATAGCTAAATTCTTCATCATTAAATGAAATAAACAAAACTTCAATATAATAGCGATTATTTATTAGAGAGAGATGCATACACTGAAGGTATTAAAACCAAGCAAATCTAGTAGCCAGATTTCAGACATATGATTTCCGGTAGATCTCGGAAAGAAGTACTACTAACTGTATGATACGAAACAATAAAAAGAACAAATGGAATCGAGAAAAAGTTGCAAGAACGAAGAGTCCTAAAATGAAGCTTTTAGTCCAGACGACGCCGACGGCTGATGGTTGTTGAGTTATTGGACCTCTACACATGGGACACAGTTCACTAAATAACAATGACGTCCGGATACAAATTGTGTGGAATTGATGCGCGCAGCTAGTTTCAATCTTGTCTGTAATTTCTATCGCTTCCAGACAGATTGGGCACATGTTGTCGCTTTCTTGAGTATTGGATGTTCCTTGACTGGCACCCGATTTGTGTCCGATTCCACTTGTTCTTTGTGCTACATCCATCTCTTGTCTTTCAAAAATATGTACAAATCTGCAACAAAAAAGATAATGAAAAAAAAAATATATATAACGATATCAAAAGACTAACTCCTCCTCCCCCTAGAGATGTCTTACGCTATCATGTGCCAGAAACCCACCTGACGCTTAAAGTGATAACGTTATATGTGCAGAGCTCCTCAGCTGTGCAAGGTAAGAATTGAATTATGTGCTTGTTTGTTTGTTATTATTATTATTATTATTAAGTATCTTTTGATTATTTTGTTTTTATAAAAATCAATTTCTTTTTAGAAAAACTTAGAAACTTTTGTTTGTGAAATTTCGTAGCTGTTGTATTTTTATTTTTATTTCTTGCTGAACGATCAATTTAGCTAATGCCAAAACTATTGAAATCGCTTCAGAAGTTCCCGAGAAAACATACTTTAATCAGTGGCGTGGCGTGAAAATTTTCGGTGGTCATCGCAATTATTTAAGTTTGTGGTGAAAAATTATTAACTCTAAAATTCAATGGTTGAATGTTCAAAAAAGAAACTTTAAATCTTGCCTTCACTTATACATGAACTCCAAATGTTCTGCTAAAACTGGATCGTAGAGTTTTAAAAGCTTATTAAGAGTTTTAAAATATTGCTTGGTCATCGCCGCATCCAGCGATGACCGAACGCCACGCCACTGACTTTAATATCAGCTGTTATGCGAGTGTTGTTAACCCTTTAACTTCTTAGACAATAAACAAAACTATAAAATCAAAAAGAACTTCTTAAAAAACAGCATAAAATTACACAAACGCGCAAGGCCTTTTCAAAAGACCTTATTCCTTCTTCATCAGGCGCAAAGAACACGCATTTCTACTTTGAAAGCAGGAGCAAGACTCAGAGGAAAAAAGTAAGAGAAAGGTAGAAGGTGAAGGAACAGCCAGTAGAAAAGTAGAAGACATCAGCCAATCGCACAACAGCATGACCCAGTCAGAAGAACAGGAAAATTATGAAGCAAAATGAATAAAAACGGAGCCAAAAAACACGAATATTTAAAATATATAAATGAATAAATAAAAAATATGTAACAAAATAAAATATAAATAAATATATAATAAAATAAAATATAAATAAATGATAAAATGACTAAATATATGTATGATAAAATAAATATAAATAAATAAATAAATAAGTAAAAGATAAAAAGAATAATAATAATAAAAAATATATGCAAAAATAAAAATTATGTCCACAAATTTATTAATACTAAAACTAATATTAATTAATTTAAAATATAAATTTTATAGGGTAGGTGTGAACAAGCTTTTCCAAGCTGGCGGAGACCATGATAGAATAAGATTTTTCAGTAACAGCAACTTCACGATTAAGATGAATAGCTAAATTCTACATCATTAAGTAACAAAACTGAAAAGCTATTATTTATTAAAGAGATACGCATACACTGCAGGCAATAAAACAAAGCAAATCTAGTAGCCAGATTTCAGTCATGTGGTTTCATACAGTTCATGAAAAGAAATACTACTAATTGCACGGCAAAAAGCAATAAAAAGTACAAATCGAATCGAGAAAAAGTTTGTCCTAAAATGAAGCTTTTAGTCCAGACGAAGGCCGATGGCTGTTGGATTATTGAACCTCTACAAATGGGACACTGTTCACTAAATAACAAAGACGTCCGGATACAAATTGTGTGGAACTGATGCGCACAGATAGTTTCAATCTTGTCTGTAATTTCTATCTCTTCCAGACAGATTGGGCATATGTTGTCGCTTTCTTCAGTATCGGATATGCCTTGACTGGCACCCGATTTGTGTCCGAGTCCACTCGTTCTTTGTGTTACATCCATATCTTGTCCCTCGAAAATACAAATCTGCAAAAACAATATAAAGTATTTCAAAAACGAAAGAAAAAAATCCCAAACATAAATAGCGGAAAGATTAGAATTTAGGATTTCCAACTTTAAAAATTATCTCTGACCGGGTAGCGTGATTACAATCCAACAAAACTTGAAAGGTTTGGCGAGATAAAACGCAATGAGCCAAGAGCGCTAAAATCTTCTCTTTCTAACCTTTCTCCAGTAACCCATTTGTTTACACTGGGGAAGATCCGAGGGGTCTCTCAATGGGGTGTAATCTCGTACAACCGTTCCTGTAATCAGTGAAATCATACTGTAATCAAGTCTTAATCATGCGTAATCATGTCATCACATGTAATCGGTGGTAATCAATGAAATCTTAACGTAATCACATGTAATCAATATAATCATAGTATAATCATGTATAATCAAGTGTAATCTCCAAGGTAATCTCGAATTAAAAATCTCGAGAAAAATCTATTTTGTCGCCATTCTGTCTTCTTCCTCTCGCTGTCTTCAGTTTTGACGGAAGTTGGGGAAGGGGGGAAGGCAAAAGCAGAAATGAGAAATGCCCTCGGAAATGGCAGAAAGGCGAGCTCACAGATGAGGAAAGATATAAGCTAGATAAGAAAGTAGTCTGTGTGTGGAGGGGGGGGGGGGGGGGAGGGGCTTTCTCAAGAATTTGTGTTTGATTTTATTCAAAGAACATTTAGTGGTCGGCATGGGGCCATCGTAATGGAGGGAAACTTTCAAACTGGTCAGCCCGGCAGCATTAGGACATATTTTTAACGGGCGAGCTGGGGCAACAACAACAAAGAAAAAAAAATCCATGGGCTGTCGAACCCGATTTAAAAATTTAAACGAAACAGATAAAATATGAATAATTTTCAATGGATATGACCAGTGTTGGGGCAGAATCTGATTACAGAGTAATGAAATTATTGATTAAATTAAAATACATTATAATCACCTCATAATGCAATTGATTAACACGCAGAGCACTGAAAAGTAATTTCAATTTAAGCTTTTGAATTGTATAACCCGATTATTGTGTAAAGGATCACAAATCAATTCTTATTATCAATTCTTAACATTTTAAGATTTAATTAGATTAATTTTAATCGATTACGTGCGGATTTCGATTACTCTTTTAATTATATAATCTAATTAACCTGCAATGGATTAAAAGATTATTTAAATTACGTTTTTAATTGTATAATCCAGTTAACCCGTAATGGATTGTAGGTCAATTCCAATTATATGTATTTTAAATATAACTTAGATTACATTCTAATATATTACAAGTTAATGTCGACTAAGTGTATTTAAAATACGCGGGGGATGAGAGGGACCGCAAGCAAATTTTTTTAATCTGATATATATTATTTATAACATATAAAAAAAATTAAAGATAGGAGGGAATGATAATTGTCACCCGGGGGGGGGGCAATTTTCTAACTTTTTCAGGGTAGTAGTTTAGGTAATAGTTTTTCTAGTTTAGGGCAGAGGGGGCGGCACTTGCTCGGGCATAAGAACGAAAGGCCAGGGCCGAAACTAAGGTGTGGCAGAGGGGGCATGTGCCCCGGGCGCCAGAACGAAGGGGCGCCAAATGAAGGCTTATACCTTTGGAATGGATCATTTTCTTCTGGTGGACTGATGGCTTCTATTATTACGAAACAGCCATTATAAATGAAGTGTTAGGTGAAGATGAAAGAGCAGTCGTAAAAAGTTAGAACTCTGATTTTCTGGTCAGAATGGAAAAAAAAATGGCCATATTTTTTTTTTTTTTTTTTTTTTTTTTGCCAAAAAAAATTATGGCCATTTTTTTTTCCATTCTGACCAGAAAATCAGAGTTCTAACTTTTTACGACTGCAGTTTCATCTTCACCTAACACTTCTTTTATAATGGCTGTTTCACAATAATAGAAGCCATCAGTCCATCAGAAAAAAATAACTCGGTGAAAGCGTAAACTCGGTTAAGCAGGACTCGGATAATCGGGACTCTAACTGTATATTTTATTTTTAAAATGATCATTAGAATATTTTTGTTGGTGTTTAGAGGGGAGTCATGACACCCGTGACCTCCCCCTTGGATCCGCCATTGTAGATTACGTAGTTCAGTATTACATATTTTAAGATTACATGTTTTAAATTTTTAAATAAGTCGGCTATTAGAAAATTAGTAAAATTCTCTTTGTAAATATACTTTGCGGAAGAGGGGGGGGGGGCGCCAAAATCCATGCTTGCCCCGGGTGTAAAAAGGTTAGTTTCGGCCCTAGGCGAAGAGGGCGCCAAATGGAAATATTGTTTGTCGTTTGATACAAAAATGTATACATATATGGAATTTTGATAAAATTGTCTTGCAGTTAAAAAATCCAAACACGTAAAAATAACCAAAAGTAAAATTTAAAAAATATGCAACGAAAATAGAAAAAAAATCATTTAAAACTATTAAAATGCAAGCGAGAATGTTTTTTAAAGAACGCTCCCATAGGTTTAACATTAAGGTTGCAGTCAGGGGCGGCGCCAAAACTTGCCCTACGGGGTGGGGGGAGGGCATAGTATCCCGACAGGGTGGCCGGATTAGAGTCCTGCGCGGGTCGGGCATATAATATATATATATATGTGTGTGGGGAGGGGAATGGGTAAAAAAGCGCAAATTTTCATGTTTTAATAAAAGATAATCAAGGGAAAAATTAGTTTAACTCATTGATTATTTTGAGAGCATAGAATCCTGCGTGGTTTGGGTCATACCCGACCCGAACCTGTAAATTATATATCCACTCAGCCTGAACCAGTTTAAAAAAATGAGTTGGATTAATTGATCCTAATCTGACAAACTTCGACCCAGAACGGACAGGTTTCAATACGAACCCAATCCCACCCCAAAACTGAAAAAAATAAACATAAAAATCCACAATAGAATAATGGAAAAGTAGCCTACAATTGTATTTCTAGTATCACTTATATTTTTTATGAAGAAAAAACAATATTTCTGTATATGTGCTCCTTGATACCCAAGTAATATAATGTTTCATTTTTAAGTATATTTTGGTGAATATTTTGAGAAATCGGGTAGAATTGAACCCACCCACCAAAAGCAATTTAAGTTAACTCAACTCGTAAAATATAAGTCAATTCGAACCTCTCTGAAAAAATATTCAGTTTAGCCGGATCCGATTCAAACTATCAGTCGGGTTTAGTTTTGTTTGCCCAACTCGATACAAGGTAGATTCGAACCCGAAATGAGATCTGAGCAGGGCCGGCCCAAGGGGTGTGCGAAGTGTGGCATCGCACGGGGCGCCTAGTCGCAGGGGGCGCCAACCGGCGGTAGGAGTAAAGAGTGGCGATAAATAATTTTGGATTCTACGTTTTTTGTTTTGTTTAACATTTTCTAAAACCAGGTGTGAATCATCTGTTGGGTCTAAGTAGATCTGCTGAGCAGAGGACCTTCTTTGTGCTTAAAGGCGCTAAACTTTCACATGCAGCGATTTCTGTATTCTTTACTTGAGTAAAATACAAAGAATTTGTGATGAACATATCAGAGGAACGTAGGATTTTAGGATGCGTTCTTTAAAGAAATCCCTTTATGCTAAAGGCTCAGATTACCTTCCTTGAATTTGGAAAAGTGACACCACCTATTCAACTCTTCCGCTTCCTTATGGAGTGAAAATTTCTTTTGACTGATTAATTGCGCCGTAGCTGAGGGGCGCCAAATTTAGGAAAGCTCTAAATCGAAATTATCTCACATATTTTGACGATAAACAAAAATTGCAGACTTTTTTCCCCCTTGTGTATGTCTGGATGCATTCTTTAGTAAAATATTTTATTATGTCCGAAAAATGAAGAAAGAAAAATTTCTCTAAATGTTACTAAGGATAGCTCAAACCCATTTTGTACTTTACATGATTACGTACCTGACAGGACCCTCAAACTGATTAAATGGAGGAGAGGGCGCGCCATATTTAGGGAGGCTTTAAATCAAAATTATCTCACATATTTTGAGAATAAGCAAGAATTGTAGACCTTTTATTCCCCTTGTGTATGGTGTTTGAATGCATTCTTTAGTAAAATATTTTATTACATGTGAAAAATGAAGAAAGAAAAAGTTTCTCTAAACTCAATTTGTTCTTTACATGATTACGTACCTGAAAGGACGATCCAAATGACTAAATGGAGGGAGGGGGGGAGGGGGAGCATATTTAGGGAAGCTTTAAATCGGAATTATCTCACATATTTTGAAGATAAACAAGAATTGTAGGCTTCCCCCTCCCCTTGTATGTCGTATGTGAATGCATTCTTTAGTAAAATATTTTATTATATACGAAAAATGAAGAAAGAAAAAGTTTCTCTAAACTTCTAAACCCATTTTGTTCTTTACATGATTACGTACCTGAAAAGAGGATCCAAGTGATTAAATGGAGAGAGGGAGGCGCCATATTTAGAGAGGCTTTAAATCGGAATTTTCTCACATATTTTGAAGATAAACAAGAATTGTAGACCTTTCTTTCACCTTGTGTGTGGTGTGTGAATGCATTCATTTGTAAAATATTTTATTATATTCGAAAAATGAAGAACTAAAGAGTTTCTCTAAACTCATTTTGTTCTTTACATGATTACGCCATGTTTAAGGAAGCTGTAAATCGAAAATATCTCGCATATTTTGAAGATAAACAACTATTGTATAGACCTTTTTTCCCTTTATGTGTGTGTGTCTGTAATCACTACTTAACCGGAATGTATACTATATACTGTGCTTCAGATTCTGTGTTCATATCTTAATTATTTTAAAGACAAGAATTTTTTTTCTTTTTTTTTTTCAAATGAATTTTTATAGAGATTAATGAATTTTCTAAAAATTCTCATTATGATAAGGGAATCCTTTTCAGAATTCAAAATTTTTGTGTAGTGATCACGATCATTTTTAAACCTTAAAAAATCGATTTTCTTGTTTTCGATATATTTTTTAATTTTTTAACCTATAAAAAGAGATTGCGTGAAAATATTCAAATCAGAACCGGGCCAATTTGAAGCTAATTGATAACGCATACTTTAACACAGATTCAAATTGAATTTAAACTTTGCGTGGGTTTTTACTACTTGTACACATTGTAAAAAAAAAATAAATAAATAAATAAAATAAATAAATAAATAAATAAATAAAACGTATTGAAAGATAGGTAATTTATTTTCAACATATATGGGGCATTCTCACAATCTTTTGACTTTTATGTCCCTGAATAATAATTTTTATTTTAGTACATATTCTTGAGGGGTTTTTTTTTAATTTCATATATTGGGGAACATCCCATTGCATAATTGCATAACAATATTAAATAGATAAATAAGTTTTAGATGATGTTGTGGGTCCAAATACCAGGAAAACTTCTATACCGTCCCGTGTTCCTGATGCTGATTTTTAAGTTTGGAGCTGTCTGTGTAATATTGTTTCAATAAAAATAATTCGACGTAATTTTTTTCCGAAACTGGAACTCTTTTTTCACATAAATATGTAGCAAAAAATGAACCTGCACACATTTTTAGGGTTGTTATTATTTTTTAAACTCTGTCCCTGGGTTTTAGATTCTTTACCGTCCCTCTTGTAAAATTATACAGAAGATCACTTCGGATGCAGCCACAGAATATTTTCAAGTTTTTTCTCAAGCAGAAGTATGCTAGAGAAAGAAGGTCTAAAATTCTTTGACAGGAAATTTACTGCGGAATTTAAATAAGAATATAAATATCAATTTGAAGCATCGTGGCTTTATGGGTAGTCTTATCGCCCCCAATGTTTATTACAACAATTTTCGAGGTAAATTATTATTTTTATTAAAATTTAATCCAATGTAAATAATTGTTTCTAAAAATCAATGAACATTGTGGCTACCACTTAGTCTTAACATGATGTGCCTAAAATAGGTGGTAATTTACCTTACCGTTCCATCCACACCATCCTATTTTTCCCACTTCGTCCCTGTTTTCCCATACCGTCCCCCCTTTTTTACCTTACCGTCCCTTCTTTAACACCCCTTTAAGACAATGTTATACCAAAATTTTGTACTAAAACTAATACATTGTTATTATTTCTTATTTGAATGTTCTGTGGGTACTATGCAAATTCATAATAAGTAAAAATTTAGAAGAAAATAAAAAGCTTTAGTGGTCAAATGGTAAGGAAAAATAAACTCGCAAGTTTAACAAACCTCAGTTAAATAAAAAATTTTTCGCTGCTGACCATTTTTTCTTTATTTTGAATCATTAAGGCATTCCTCTATCAGATTAAAATGTTATTTTAGCAAGTTTAATTTCACCAGATTTTTATTCCCGAAAGTCAAAAGATTGTGAGAATGCCCCATATGTATAAAATGATTATAGTAAATTTTTTACCTACTTTTTTGACTACTTAAAAGGCGTAAAATTTACTTGTTGCAATTAGAACGTGTTTTCTGTATGTGATACACCTTTAAAAAGCACAATCTAACACCCACCCCCCACCAAAAAAAAAAACGAAACAACAAAAAAAAGAAAACGCGTCTAAATTTAAACTAATTAAAGTTGCCAAGCAACTAGGGAATCCATACACCTGCTTTATTGTTCCATTGTTCCACAGAGTAGTACTAATAAGTAGCATGTAGATAAATTAAAAGCAAAAACACAGTTACATCCAGGCTAAGAATATATCGTGTTACAATGCAATGGGAGCCTTAGAAAAAAGAGCGTTTAAACGCGGCTAGTAGCCACGAAAAAGAGAAATTAAAAGCTAAGAAGATAGACAATAGATCTAACACCCACCCCCCACCAAAAAAAAACGAAACAACAAAAAAAAGAAAACGCGTCGTTTAACTGACACAAACATTGTTAGAGTATGTAGGTATAATCATTTTATAATATACCTATATTCCAAAGAAATGATGATCTATCTGCAAAGTATTATTATTATTATTTTCAATGTAGTAGCAAAAACACAGTTTTGGGGAAACATACCCAGAGTTATCAATCGGAGTCTGCGTTAAAGTCTTGCATTTTTAATTTCAAATTGATCTGTTTATAATTCGAATATTCTTATGTGGTTTTTGTTTTGCTTTTTAAAGAATTTAAAACTCACGACTCACCAAATATAAAATTAATACATGCTACTTATTAGTACTACTCTGTGGAACAATGGAACAATAAAGCAGGTGTATGGATTCCCTAGTTGCTTGGCAACTTTACATCCAGGCTAAGAATATATCGTGTTACAATGCAATGGGAGCCTTAGAAAAAAGAGCGTTTAAACGCGGCTAGTAGCCACGAAAAAGAGAAATTAAAAGCTAAGAAGATAGACAATTTTTAAGAGTATATTCCAAATAATAAACATAACTATTCTAATAAAATTTCTTCTTTCAATAAATTAATTATTGTTATTGTTGTCCTATACCATGGTATAATGAATGACGTTTAATTTTTGGATCACAATGTTACATATTGAGATTGATATTCATTATAAAATTCAGATTTCAAAGATAGAATTAAATATGGATATGTTTATCTATTTTATAGTCTTTTTAAATAATATCTTAAATAATTAAGAATAGCATGTGTAAAAGTTTATGAACGAATAATTTACGAATATTTTAAAAATTGTGTGAAAAAAGTCAATAATTTGAACAGGTATGATGTTGGGGGGGGGGGGCACCCATGAGAATGCTCGCACGGGCGCCAAAATTGTCTTGGGCCGGCCCTGCCACCCCCTTGGCTACGCCACTGTCGGCAGAACGGTGATAGGCAAATGACCGTCCTGCTTGATACTATTTTCTTATTTTGGACAAATCTAAAAAGTTAACATGTAAAAAAAAAGAAAAAAAAATTACCGTTTTAGCAGAAGTTACTACTTTTGTTATTCATGATTTAGTGTACGGACCTATCGTTAGAGGGGACCTTCCGACCCCACCCCCTTGGCTAAGCCACTGTCGGCAGACGGTGATAGGCAAATCACCGTCCTGCTTGATGCTATTTTCTTATTTTTGACAAATCTAAAAAGTTAACATGTAAAAAAAAGAAAAAAAATTGCCGTTTTAGCAGAAGTTACTACTTTTATTATTCATGATTTAGTGTACGAGCCCATCATTTGGGGGTGAGATTCAGACCCCACCCCCTTAGCTACGCCACTGTCAGCAGAACAGTGATAGGCAAATCACCGTCCTGCTTGATACTTATTTCTTATTTTGGACAAATCTTAAAAAAAAAAAAAAAATAGATTTTTGGAAGGCAATAAAATCGAGTAAAACTGTTAAATCATAAATTTTACCAATTTAATCACGTATTTCCACGTGAAATCAACTGTAATCAAGTGTAAACAGCTGTAATCTAGGTGTAATCAGGTATAATCACATGTAATCTAGGTGTAATCAGGTATAATCACATGTAATCTAGGTGTAATCAGGTATAATCACATGTAATCATAGTAATAAGCTGTAATCAAGGTGATTCCGTAATCTCGTACACGATTTCTCCCATTGAGAGTTGAGAGACCCCTCGGGAAGATCAGTTTCAATCCATCTTATTGTTCGTGGAAGAGGGTGATATGAAGAAAGAAACGCGGTTAACTTTCGGAAAAAAAAATGTCCTAAAAGAATTAAGTTCCCCGAGTAAGATATGATTGCTAATGTCTCAATTAAAAATTAAAACACTTGTGAAATAGGTTATTTTAATGTATAAAAGTTATTTTGAAGATTTATGAAAATCGTCTACACTATCTAAAAACTAGAGATCTGTTTGTCATTGTTTTTTAAGTGCATGTTCTGTGTACATAACATGTATATTTCCTATATTATAGCTATATGTTTCAAGTTGAAACAACAACAACAAAAAAAAAGATGATTACCCAGTAAAATTTCATGCTGTGCTGTTATTTGTTTTTATGATTGCATGTTCATTAATGATTTGTTAAAAAATTACGAGAAAATGTTTTGCTAATTTAGTTTAAATAGAAAAACACATTTGTTCTTTTATTAAGTAAAGAGGAAGTAAAAAAAAAAAATAAAAACAGCCACAATATGTATGTTAATACTGGCGATTTTTCAAAGTTGTTTTTAAAAAGAAATAATAACATTTAGAGAGCATCTAAAAGTAATATTAAACATTTTTTATAAATAGTTGTTATTATTCTTAACTTCATTTATCAGCTAAACTCTTTGATACATAAGACAACAATATTTAAATTATTGCTAAATGCTATAATTTAAATATTATAAATATTTAATTATTATAAAATTATAAATATTTGCTATTATAATAATTGCTAAATGCGATTGCTGAATATTCAAAGCTCATTTTTTTAATTCTTATTTAATTAAAAGACATTTTTTAAAAAATTCCTTTTATTTATAGATTCATACGTGAAACGAGTTTAAAGTAGTTTTTTAACTAACAGTAACTACCACAGTAAATAAATGCAATGTTTTTGGAAGGAAACAAATAATGGCGATTTCATTAATTTCTCTATTTCTTCGAGAGTTTCCTGAAAGAAAAGGTCAGGGGAGTTTATTGACTGTCATTCTTAATTTGTCATCAGAGTTCAATTCATTGCCTAAAAAGGCACAAAGGGGTTTAAACACTTAAAAGTTACCGGAAAAAAGAAAAAAAAAACTGTAAACTTAGTTTAGAAGTTTGATGAATAATGCGCTCTCCGGAATTATTTTTCTAAAAAACCTTCTTCAAGCAAACAGGAAAAAACGGAATTTGTTTAATTTTCTTCAAAGAAATGGGTCGCTCATAGAGGGAGTTCAACTGGGATGGTCTCTGAATGGAGGTAAAATTAGTATTGAGCCCATGGGAATAAATTTCGTTCCATGAAAAAATGGTCGTTCAGGGAGGTGGTCGCACAGGAAGGTTTCACTGTAATTAATTAATGATTTTAATAATAGCGTTGTATTTTCATAAAAATAGATAACCGACTAAAAAAATGATAACATATACTATTTTGATGTAAAGACCAAGTTACAAATAAAAAGGAGAAAATTTTGGTTGGATCAAAAATGATAACGATATCAAAAGACAACGCCCCCTCTCCCCGGAGATATCTAACGATATCATGTGCTAGCCCCCCCAAGGGCACCCATATGATTAATTTTAGGGGGGGGGGGCTGAGAAAAATCTCAAATTCCTCCAAAGCTATCATACATTTTAGTAAAAATTTAAGGTACTTTGCGTTTTCTCGCGATCTTTTGACGAAATTTGCGGTTTTTCGCGATTTTTTTATGAAATTTCCGTTTTTTTTCTACGATTCTTTGACGAAATTTAGGTTTTTTGTACGATTGTTTGACAAAATTTGCGTTTTTTGTACGATTGTTTGACCAAATTCGCGTTTTTTGCTATGCTTTGACGAAATTCGTATTTTTTGCAATCCTTTGACGAAATTTGCGTTTTTTCAGCGTTTCCATGACGAAATTCACGTTTTCCCATTGATTCTTGAACAAAATTCCCGCTTTTAAGACCCTTTGACGAAATTCGTCTTTTTTCACGATCCATTGACGAATTTGGCGTTTTTTCGTGATCTTCTAACTAAATTTGAGTTCTTTCCTGCGATCTTTTGACGAAATTTGCGTTTTCTCCCGCGATACTTTGAAGAAATTTGCGTTTTTCCCATGATTCTTTAACGAAATTTGTGCTTTTCCGCGATTCTTTAACAAAATTCACGTTTTGCTCGTTATTCTTGAACGAAATTCGCTTTTTTTTTTGGGAAATTTGTGTTTTTTCCGCGATTCTAGAACGAAATTTGCATTTTTTCGCGATCTTTTGACGAAATTCGCCCTTTTTTCGCGATCCTTTGACTAAATTAGTGATTTTTTTCTGCAAACTATTAACGAATTGATTTTTTCGGCGACGATTTGTCAAATTTCGCAATATTTTTCCGTGATATATTTTATGTTCGAATTTTCGGATTGATGACCGATTATTGTTAAATCTGTCTCTAATTTCTCAGCCTTTTGTTTACGCAAAATCTTTTTTACTTATGAAAATGGATCCTGTCTATAACGAAATCCTTCCTTATGCAGAAAAAGTGTTATCGTCTTGTAGGAAAAAAACCCACACAGTAACACTTGCTAAAATAATTAGTATGTTGTGGCCATCACAAAACTTTCTTCTATATAAATCACGTCAATTAAAATCATTTAAATAGCACATGAAAGTACATCAATTTAGCTCCAATTCATATCAAAGTATATCTGAATTTGAAGTTTGATGGAAATTCGTGCATTTGTTCTTGAGATAGAGCTATAGCGGAAATACTGAAAAATGCAGCATAGCAGCGCCACCTGTTGAGCGATTTACACCAAAACATAAACAACACTAATTCATATCAAGGTATACCTGAATCTGAAGATCGATGAAAATCCAAGCATTACTTCTTGAGATGGAGCTATTGCGGAAATCGCAAAAAACAGTATAGCAGCGCCACCTGTTGAGCGATTTACACCAAAATGTATAAAATGTCAATTCATGTCAAGGACTAACTGAATATGAAGTTTGATGAAAATCCGTGCATCAGTTCCGGAGATACATCTATAGTGACAATTCTGAAAAATACAGCATAGCAGCACCACCTGTTGAGCGATTTACACCAAAATGTATAAAATTTCAATTCATGTCATGGACTAACGGATTCTGAAGTTTGATGAAAATTCGTGCATTAGTTCTTGAGATACAGCTATGGTGGAAATTCTGAAAAATGCAGCATAGCAGCGCCATCTGTTGAGCGATTTGCACCAAATCATAAGCAGCACTAATTCATATCAAGGTACATCTGAATCTGAAGTTTGTTGAAAATCCAATCATTAGTTCTTCAGATAAAGTTATTGCGAAAATTGCAAAAAATGCAGCATAGCAGCGTCACCTGTTGTGCAATTTACACCAAAATCTATAAAATGTCAATTCATGTCAAGTACTAGCTGAATCTGAAGTTTAATGAAAATCCGAGCATTAGTTCTGGAGATTGAGCTATTGTGGAAATCGTGAAAAATGCTGCACAGCAGCGCCACCTGTTGAGATATATTTAAACCAAAAACTAAACAACACTAATTCATATCCAGGTATACCTGAATCTGAAATTTGTGGAAAATCCAAGCATTAGTTCTTGAGATAGAGCTATTGCAGAAATTACAAAAAATGCAGCATAGCAGCATCACCTGTTGAGAGATTTACACCAAAATGTATAAAACATCAATTCATCTCAAGGACTAACTGAATCTGAAGTTTGATGAAAATTCGTGCATTAGTTCAGGAGATTGAGCTATTGTGGAAATTGTGAAAAATGTTGCATAGCAACGCCACCTGTAGAGCGATTTACACCAAAAACTAATCAGCACCAATTTATATCAGGGACTAACTGAATATAATTTTTTATTAAATTCCGTTTATTAGTTCTTGAGATAGAGCGCCCACAAAATTTGGGTCACATACAGACAGACGTTTTGTAAAAACATGTTTTTCGGAATCTCTGACCCCTAAAACGTGTAAATCCGTCGAAAACCGAAAGTCGAAAATTTTTACGAATCCAGTACTTTCTTCTTGTAAAGATAGAAGAAAGTAAAAATCATGGTTATGACAAAAGGAATTCCCAACAATTATACCTGCTAAGGGAAGGGCGTAGGAACTGGGGGAGCTGTGCCTATCCCTGGAATATTTCAGACGGGCTCAGCTCCCCCGGGAGAAATTCTCGCACCACATCTGTTTACGATACATTGCTGAATTAAAAAATAAAGTATACTTTTTCTAGGAAATTCACACAATAAACAACAAAGAGAAGAGAGATATAGGGGGTGGTGAGCACACTTGTTTGTGCCTTCACCCTTTTTCTCATTGTTTACAACCCTCCCGATTTCCAAAAAAAGGGGGCCTTATATAGGTCTACTACAAATTACCTGCACCGATAACATCTTTATAAAGAGGAGGCCTTTAAAATTGATTTGGAAGATATTTGTAAAGAATTTGTAAGCAAAACAACAGAAAGCACTGTAATTTTTGGCAAATGGAAGTGGGAGAAGCCTCAAATTTGAATATTGTATTCGGCATCGGACATAAATTAAGTTTCTATGTATCAGGATCAAGTATATCTATTAAAAATTATTTTAACTGTATTAAAGAGTTTGTGATCTTTTGATATGCTTCTATTTTATACTTCTGTTCGTGAAACGTGTAACACTATGACGGAACCCTCCAAAATGAACGAAATGATCCGCGCCACTAGCTTTCGCAATATGCCCCGGCTCCCCCTGTTTGTACAAAGTTCCTACGCCACTGTGCTAAGGCGAAAACACGTCTAAAACGGAAAATTCTTCCGGTGCCTTCTGATCTTGTCGATGCAGGCTTTATTATGCTCTGTCTTTACAAGATAAAGTTAAATTTTTCATATCTTGCAACTGATTTATATTTAAAGAAACTTTCACAAAACTAAAATCTAGGGGGGGGGGGGGCTGAAGCCCCTCGTTGCCCCCCCCCCCATATGGGCGCCATTGGACCCCGCCTCCCTCCTAAAATGATAACGTTATATATGCACAGCCCCTTAGTAGCGTAAATTACCATAGATAGCTGTTAAAAATAAATATTAAGATATGCACTGAAAAAAGTCAATACAAGTTGGCTTTTTTAATTTTTTTATAAAAAGACCGTTTTTTTTTCCATTTCAAAAATATTTACGAATTTCTTTTGAAAAATCTGGTCAACTCGAAACTAAAACATTTAAAGCCACCCGACCCGCCACGAAAATAATCAATGTCAACCCGACATAAACCCAGTCACAGGTTACGTCGGGATCGGGTACATTAACATAACGCACAAGATCTTGAAAAAATAGATACTACACACATAATAAAATAACAATTTCTGCTAAATTGTACAAAAGGGTCCAAGAGCTAAGGGGATGAACACTGGGGCGGATCCAGAGACTCGTTTTTTTTTTTTTTGGGGGGGGGGGCGATACCAGATTGATGATATATAATCAACACAGTCATAGTTTCTATTGGTTAAATCATTCCTTGCAGTTAATTATTATATGAATATGAAATAATTTTTGCTATTTAAAATTACTATAGGCTCTCGATTATCCGACGTTCAATTAACCGACACACTCGGTTAACCAACCCTCTTATTATATAATTGGGTTGGCCGAAAAAAAACCTTTATTTCGATTTTTGATGATGAACAGTGCGGAAGAGTTGCCACTGGTGGCACTAAGTTTACACAAAAAATTTGAGATTTTTCGGACAATTCCTTCATTTGGCGCAAAAAGCTTGAAGTTTTGCTCAAATGCTGATTTTTGAACTTTTTTAGCAAAAGTTTTTAAAATGGTAAATTAAATTTGTTTTCGCTGAATTTACTTAAAATGTCATGTTTAGTGTACAAAATGATTAAATAAGCTCTGATTATCTATTATATATTAGTTATGTGTATTTAGAATTAGGCGATTTTTATAGCCTTTTCGCGTATAACTGAGCAAAAATTGTAAGTATTGTTTGGTTCGTTCGTCGGTTTCTCTCTTTTGTCTTTATCATGTTTCTCGCTCTTCCTTCGGTTTTTCGATCCGTTCAGACTCACATATTTGAATGCCGAACCACAGCATGTCTTGACAGCAATTCTGGAAGGTGGGGAGATATGGAGTAGAAACCAATGTAAACGCAATCAGTCATCACAAGGATGAGGTGGGAAATTGGAGATGGGAGTAACTGCAAGATGGGATTTTAATTATTTTTCTGCTCTAAAATACAGCTATTTGTCAGAAGATTAAAAAAGTGGGAACTTGAAGCAGGCAGTTCGTCTGAATCAGAATTTGAACAAGGGCATTCAAAAGCAGACACTCCCAAACGCATATCTCTTTCTCACACAGCGTTTACCAGATTTAGAACTGGTATATCATATAGGTAAACTGCGTTAAGAGCTTCATCTGTGCTTCAGGATGCAGGAATTGTGACAACCAGTAATAAAAATCTTGTCATCGATAAAGACTTGGTGAGGAGACCGAAAAAAAAAAAAATTTGAAAAGAAGATACAGGAGGATGAAAAATTACAACCATATTTTTTTACAGTAGAAATAATAACACTATCTTTATAGAGAAAAGGGAACAAGCGGCACCGTCGAGAGAAGTACGAAGCACATAATCCTTAATGGCGTGCGAAAATGTACTTGTTCATTTCTACGAGCCTATTCCTGTTTCATGGACATCAAAAATGCAAAAGGCTGAAGATTTGAGTACTCTATTAATCTAGCTCCATTTCAGTTGGTACAGGTCTCAGGCCAAGTGGCTCTAGTTTAGACAGTTGATGTCGCTGTCAGAGTGGGAGCTCGTTCGTATGAAGAATACATATCAAATGTTGCAGTTCTCTTCTTGATTTTTTCCAAAGTAGGCTTTATTCTGGCTTAGAAAATTATATAATGATTTTGCCATTTCTCCGCAGTGGTCAGAAGGAGGTGTCAGATGACCCAAATATTCCAGACCACGTTCAGATAACATGGTGATATTTGTTTGGTCTTTCTGTCGACGATGCTGCTAGTCCCCTTTTTTATGAAGATCGTTTTATTTTTTCTACTATCAAAAAAGATGCTTGTAATTTTTCTTCCTCTAAGATCTTCCTCCTTCTCCTGTATCTTCTTTCACAGTTTCTTTTTCTGCCTCCTGACCAAGTCTTTACCGATGACGAGATCCTTATTCCCTATTGTCACAATTCGAGCAATTTTTGCTCACTTATACGCGAAAAAGCTATAAAAGTCACCTAATTCAAAATGCACATAACTATTAATTAGAGCTTATTTAAACATTTCGTACACTAAACATGACATTTCAAGTAAATTCTGCTAAAAACACTTAAATTTAACATTTTTTAAACTTTTGCTAAAAAAGTTCAAAAATCAGCATTTGACACAAACTTCAAGCCATTTCCGGCAAATGAAGGAATTGTCTGAAAAATCTCAATTTTTTTGTGTGAACTTAGTGCCACAAGTGGCAACTTTTCCGCACTACCCATCATCGAAAATAGAAAAAAAAGTTTTTTTAGGCCCACCCTATTATATAAGCCTCTTCTCCTCAAAGTATGACTTATTGTTACTAATTGTGCCGAAAAATTAAAAATGTTACCATAGAATTTATTTATTAAATGTCTTATTTTTATTCTTTTCATTTTTACTCTGGTAATTATTTATCTTTCGGTTTATTCAAAAAAGGGACTGAATAAAAATATCAAGGGATCTTAACATCCTTGAAAAGTCAAAATGTGTCATCTAAGCGGTGCGTATGCTTCTTCATAATCTACTCATTATTAGTCCATCAAGGTTAACATTTGTTACTGAGACCTAAGGTCTGTTTCCATAGCTTCTCTAAAAGAGGTAGAAAGACAGCGAAAAATGGTAAACCAAACAATGAATGGTAGGTGAATGTAGAGCGGCATTTTCTATTCAAATCACCTAGAAGGCCTTTCATTAAGTAAATACATAAAGGAAGAACTGGTTTACCAAGTTGGCTTTAAAAAAATTAACACACTATATGCATTTTAGCTTTTAACTGACTAAGACATAATCCTTTTTTATTCATTCATCAAATACCCCTTGAAATTCAACAATGTGGGTGGCAATAGCAGTACATTTTTTTAAACATTAATGGCTTTTTTCAGAAAATATTAAGGGTGTATTCGAAAAAATGTTTTTCCACCCTCAACAGCTCGAAATTTTCTGAGACATTTTCAGACTCATTTTTAAAAGTAAAAACATGAAATTTGCTGGGGGTGATTTTTGAAGACATGTTTAACGTGCCGTGTGATTTCATTTTCAGCTCAATTAATTAGAATTTGATTTTTAAACAATTATTTTCTCCGTATGACCATTTTTTTCATTCCCAGATCGTCCGTTTCGGAAAATTTGGTTCAAAACGCCAACTTTGAAAGCGTTTAATACAGTATTTTCTGCATTTATCAAAAAATTGAGAAGCACGGCACATTATGTAGTTTCTAAATAAGATAATTTCCCAGTTTGATGCGTTTGAGAGCAAAAATGAATTTAAAAATGAATCGGAAAATAAGCAGTTTGGATCGGAATACACCCTTAAGATGCTTGAAGATTTAAAGGGTCCTTCCTTTTCTTGTTTCTTTCTTTCTTTGAAAATTGCTACGAATCCCATTCTTTTCTCAAACAAAAGAGCTCTCTGCAAAAATATTATACAGAAATTAGAAGTGCAGCTTCTTTGAAAAGATGAAAAAGTTCCCACACTTTAAAGGGGTCCGCATAACGGTATCAATTTTCTGTTGTAGAAATTCAACAAAAGGTACACGAAGTGGCATCGACCCCCACCTCAACCCATAGTGTCAAAAATTATGGCTCCATATGCCTTTTGACAGGACATAAACCTTTTTTGTTCATTAATTGGCGAAACGTCAGTGATATTTACCATTGACACCCGAAAAGTGACCCGAAAAAGCGAAAACTGCCGTTAAAAGCGTTGGATTTATATCTTGGGGGAGTGGGGGGACCGCCCCGATCGCCCCCCCTGGATCTGTGCCTCGGGGAATCTCCTCCTGGCGCTAAATATTCATTTTTTTTCGCGGCCCTTTGACAAAATTCGCGTTTTTTTAGCTATTCTTTGGCGAAATTCACGTATTTTTTTCGCGATCCCTTCACAAAATTCGCATTTTTTCCGAGATCTCTTGACAAAATTTGCGTTTTTTCCGCGATTCTTTGGCAAAATTCGCGTTTTTTCTGCGATTTTTTGACGAAATTTACGTTTTTTTTCTGCGATCATTTGAGAAATTTGCGTTTTTTTTTTCGCGGTCCTTTGACGAAATGCGCGAATTTTTGACAAAATTGGCGCTTTCTGCGCGATGCTTTGATGAATTTGATGATTTTTTCTGGGAACGAATGAAGAAATTGATTTTTTTTTTTTCGGCGATCATTTGTTGGAATTCGCGATAAGCGGTGGATTTACACTTTTTTTTGGGGGGGGGGGGGAGGCGATCGCCCCAATCGCCCCCGCCCCCCCGTGAATCCGCGCCTGGATGAACATGTTATGCTACATTTTCAATTTTTTTTTTTTTTTTTTGGTTGAAAGCGTTATGAGGTATCCTATCACATGGTGAAGCTAAAATACTAATATTCTATTTAGTCTTGAAGATTTAGGACATTATTCATTAATATTTAATATTTTAATATTTAATAATGTCAATAATATTAATAATTTTTAATATTTGAAAATTAAATATGAATAAGTTTTTCTGAGAGAATTTAGTACCATACCTGTTAATATTTTAAACACATGGTATCAAACAGAAAATAAATCATTAAAATTTACAGCAAAAACTTTCACTTCAAATTTCTTGAAATGTAATTTTTGTTACTTAACATGTTCTTTCACTTAGCTCTTCAATTGTGTTGTGCAGTACAAATATAAACAATTTACATTTTTAAAAATGTGTGTAGTCAGTTCAAAAATTTACAGAATATTTCTTCTTATAAATAACGATAAAAATAAAATTTAAAAAAAGGTTTGAAATAATTACTACTGACTACTTTATTTTATATCTGACTGACACGTTTTTTTTTAAGAAGAAGAATATATTTATTTACACTTTTCCCACCATTCATATCATAATATATTTTTCACATAACATCTTTAAAGTTCGTTAGATAAAATTTGCTACATTAACAATAACACATTAATATATTTAAATTGTAATTGCATAATTTTTCAACAACCATTATGAAATGTAAAAATACATATATATATATTTATAAGATCAACAAATACATTTAGAATACATTATTATGTATTTAAAGAATATATAAGATACCATTAATAATAAGAAAAAATAGTTCAAAAAGAATTTTTGACATTCAGAATGAAAAGATACCAACATATACCGTAATAGACTTACATTCATAATTACATGCGCTTATACAGCATAATAATTTGAATGCTTATATAAAACCACTATAAACCAATACAAATGATCAACAACAAATATGAATGTATAAATTATAAAGGAATTTATTCAAATTAAAAATGATGTATAAATCACTATAAAATTCTATGAAACAGAACCTTATAACAAGAGCAATATGAAATTGAAAATACAGTAAACATTGGAAAAATGGAAATATTTGTGGAATCAAGGCAGAATCATCAGGCCCAAATTACCTTAATTACCACAAATAACATATACGGTTTCATCTTTGCATATATAACAGTCGGAAGACGATTTAACGAATTTCTCGATTTAGCGAATTTTTTTTTTTTTTTTAATGGTCTCAACAAAAGGGAATAAAAATACTTCGATTTAACGAATTTATAATCCCAATTTAACAAATAACTTTCGATGACAAAAAAAAAAAGAAAAAAATAGCAATTTATCAAATTACAACGACCATTTGGATAAAAAAATTTTTGAAGACTAAAATTTAAGACATAAAAAATCGCACGGAGTTGATCCTACATTACGTACGCCGTGAATTAAACATTAATAGTGTTATTACACGTAAAAATTGCAAGCCAAAAATATCGCCTGCGACCCGTCAGATTTCATGAAACTTAAGTATTATCCACCTGTAACTTACGTAAATATCCAAGCATTTCATTGGCTGTTCGGGAAAAGGCTTTTCCATCGTCCGATTTCCAAGAAATCTGACGGCCCATTTTAAATGAAATTTCATTCTTAATCTTCTTAACATCCGACAATATTACTTTTTACACCGTCGGATAGAGAAAAAAATGTACTTTTAAATGCAATTTGTTTGAAAGCTGTATCTCAATTTGTTTCTGAGTTATTATTTTTTTTTTTTTTGTGGTTTTTATTACTTTTTTGTTATAGTGGTAACAGAAGGTATCCATCGTTGTTGAAATTAAAGGGAAATACAGATTACTGTATAGACTAGGCATGTCAAACACGTGGCCCGCGGGCCACACTTGGCCCGCCGGTGGTTTATCAGTGGCCCGCCAAGTGTTTGGCATTTTCCCTGTGATCATTGCAGTTCATGTTTTATGCAAAAAATACAATTTCCATGACAACACGTGGCTGCAGTGTTGCTATATTGTACGACGCGGCAACGGTTAGCGACTTTTTTACGTTAAGATGTCTATCACTATTTTAGAACAGTAGACCTCACTTTATTTAATTAAAGACGTTCCATGGTTAAATTAAGCGGAGATTGCTAGTGAAAAAAAAAAGATGTAGCTATTTTGACTAAAAATATTTCTCAATCTGGCAACTTTGCCTTGCGGTAGAGGTGACAGACAACATAAAGTATAGTAATATGCATGTGGCCAGATCTAACTCATTTTAAAATTTTAATTCCAAGAGCTTATGGATAGAAGAGTAACGAATCGGAAAACTACAAAGAGCAAATCTTCAAGCTGAAAAAGGAAAAATGTTTTTCGCTCGTGACTCCCATTCAGAAACCGCAGTCTCTAAAACACGATAATTTGCTCTGTTTTAAAAAGATTGCGGAAAGACATATTTATTGTTACACGAGAAGTGGCGATCTTCTCTAATGTAGACTAAAATATATAATATTATTGCTAGGAAGATTTATGATATACAAAAAATTTCAATATTTGTTCGGACTTTTGACTGTTTTTCGAGGAGACTGGGACCCACTGCTCCACATCCTCGACCATAGTAGAATGGAAGCACTAACAGGGATATTTGTTAAAATTGATGTCTTTTATCTTTCAAATACTTCTTTTAGAATTTGGTTATCTTTAGAATTTTTCATCATTCGTTTTTATTGTTTTGTTTTGTACTAATAAGGTTGTGTTTTGATTTAGCGAGGTTTTACAACATTCATTCTGTGCAATAGCAATAAAATAAATTTACTCTTTTTTATGTGGCCCGCGGATATGTCTTAAATGCTTGATTTGGCCCGCGATGGTGAACGAGTTTGACATGCCTGGTATAGACCCATCATAAAACAAATAAAATGCGGATTCAACCAATGAAAACCTTCAGATATGCTTTTAATTTCCCATCCTGACGAGAACAATAACCATTTTTCCAAATGGTTTAAAAAAAAAAAAAAAAAAAAAAAAAAAAAAAAAAAAAAAAGAAAAGAAAAGAAAAGAAAGAAAAAAAATGAAAAATTGAAGAAATTTTCTAATACTTAGTAAAAATTTTATTTTCAATATCCCTGACTGGCAATTTTCTTGTTTTCATAAGTTACATTACCATCATTACCATTATAAACATAAACAGCAGCGCTAACTTTTCAAAAATATTGGGTGGGTTCAAAAAGTTTTGAGTAAAATACCACCTATAATTTTCCCCCTTAGTGTGTATGTGTCTGGAGAGAGAAGCGAATGACTAAAGATGATAATTCGAAATTAAATTATGTTTTTTCCAAGCAAATTTTTTAATTATTACAGTTTAATTATATTTAATTTTATAAATATTTTTTAAATTATATTCTTATAAGTTCTTCCTTATAAATATATTAATACTTATTTTAAATAACATTGGAATTAACTCTTGAAAGTGCAAAAACTAAATACCAAGAAAAGAATAAAATTTAGTCACCAAATGTTATATCATTTCAAGACATCAAAACATATGGCAAAATATGCAGGATTTTTTTTTTTTTTTTTTCATGAGAAATTTAACTATACATCCACTGAAGGGGGTTGTCAGTGCTCCTGTAAGTCTAATGGATGTCCTTACTATTTTTCAAACAAAGCTATTTCGAGAACGTTAATAAAACCAAATTTAATTTCAGCTATTAAATAATTAAATTAATTGAAATTGGGTGGGCAGAGAGAAAAAATTATTGGGTGGGCTCGCACCCCATGGGCCCATGTAAGTTGGCGCTACTGATTATAAACATCGGGGAAAAAACACGATTTGGTAACTAAGCGTGCTATGAAAAATAAACCCGTTCGCTAATGCTAATCCTATGAAAGAAATTTATAAAGATATTTCGGTTGCATTTTAATATTTTTAAATGAGTTTTTTTTTTTTTTTTTTTGGATACTGGAAGTCGATCTGTACAAAGGCTGTTTTTTACTTTTTCGATTTTGACTGCATATATATATATATATATATATATATATATTTATTTTTTATGGGGATGCTTTCACTTTCGAAACCGGTTCCGAAAATGAAAGTGTCCTCACAAAAACTATTTGTAAACAAAATCGAAAAAGCAAAAATCGGCCTTTAGTCGCCCGGTGGCGTGGTCAGTAAGCGGAGGCTGCTGTCACCCCGAGGGCCCGGGTTCGAGTCCCTGGGTAAGACATGGATGTAATTGTGAATGTCCCATTGTAGTTTATAATATATATGTAATGGAAAATAAAAATTGTTGTGACTTGTTGTTGTTTCTGTATAATAAGGATCATTCGAGGCGACAGCCATTGTAGCTGTAGGCCCCAAAGCATTCTCTCCACTTCGGTGGACGTCAAATGTCAAATCGGCCTTTGTACAGATCGATCTCAACTATCCCACGAAAAAAAGAAAAAAAAATCCTTTAAAAATATTGGAATGCAACCGGAAAGAGGCTACTTTAGTCAAGCGAAAAGTCTCGCTAATGCTAATCCTATAGAAGAAATTTATAAAGATATCGCTGTTGCATTTCAATATTTTTGAATGATTTTTTTTTTCATTGGATAGCTGAGATCGATCTGTACAAATGTCGTTTTTTACTTTTTCGATTTTGATTGCAGGATTTTTTATAGGGATGCTTTCACTTTCAATACTGGTTCCGAAAATGGAAGTGTCCTCACTATAAATATCCGTAAACAGAATCTAAAAAGTCAAAAAACGGCCTTTGTACAGATCAATCTCAGCTATCCAATTAAAAAAAAAAAAAAAAATGATTTAAAAATATTGAAATGCAACCGAGAAGAGGCTACTTTAGTCAAGCGAAAAGACTCGTTCGCTAATGCTAATCCTATAAAAGAAATTTATAAAGATATCGCTATTGCATTTCAATATTTTTAAATGTTTTTTTGCATTGGATAGCTGAGATCGATCAGTACAAAGGCTGTTTTTTACTTTATCGATTTTGATTGCAGAATTTTTTTATAGGGACACTTTCGAAACCGGTTCCGAAAATGAAAGTGAACAGTATTCCTTTCGGGAACACAGACACAGAAGAAAGTTTAAATGCGCACTCTTGAAATGATGTAAACAGATGCTGACTTCAGACATTTTTTTTTTTTTTTACTAGGCATCTAATCTAATCATAAAGATAAAGATTTTTAAAAGCATTATTGATTTGGAATTTAAACAGATTTATAATCATTTTATTTTCTTTCTCGATTCGGGAGCATAATATACTTACGTCCCAAACTTATTTCAAACATTTTGTTTAAATATTTTCTAATTAAAACATCTGTTGACATCATACGCAGCGATTAGTTATATGTTACAAAAATAACAGGTTGTTGGAACCTGTTACCTGTGCAAGTGTGAAACGATGGAACCTGTTAACCAAAATTATTTCTGTTTCCCATCTCTAGCATATACATACCTGTATATAAAATTTAAAATACATAATTATGGGGGAGAGGATAGAACAAACAATAAAACATAATTAATACATACACTTTTTATATGCTATTGTAATAGAATTTACTATGTATGAGATACTAATATGATATTGTCCGCATTGAGCTAAAATTTAAATAAAAATTAACACTGACATTATTAATTTAAATATATATGTAATTTAAATTAATAAATAAAAAGAATTATACATTTAGGCATTGAAGTTTACTGAATCAACATTCATAATAAAATATGTATTATTGCATCGTAATTATTAAACAAATGCCTTCTCTCTCTTTATTTTTTTAACCATTGCGTATATTATCCAAACAACGCCACCCACCTCCGTACTCTAACATCTACCCACCCAGCTATCCTTATATATATATTTTTTTTATTATTGTTATTTTGTGCTTTTTTAGTTTTTTTTAATTTTTTTACGCAATTGGCTAATTGTGTTGTAAGATCATTTATATACTAAATATACATTACTTTCATTTTAAATTGGATATGTAAATGTATAAGGAACATGTAAACAGCATGTCACAAGCCATGCCTCCTGTCTCCATTGGCTTAAGTTCTTATATTTTTAGATATATCGTATTGTTTAAAGTTTGCTGGTTTGTTGTTGTTGGATGACGGGTTTGTTTTTGAGTTAATTTAGTAGCTGTCATTTTGTTCAGTTTATTTATTTTTATTTTGCATTAGTTCAGTGGTAGCCAAAATTGTGAACACTTTTACGTAGCTTTCATTACAAAAAGTAAAAAACTACCTATTACAGCTGTCCGGAGGAAAACACTTCGGGAAATTTTGCTATATTTTCGACGATCGTGACCCCAAACTAAACCACCAAAACCACCCTCCGTTGAAATGCTGACTTATATCTATACACTATATATATATATATATATATATATATATATATATATATATATATATATATATATACATATCTGAATTTTGTCATGCTGCAACTCTCGAATTTTTTCACCGATTTGGATGAAATTTTTCATATGCATAGTACATACGAATGTCTCGACCGAGTTCGTTGGCCAGCTTCATCCGCCATCTTGTTTCAAAATGGCAGCCATTGGAATTTTTGAATTTTTTTTATGTTTTCTAACATTGTATACTTATAGAAAATGTTACGTTTCACAAAATGCAAACTCTTATGTATCATTTAAAACATAATGTTAGAAACATTAAAAGATATTTTAAAGAGTCACACAGTGTAAGTTAACAACATAAGTCATTTTAAAGAGAAAGTTAGAAAACATAAATATTTCCAAAAGTGTCCACAAAATTCAAATGGCCGCCCTTTTGAAACAAGATGGCGGATGAAGCTGGCCAACGAACTCAGTCGAAATATTAGTATGTACTATGAATATGAAAAATTTCATCCAAATCGGTTCAAAAATTCGAGAGTTACAGCATGACAAATTTCGGATATAAATATATATATAGTATATATATATGTCAGCATTTCAGCGGAGGGTGGTTTTGGTATCTGGGGATCATGACCGGCGAAAATATAGCAAAATTTCCCGAAGTGTTTTCCTTCGGGGCTGCAATAGGTAGCTTTTTACTTTTTGTAATGAAAGCTACCTAAAAGTGTCCACAATTTTGTATATTTTGGTATAGTTTTTGGATAAATGTATAAAAATGTTTACATCCAGCTCAAAGAATAGAAAAAAATAATTTCCTAATGATTATCCCTTTCTACATGATAATTATCTCATTTACTTTTCTTTTTCTCCTTTTCAGCACGAAAATATTCATTTACATCAAGTATGTCAAACTCCTTACAGCCGCGGGCCAAATTAGACGTTATATACAAAGCCGCGGGTCACATAAAAAGTAGACAATATTAATTACCATCGCACAGAATAAAAATTGTGGTTACAAAACACAGCCATATTAAGGCTGTTCTCAAATCCAAATGGTCAACTTTCTGACATAAGTTTTAATTCATTTTTGTTCGGAAACGCATGAAACTAGAAGGTGTTATTTAGAAACTATGTCATCGATATGTTTTTTCCGTTTTCTTGTAAACGCAATAGATCTTTCAGAAAATACTCTCAAAGTGGGCATTTTGAACTGAACTTCCGAACGAAAGAAGAAAATCCAGTCAGTAAGGGGGGAAAATACCGTATCACGTGATCAAAATCGCTTATAACTCAATAGGTAGTTGGTAGATAAAAAAATGGAGAAAACAGTTCGATTCCAAATCGCTTACCTGGTCAGGCTTTCCAATTTTATATCTTTCCGTTAAAAAATGAATTTGTAAATGTGTCAAAACACGTTTTGCGTTTGTTGAGCAGAGCAGTTGAGAACAGCCTTAAAGAAATATTCACGCAAAGTTCCAAAGCTATTACAGTAGAGTTTAGGAAATCAGAGGTAATTGGGGCTCGGATTTTCCGAAAAAGTTAAAAATTCATATCAGTTATAATTTTACTCAATTAGGATGACAACGAATGTAACATACCTTTATTCCTTTTATAATGATATACAGGATACTGCACAAATAATAATAATAATAAAAAAAATCAACTTCTCTTTTTAGATGCAACATCTAGCCAACGCTTAAAATGAATAACGTTAGCAGGGGTAGCTTCATTTTTCTGTTCTACATATTTTAAAGCCAGTTCTAAAGATGCAGAATCTTCACTATGAGAGAATATTTTTCAAATGGCAGAGAGTCATTTCCTACTGTATCATTATAGTCTAAGAGACGACAACACAAAAACCTATGTTATCAAGCACAAGAAAAAAACCCTTTATTTTATGGAAGAGTAGACATACGTGAATCTAATTATCCATGTCTGCCGGAGATGAAGTAATGCATAAGCCAAAAATGAATACCACCAGTGGTTGACTCGTAGGTTTATCATTGTGTTTGTCCTACAAACAAAGGTGTGAAAACATGGAGGACAGTTGTAGGACAAACACAATGATAAACCTACGAGTCAGCCACTGGTGGGATTAATTTTTGGCTTATGCACCACTTTACCTCCGGCAAACATGGATCATTAGATTCCCCTACTTCTACTCTTCCATAAAATGAAGTTTTTTTTCTTGTACTTGATAACATAGGTTTTTGTGCTGTCGGCTCCTGTACTATTACATTCCTCCTTATCTTCTATCACTACTACAATAGTCGATTCAGTTATTTCCAGCATTTCATCACTGTTTAACCATTCTTTAACGTCATCTGCATTACAATTTTCACAGCCAGGTACTACTTCCTTTACCAAATCTATCAAAACAATGTTTTCATCATCGTCATCATTAAAATTCTTAGTGAATGGTACCACTTTAGGTGAAAATTTCAACCACGATTTATTCAATGTTGTAGATTAAATTTCTTCCCAAGAATCAGCTATCCAGTAAACAATATCTCTCCTGCATCCTTTCGGGCGAAGAAAAAAAATAGAAATTTTTATTTTTATTTTTGGCTCCTCGAATTAAGAGGAACCTCGAACTTCTGAGACTCTACTGTATTATAGGGGAACTAAAAACACTTTTTGATTAAGGCTGTTCTTAACTGATCTGCTCAAAAAGCGCAAAACGTTTTGACATATTTACAAATTCATTTTTTAACAGAAAGATATAAAACTGGAAAGCCTGGCCATGGAAACGATTTGGAATGGAACTGTTTTTTCCCTTTTTTGATCCATCGATTACCTATTGAGTTATAAGCGAATTCGATCACGTGACAAACCCGTTTTTCGCCCGTTCTTGAGTGATTTTTCTTCTTTCGCGCGGAAATTCGGTTCAAAACGCCCACTTTGACACTACTTTCTGAAAGATCTATTGCGTTTGCAAAAAAAAAAAAAAAAAAAAAACGGAAAAAAACAGCTCGATTACATAGTTCCTGAACAACAACACCTGCTCGTTTCATGAATTTCCGAACAAAAATAAATCAAAAAACTTATGTCACAATGTTGCCCTTTTGGATTTGAGTAAAAAAAATCAATATTGACAAATTTATGATAATGGTGTGGCTCCATATGGTCTTAGCAAACAAAAAATTAACATGGTATTCATTTTTTAAATAAAATACGAGATTGGAGATGCTGAACATGCCATCAAACAGAGAAATTTGGGCCCCAGTTGACGGTAATTACAAAGATAAACATTATTGACTTTAATAATTATTTAAGATACCCATTAAAAACTTAAATTTAATAATCATTAATTTACTTTTAAATAATTATTTCTCAATTATGAAATTTAAATAAGTAAACGTTTTATAATAAATTATTGTGTGGTGCTAATTATCTTTTTCTATGCAAGTTTCTATCTGGAATAATAAAATATGCAACAGCCCAACAGCTAATAATAAATTTTCCGCAATACCAAGCTACAATTGTTTAAAATATTAGGGAGCTCTGCCGCCTACGCGCTACGCTCCCAAATAATGTCATGAGAGCAGTAACAGGGAATTAAATTAATAAGAATTAAAAACACAATATATTTTTAAAGTGATAAAGATAAAAGAAAACATTCACTATAATAAAGCAATTAATAATGATGTTTCAGACAAAATATAAGACGTCATAAAAATAAAATACGAACACAATAGAAGGTAGAAGGAAATGTAAAATTCCATTTGATGATAAAACTACATCAGATTTTGGATAGTAATTGAAAAACCTTCAGCAGCATTTGGGCCCCCCTGAAAATCAAGGGCCTTGGGTCCATCCCGGTATGCCCTGCCGTAAATCAGGCACTGGTGATTCTCAGTAAAAAAAAAAAAAAAAAAAAAATCTGAAAGGTTACAGCAGAGGGGGAAAGGGGGGGGGGATCTCCTCCCAGCTCTAATTATGCGTTTTTTCTACGGCTCTTTGACGAAATTTGCTGAGGTTTTTCGCGAGCCCTTGGCGAAATTTGAGTTTTTTTTGTTTCGTGATCCTAAGAAAATTACGTTTTTTTCGCGATCCTTTGACGAAATTTGCTTTTTTTTTTTGTTTTGTTTTGTTTTTGTTTTTTTGCGATCCTAAGAAAATTGCGTTTTTTTCTCACTATCCTTTGACGAAATTCGCGGTTTTTCAGCGACTACTTGACAAAATTTGCGGCTTTTTTTCGCGATCCTTTGAAGAAATTTGCGTTTTTCCCGATCCTGTGACGAAACTCGCGTTTTTTACACGATCATTTGACGTAATTGGCAATTTTTTCTGCGAAAGATTGACGAAATTAATTTTTTTCGGTGATCATTCATCGAAATTTGCGATATTTTTTGTATCCGAATTTTCGAACTGAGGACCGATTTTTTTAAAATTTCGGAAACGAATGAATGAATGATTCTGTTTCGAATTTTCCGAAAATTCGGACAAAACAGAATCACCCCTATCCCTGGCCTATGGCAGGAAAACCATACAAGTATACCAGGCAAAAATGTTTTTAAAACAGAATTTTTCTTCGGTCGTTATTCCGTCTTAACCAGTTTTACTATAATAAATAAACACAATAATCTGGGAAAGCGGAATCGCTGGAACAGTAAAATTGCTACTTTTAAAACAGAATTCGTAATAAACAAGTCCGTTTTTACAGAGTTTACTGAGCAAAGGACATTAGGCTCCGCTGCACTGAAACTCCCCGATCTCGAAATACCATGTTAATCTATAGGGAAATTTTGAAGCGCGATTACTCATTACCTAATATAATTATTAAAATACCGTTTTCACCATCAGAAAGTAGACGATGGATGCTGATGATGTGCGTTTTTATAAAATGTGTACGTAAATTTTAAATAAGGAAGATGATACAATTTAATCAAATGGAAATTTCGAGGTTTATAGGTATTTTTTGTGTACTTAAAATTTACGCAGATAATTTTTAAAAACGCACATCATCGGCATTTCTGATGGTGAAAACGGTATTTTAATAATTATATTAAGTAATGAGTAATCGCGCTCAGAATCGTCAGAAAGCTGCCCTTTTGGATTTGAGGAATAATCTGGGAAAGCGGAAGGAATCGCTGGAACAGTAAAATTGCTACTTTTAAAACAGAATTCTTAATAAACAAGTTCGTTTTTACACTCAACAAGCGCAAAACGTTTTGACACATTTACAAATTCATTTTTTAACGGAAAGACATAAAATTTGAACTGTTTTTTTTCATTTTTTGATCCATCAATTACCTATTGAGTTATAAGCGAATTTGATCACGTGACAAACACGTTTCTCGCTCGCTCTTGAGCGCGCTTTCTTCCTTCGCGCGGAAATTCGGTTCAAAACGCCCACTTTGACACTCTTTTCTGAAAGATCTATTGCGTTTGCAAGAAAATGGAAAAAACAGTTCAATGACATAGTTCCTGAACAATAACAACAGCTAGTTTCGTGCATTTTCGAACAAAAAAAAATTAAAAGTCAGAAAGTTGCCCTTTTGGATTTAAGAACATCCTTTTGTTGTTCAGAAACTATGTCATCGAGCTGTTTTTTCCATTTTTTTTGCAAACGCAATAGACCTTTCAGAAAACAGTTTCAAAGTGGACGTTTTGAACCGAGTTTCCGCGCGAACGGAGAAAAAGCATTCAAGAGCGGCGAAAAACGTGTTTGTCACGTGATCAAAAAAGCTTATAACTCGATAGGCAATTGATTGATCAAAAAAAGGAAAAAACAGTTCAATTCCAAATCGCGTCCATGCCCAGGCTTTCCAGTTTTATATCTTTCTGTTAAAAAATAATTTGTAAATGTGTCAAAACAGCCTTAAAGGTTTACTTCATTCACACGAAAACACCTGTTCTCAAAAGTTAATCCTATGGAAGGAGTTTTTAAAGATATCTCATTGGCATTTCAATATTTTTAAACGATTTTTTTTTTTCATTGAATAGCTGAGGCATCGTTCACATTTCTTTAAATAAAAATCAAGGAGTTTTAAGGACTTTCAAGGACCAAAACCAAAAAAATGTAAGGACCTACAAATTAAATAAACTAATAAATTATAATATGCATTTTTTAATAAAGAGTTTCATTTTTGTAAATACAAGTTTCGTGAAAGATCTATCAAATTTCTATGTTTTTTTTTTTGTTGTTGTTGTTGTTCTTGTTGTTTTTACCCGACTGCCAAGAAGGGTTATCTGTTTCACGCGTATCTGGGTATATGGATTTCTTTATACCCTCGAAACAGCCCAACTGCTGGATGGATTTTAATGAATGAGGTCTCTATCGATTCGTCTTAACCGTCTGGTAGTTATAGGCTACATTTTGTTTTTATGAATTCAAAATTGGCGGCCATAAAATACAAAATGGCGGTAGAGACGAAAAAAAATTTTTATGCACCCCATTGAGTGGCTATCATTTTCATTGGAAAGGTCTTTCAAAATGAAGATGATGTTTCATTGACTATTTTACAGTCAGAAGCTCCGTTTAAATATTACACAACCTGAAAGTTGTGTAGGTAGGATCTCTAGCTTTACTGCAACCCTAACCTTCGTAGACATCTATAGGTCTCATCAAAACAGTGTTTATAGATAGGAAACAACAATAAAACACAACTTAAAAGTCATCAATACAAGTAAATAAATAAAAAAAAAGGGGTAAGTAATATAAAAAATAGTTTCCTATTGATGAGAATAATAATTAGTTCGCTTTCTACGCAGTCAGGTTTTTTGATTTTTTAAATTTAATTGTTTTTTTTTTTTCTAGCCGTTCATTCATTATTTTCACTTTGAATAACTGAGTTGTTTTTTAGAATTTAAGAAGTTTCCGTTGAACTTTTTTCCCTGTTTGAATTTGATTTTTAAGATGTAGTATATAAAGTGTTTCTGCCGATTTGTATTTTAGAAAATTTCACTCCTGATGAAGGTTTTAAAGATTAAACCGAAACGTTGAGATTTATTTTATTCATATGTTTATTTTACATCCTCTTTTAATTTGTGCAGGTTGGATAGCAACACCTATTTTATTTAGTACAAGTTTTAAATATTCAAATGGCTGGGAAAGGGGGGAATTTCAGCGAAAGATTCAGAGATTCAGTAGAAATTTAGAAAATTTTAAAATAACAACTACAGCACAAGAAAAAACTAGCCGAATGTGCCAATCTCAAAACTTTCTTCTATTTGATACATGTTACTGCTTCAAAATTCACTATCATAGTGCTAAAATTAAATGACAACCTATGTCCAACATGAGGATTCTAAATATATGAAATTCGTGCATTAGTTCTTGAGATATGACTATTGCTAAAATCCTGTAAATCCTTCAAAATGCAGCACCACCTGTTGGGTGATTTACACCAAACACTAATCAGCAACAACTTATGTCAACGTCTAACTGAATCTGAAGTTTGATGGAAATACGTGCAATACTTTTCAGAATCTATTACAAAAATCTTGAAAAATCTATCACAGCAACGCCACCTGTTGGGCAATTTACACCAAAACATAATCAACACCAATATTTATCAAGGTATACCTGAATCTGAAGTTTGATGAAAATTCATGCATTAGTTTTTGAGATTAGTGATAGAGCTAGCTATTGCGGAAATCTTAAAAAACACCTGTCGGGTGATTTACACCAAAACGTAATCAGTACCAATATTTACTAAGGTATACCTGAATGTGAAATTCGATGAAAATTCATGCATTAGTTCTTGAGATAGAGCAATTGCAGAAATCGTAAAAAAATGCAAGTACTCTTTAAGTGTGTGTGTGTGGGGGGGGGGGGGGGAGCCGGAGCAAAGGGAAAATGATAATTTCTGGTGGGAAGAGAAATCTTCATGATGAATTATTTATTGTGACAAATAGAGCAGATTTATTTATTTTTTAATTAAACAGTTTTAAAGAGTTTTTAATTTTGAGTACTAGGGGGCGGGTGGAGGACACAAAAACGGGGAAGCAAAATTTTTAGAGGGTGAAATTGAGATGAAATTTTAATGAAATGAATTGTCAATGAAATTTAGGACTGATTATTTATTCACTATAAAGTAACAAATAGAGTAGAAAAATTTTACAAAAATTAAGTTTTAAAGATTTTAAACTTTGGTATTGTGGAGGAATGAGCAAAAGAAGGAAGTGAAATTTGGGAAGAAGGAGATGCACCGGGAGGGGGGGGGGGGGAGTAAACTTATTTTCAAATTAGAAATTTAAAGAAACGCGGAAGAGTTTTACCCCTGATTAAGAAATAATAAAAGAATAAAATTAAACACTTTTGAGGACTTTTTGCAGATTTTGCAGGAAAATAAGTACTTTTAAGCACCAAAAATTCTATTTGAAAAATGTAAGCACTTTTAAGGACCGTACGAACCCCGTGAGGTCGATCTCTACAAAGGCCCTTTTTTACTTTTTCGATTTTCTTTGCAAGTTTCTTTCTTTTTTTTTAATAAAGATACTTTCACTTTCGAAACCGAAAAAAGTAAAAAAAGGGTCTTTGTACAGATCGACTTCAGCTAGTCAATACCCGCAAGGAAAAAGAAAAAGAAAAGAAAAAAAAAAAGAGGTGTTTAAAAATATTGAAATGCGAACGAGATATTGTTAAAAATGTCAGGTATTTTCAGATTTTCACGTCGCAAACATATGTATGCCGCGAGAAAAAATGATTGAGTATGACTGGATTCAAAAGCGTTTCAGAAATCGTTGCATGCTTATAGTTAGGATAGATTAATGTGAAACGTACACTTACATTCTAAATGTATTCAGTCTCCACTGTGCGAGATCAGCATGGATTGAAATTCCTAAAATATATCCAACTCAACAAGTAATAAACAATGAAGATCCAAACTCAACAATACACATCTCAAAATGCCTGAAGAGGAAATAAAGGTAAGGAGAGAATTTGAAATGTAACTATGGGGTTGGGGGGAATATTTCGGTGAGTTTGTTTACAAGCTTCTAGAATTTGGCCCCTGATTGGAGGAATGGAATCCCTCGGTATTTCGTTCAGCTATTGATAAGATAAGGTTGGGGGCAAAGCAATTCCAGGAACCGCTATGGTTGGGGGGACATTTTCGGAACGGCAGAACTGGTTGTTTTCAAATCCAAAGGATCAACTTTCTGACATAAGTTTTAATTCATTTTTGTTCGGAAACGCATGAAACTAGAAGGTGTTGTTATTCAGAAACTATGTCATCGAACTGTTTTTTCCGTTTTCTTGTAAACGCAATAGACGTTTCAGAAAATACTGTCAAAGTTGGCATTTTGAACCGAACATCCGAACGAAAGAAGAAAATCCAGTCAGTAAGGGGAGAAAAACGCCGTGTCACGTGATCGAAATCACTTCTAACTCAATAGGTAATTGATTGATCAAAAAATGGAAAACACAGTTCGATTCCTAATCGCTTCCATGGCCAGGCTTTCCAGTTTTATGTCTTTCCGTTAAGGTTGTATTCGACAAAATATTTTTCCACCCTCAACAGCTCGAAATTTTCTGAGACATTTTCAGACTCATTTTTAAAAGTAAAAACATGAAACTTGTTGGGGTGATTTCTGAAGACATGTTTAACATGCCGTGTGATTTCATTTTCAGCTCAATTAATTAGATTTTGATTTTTAAACAATTATTTTCTCAGTATGACCATTTTTTTCATTCCCAGATCGCCCGCTTCGGAAAATTCGGTTCAAAACGCCCACTTTGACAGCGTTTTTTACAGTATTTTCTGCATTTATCAAAAAATTAAGAAGCACCGCACATTATATAGTATCTAAATAAGAGAATTTCCCAATTTCATGCGTTTGAGAGCAAAAATGAATTTTAAAATGAATCAGAAAATAAGCAGTTTGGATCGGAATACACACTTAAAAAATGAATTTGTAAATGTGTCAAAACGTTTTGCGCTTATTGAGCAGAGCAGTTGAGAACAGCCTTAATAGATAAATTATTTTTTATATTTCAACTATTCTTTCTAATTCTAAGCTAGTTTTTATTTTAATTTTGTATTTCTACAGTGAATCCCAAAAGTGTTCGTACACTTACGATTTTCAATGAAATTGTGCCCTATCCATTAATTAAAATCAATATTTCAGAAAGAGTATTTAATAATAAGAACTACAACTTATTCTTAAGGCTGTTCTCAACTGCTCTGCTCAACAAGCGCAAAACATTTTGACACATTTACAAATTCATTTTTTATCAGAAAGATGTGAAATTGGTAAGCCTTTGAACTGTTTTCTCCTTGTTTTGATCCATCAATTACCTATTGAGTTAAACGCTTTTTCGATCACCTGACAAACACGTTTTTCGCCCGCTCTTGCGTGCTTTTTCTCCGTTCGCGCGGAAACTCGGTTCAAAACGTCCACTTTGACACTGTTTTTTGAAAGGTCTATTGCGTTTAAAAAAATTGGAAAAAACAGCTCGATGAAATAGTTTCTAAACAACAACGCCAGCTAGTTTTGTGTATTTTCGAACAAAAATAAATTAAAACTTATGTCAGAAAGTTGCCCTTTTGGATTTGAGAACACGGCTGTTCTCAACTGCTCTGCTCAACAAGCGAAAAACGTTTTGACATATTTACAAATTCATTTTTTTAACGGAAAGGTATAAAATTGGAAAGCCTGGCTATGGAAGCGATTTGGAATGGAACAGTTTTTTTTTCCTTTTTTGATCAATCCTTTACTAACCTTTCCTACTATCCTTTAGTTTCATGCATTTTCGAACAAAAATAAATTAAAACTTATGTCAGAAAGTTGGCCTTTTCGATTTGAGAACACCCTTTCCAATTTTATATATTTCTGTTAAAAAATGAATTTGTAAATATGTCAAAACGTTTTTCGTTTCTTGAGCAGAGCAGCTAAGAACAGCCTTAACAAAACTACGTAAAATATTTTAAAAACATAGTAAAATGTTATTTTTAAAAAATTAATAATCAAAAAGTAACAAAAAAGTTACCTCACAAAAGTCTTCGTACACTTTTTAAAAAATCTTTGCATATTAGTATATATTGTAATATTTCGTCAAATTAGTACTTAGTATGATATCCTTTAGTATAAATAACAGTTTTTAAACGTGTAGGAATAGATTTAACTTTTTTTCTTTCTTTTTTTTTTTTTTTTTTTTTTTTTTGTAATTTCTGCATCAATGTTCATCGATCATCGTACTCTAACAAAAATAAATTTACTCATTCTTTCCAAATATGCTCTATTCTATTGGGTTTAAATCCGGCGATTGAGGTGGTGTTTTCAGAATTTATGAATAATTATAAAGACACCAGAGGCGAACGTTGAGATCCGTGTGCTTACAATAGTTATCCTGATAAGAAAAACAAAATTGTTTCCAATACCCAAATTTTGGGCTAATAATTTTAAATTGTATTTTAAAACATTTAAATAAAGTTTATGATTCATTATGCTATCAATAAATACCCAATTACCTAGTCTTGAAGCTGCCATGCACCCACACACAAGGACACCTCCACAACCATGCTTAAGGCTGTTCTTAACTGTTCTGCTCAACCAGCGCAAAACGTTTTGACACATTTACAAATTCATTTTTTAACGGAAAGGTATAAAATTGGAAAGCATGGCCATGGAAGTGATTTGGAATCTGTTTTATCCATTTTCGATCAATCACTTACCTATTGTGTTATAAGCATTTTTGATCACGTGACAAACACGTTTTTCGACCGCTCTTGAGTGCTTTTCCTCCGTTCGCGCGGAAACTCGGTTCAAAACGTCCACTTTGACACTGTTTTCTGAAAGGTCTATTGCGTTTGCAAAAAAATTAAAAAAACAGCTCGATGACATAGTTTCCGAACAACAACACCAGCTAGTTTCATGCATTTTCGAACAAAAATAAATTAAAACTTATGTCAGAAAGTTGCCCTTTTAGATTTGAGAACACCCTTAAGGCTCCTGTTCCTGCCGGAGAAGACACTCACGAGCTAATGCTCCTATGGGGTGGGATTTTTCTAATATCTCGCTTGAATTTCGACATTTTTAAATACTTTTTTTTGCACTGGATAGCCGAGGTCCGTCTCGACATCGCACCTTTTTTACTTTTTCGATTTTGGTCGCAGGTATTTTTTATAAAGTTACTTTCACTTTCAAAACCGGTTCTGAAAATGAAAGTGTCATTCTAAAAAATATCTGCAACCAAAATTGAAAAAGTGAAAAAGATGCGATGTAGAGACGGATCTCGGCTATCCAATTAAAAAAAAAATTATTTAAAAATGTCGAAATGCAAGCAAGTTATTAGAAAAATCCCACCCTATAGGATTAGCATTAGCTCTTAACTGTCTCAACCAAGTTTTTTGAATTAAGTTCTTCATTTTTTCTTCCCCATACAATTATACGCCCATCATAACCAAAAATGTTAAATTTACTTTCATCTGCAAATAAGACATTATTTCAATACGATTCAGGTTTATTTATCATTGATTTTGCGAAGTTTCAGGTGAAATTGGAGTAGGACATTTTTCATTAAATTCTGTAGCAACTTTTACAGCACTTAAACGTGGATTTTTTACAGTTTTTCTAATTATAAATCTCTTTTTTTTTTTTCTGGGTTCTCAAAATATTTCTGAAGTATAGACTTAATTTTATAAAAAGTGTTAAAATCTTACAGTTCGCCCGCTTTGAACTTGAACACATAAAATATTAAATTCAGCATAGATTTTAGAAATATTTTGAAAACTAAGAAAAAAAGAGACATCCTTAAAGAAGAGTACACAGAAAAAAGATGTCAAAAATATGAATTTCCCGAGAAGATATTTTAAATAGACGAATGCATCAGAAGTCCATAGACGGAGAATTCCGAATTTAATTATTCTGTAAAAGTTTGGTGCTGCCATCTATTAGATTTTACTTAAAATATATTAGTTTTTAAATTAAGGGTTGTGTTTTAATAATTAGATGAAAGAATGAATGAATAAATAGATAAAAGAATGGACCTTTTCTTATTTATGCATACAGATAATAAAAAATATTATATCTGTAACAGTTCATGGTAATTATCATTACTGAATGTATACGGAAGCGCGATAGTCTTCATTTAAATTGTTTGGTGCTGCCATCTATGCAACAGCTTTAAAACTAATTAGTGGTAAATGGTAAAGATTTTAAATAAAATAGTAAAGTAATGGTAATATGTTTATTTTCAGGGGCCTCGCTAAGGGGGGGGGGGACTCCCTCCCCCAAACATTCACGAATGCTATTACACTTGGCAAATTTATGAATTTAATTGGTAAATTTGTTTTAAATTTTAATAAAAACTATATTTTCTATTTCTGATACTCTTGGTAAAAATTACAAAAACTAATTGGCAATATTATTAAACTTTTAAAAAATAAGAACTATATTACATTTTCTAACTGTGGTAAGTTGGCAAAATTGTAAAATGAGTTGGCAAATACTGAAATTTGACTTGGCAATTTAATGTTCTCTCCCCCACCAATAAAAAGTCTTAGCGATGGCACTGTTTATTTTATTAAATTTATTTTTAAAAATGTAGATGCCCAAATTCGAAAACAAGGGATTAAAAATTTATAAACTTTCTTGCATACGAAAATTACTATAAATGAAAACATAGATTAAGTAATTAAGAGAGTAATTAAATAATTGATTTTCTTATCTTGCAAAATTAAAAAGAGAGTAGAAATGTTTTTTTAATTATTTCATATAACCAATTACAATAATCAATGCATGGTTTATTTAATAAGTTTTAGAATTCATTTATTTAATTATCATCTGCACTATGTAAGATTAGAAAAAGAAGGGATAATTTTTCATGTGTTACTTGTAGCTAACTTTGGAAAGTATTTAAAATTGTGTTGTATTCGTGAAGATATCTGGGACAACTTACAAATAGTGAAGGAAGAATTATCATTTTTTCCAGTTTACTGGGAATTATATTGACATCATCCCTAAATTGCCTTATTTAAATTTACTTTTCTACTTTTAGTTTACTTTGGTGTACTGGCACTGGCAAAATTTTGAGTAGACTCCTTTAGCTGTGAGGATGACTTTATGTGCTTAGGCAAGGTATACTTTAAAAATGTGATTGAATATTGAATTGCTTTATGAATGTGAGGATTTTTCCCCCTTTGTAAATTAATTTTTCTGTTAGGTCTCTTTTTCTAGTGACGGCTGCTTTGCTATTTTCCATTTTAGACAATTTTTTTACATTAAGGGTGTACTTAAGTCCAAACTGCTTATTTTCTGATTCATTTTTGTTCTGAAACGTATCCAATTGGCAAATTCTCTTATTAAAAAACTATATAATGTGACATGCTTGTCGATATTTTGATAAACGCAGAATATATTGCAAAAAACGCTGTCAAAGTTGGCATTTTGAACCAACCCGGAACAAGAGAGCTGGGAACGAAAATAATGGTCATACTGAGAAAACAATTGTTTATAAATAAAGTTCTAATGAATTGAGCGAAAAATGAAAACACACTTTCGCTTATACATCTATTCAAAAATAATGTTAGCAAGTTTCATGTTTTTACTTTGCAACTGCTTCTTCAAAATTACTATGGAAATTTATATTTCACTGGAAGTACTGCTAATTTGTCAAATAATGTTGGCTACATTTAAAAAATAAAAACTATTGGCAAAACTGTAATATTGCTATTTAAAAAGTAAGAAATTTAATATTTTACTTAAGGCCTCTAAATTTTTATCAGTGAGTAATAATTTGGCAAGATATACTAGACTAGACTTTTAAGGGTGTATTCCGATCCAAACTGCTTATTTTCCGATTCATTTTTAAATTCATTTTTGCTCTCAAACGCATCAAACTGGGAAATTCTCTTATTTAGAAACTACATAATGTGCCGTGCTTCTCAATTTTTTGATAAACGCAGAAAATACTGTATTAAACGCTTTCAAAGTTGGCGTTTTGAACCGAATTTTCCGAAACGGGTGATCTGGGAATGAAAAAAAATGGTCATACTGAGAAAATAATTGTTTAAAAATCAAATTCTAATTAATTGAGCTGAAAATGAAATCACATGGCACGTTAAACATGTCTTCAAAAATCACCTTCAGCAAGTTTCATGTTTTTACTTTTAAAAATGAGTCTGAAAATGTCTCAGAAAATTTCGAGCTGTTGAGGGTGGAAAAACATTTTTTCGAATACACCCTTAAGTAGAAAAAAAAATTAATTACCGTCTTTACTCGCATAATAGTCGCACCCCCGTTTTGAAGCAGAAAAAATTGTCAAAATATTTTCTTCGAATAAAAGTCGCAGTCGAGCATTCGACTTTTATTTAGAAAATCATCAGCTGTTCTCTTCCCAGAATTAGTACTCATAATGGATTCATCTGTTCTGTTACTCCCATTGAAATACCCGATGGTCACTCCATTCTTCAGATGCCAATTCACATTATATTAGTGATACTGATACCTTCAGTGAAAGTGATTTATTATGAGAGTTTTTTGTCAAAATTTTCACAAAGATTATTTGTAAATTTTGTGTCTATAAAATTATTACTGTAAAAAGGAAAATGGTATTTAATAAACAGCTCATAATCTGGAAACCTTTAGTAAGTAAAATTTTATTATGTGCTTTTTTAGGTGCGTTCGTAATTATATAAATACGTAGCACCTATAGTCGTCGTTCAGTCCGTCTGTCTGTCCGCATATAACAGAGCAAAAACTACCCAACCGAATGGTCTGAAATTTTAAATATATGATTATTGCAAAATTTTGTCGAGCCATTTCAAATTTTATGAAAATCGGATGCATAGTTTAATTACAGGGACAGTCAAAAGTTTTTCTTTACATTACGGCCAATGGGGAAAATTATTGCACGTGCATTTTAATCATGTTACAGCCCTCCGAATGGTCTGAAATTTTAAATATATAATTCTTGCACAATTTTGTCGAGCCGTTTCAAATTTTATGAAAATCGGATGTATAGTTTAATTACAGGGACAGCCAAAAGTTTTCCTTTACATTACGGCCAATATGAAAAAATTATTGCAAGTGCATTTTAATGATGTTTTAGCCTTCCGAATGGTCTGAAATTTTAAATATATAATTGTTGAAAATTTTTTTCGAGCCATTTCAAATTTTATGAAAATCGGATGTATAGTTTAATTACAGGGACAGTTAAAAGTGTTCCTTTATATTACAGGGAATGGGGAAAAATTATTGCAAGTACATTTTAATGATGTTACAGACTATGCACTTATGAAGTGCAAAAAAATATACATTCAGTACAATATGGGGTGCAAAAAATAATTATAAAACTAGTTATAGTACGAATGCACCTCATTTGCCACGTTTGACGAGCAATTTCCAACTTGTTTATACCAGTAATGTTTTAGCATTAGAGTGTACAATATTGTGTAGTAGATTTCCTCGCATAATAGTCGCACCTAGATTTTCACAATGAAAAATTGGCAAAAAAAGTGTGACTATTAAGCGAGTAAACACAGTATAAAATACAATACATAGACTGGCAATTTAAAAATGTCAAGTGTATCCCAACATAGAACTTTCTGCGATTAAAACTGATGAGTCATATTCGACAAAGGAGTGCAAAGGGCTTAGTACATAGCTTAAACAACTGCTCTGTTACTAATAAACAAAAACACAGGGTTCATACTCTATTTGAATAACAAAATTCCCTGACTTTTTCAGGTTTTCCAGGCCATATTTCCTACAATTCCCTGACCAAAATTAACGACTTTTTAGAAATAAGAATTACAATTCAAGATCTTAATGATTAAACTTACATCTGAAAATTAAAATAACGTATAAAATTGAAACTAAAAATCTATATCATTTGACATTTACTATATATATATAATAAAAAATAAATAAATAAAAAAACAAGCAAAACTAAAATACAGCTCAGATGGATTCAAAGTAACTTTTTATTTACATAACTGAATTTACACATATTAAACATAACTTTTTTTAGCCTTCTACTATCATGTAATTTATTTGTGTTCAGAAGCAGTTGTGAAAAAATTATTTTTTGTCTTTTAACATTTTAACTTCAGCTACAGCTTTCTTTTATCTGTTTTTTTTTTTTTTTTTTTTTTTTCGGTCTTGCTTCCTAATTTTCATTCTTTTTCTTACATAATTATTCATGATATCTCATCCTAGCCACCTTAACAAGGCTCAACCTTTCTTTCGCTTAAGTACCAACTATTTGGTGACACATTTGTATAGCTAAAACATCTTTATGTTAAAAATGTGATTATAGCAAAAATTCTCTTTTTAAGGGAAAAATCAGAACTTTTTTGTGGATGCACCATGAACTCGGGAGAATGTTGACGCATGATAGTGCATTTAAAAAAAGAAAAATCCCTGACTTTTCCAGGCTTTAGAAAAAAAAATTAATTTTCCCTGTCTTTTTGAGCACTTCTCATTTTTCCTGACAATTCCCTGTTTTCCAGTTGTGTACGGACCCTGAGACAGGATAAATGTGTCCTAAATATTCTTTATATAGAACAGGAAAATAGATTGAAAAATGCAGGACAATCTGACAGCCTTATATGCAAAAGAATTCCATAGTTCATTTTATTATATATCTAGTAACAATATTTACAAGTGATAATAGAATGTGTAATCTATGCAGAACATGTTCTAAAATTAAAGATTTTCATCTGCATATCCCACATGAACAAAAATTTCTTAAATTCAGGTAGAATAAACAAGCCGACAAGATCAAAGGGACAATATACACTTTATTAAGAAAACACTATATAAAAATAGAAAGCTTTCACTTTCAGTTAAAATAATTAAAATATCTCTTCTTTTAAAAAAAAATTACATCTGTCGCAGCAGTTTAACAGATCTAATACTGCATCTGTGTCAGGGCTTTTTATCAGCCAGATTTAAATTTCTTTCAGCTTGGAATGCATTTGTAATTTTCAAATTTATCATCAGAAAATACTCATTTCATTTTTAATTCCTTTTTCTGCACAATCTTTTTAAATGACATTTTTTTCTTTTTGCTTGGCAAAACGTTTCTAAAATATTTAATTTTATTTCAAAGATATATAATGTTATGCACAGCTTCAACAGCTTTACAAAGATTTTAATGCTTGAAATAGAAAATTAAGTAAAAAACTTAAAATTTAAAAATTGCGATTGTACTCCAAGCCTGTACAACCTTAACATTGCAGAGGTGAGAATTTGCAGTCTGACTGATAACAAACCTTGGGATGAAATGAATTTTGAAGTATGAAATGCTTGAACTCAGTTCAATGAACACTACATTTCAAACCTCATAGGTATGCTAACCAAGCCATACAGACCCTAAAACAAAAGTAGTTATATCATCGGCATTTCTCCCTGGATTGTCTTGCACACTGGCACTTTGTGATGCAACTGAAGTCCTACAAATTGGACAAAGACCGTTGACTGACAACCAGTCATTGCAGCATTTTGCATGAAAGCCATGTCCACAGGGAAGGTACTCCATTTCAGTATCACCTTCGGTATCTAAACATATGGCACATTTTATGTCATCTGATGTATCATTAAGTTTACCAGAGACAGATGAATGAGATGCAGTGCCACCACTTGTAGGTTGTGGCTGAGATCTGTCACTCCGATTCCGTTGCGGTGGTCTGTCACCCCTATTCCGTTGCGGTGGTCTGTCACCCCTATTCCGTTGCGGTGGTCTGTCACCCCTACGTCGTGGAGGTGTGTCATGAAGATTACGTTGTGGAGGTGTGTCATGCAGATACTGCTGTGAAAGTCTGTCACCCAGATACCGTCGTGGAGGTCTGTCATCCAGATACCGTTGTGGAGGTCTGTCACCCCTATGTTGTGGAGGTGTATCATGTAGATACCGTTGTGGAGGTGTGTCATGCAGATACTGTTGTGAAGGTGTGTCATGCAGATACCATCGTGGAGGTCTGTCATCTAGATACCGTTGTGGAGGTCTGTTACTCCTGCTTTGCAGCAGAGGTTCATCATTCCTCCGTTGTAGTGGGCTGTTGATCCAAATCTGTTGTGAAGTTCTGTCACCCTGAGTTCGCTGGGGACCCCAATTCAGTTGTCGTGCTCTGTTACTCATATTACGTTGTGGAAGGCTGCCATCCCAATTACTTTGTTGAGGTGAGTAACTTCTATTCTGTTGTGGAGGTCTGTCACCTCTCTGTTGCAGAGGGCTGTCAAACCAGACCCGTTGTGAAGGACTATCGTACCAATTGCCTTGCCAAGATCTGTCACTCCTATTCTGTAGCTGGGCTGTATTTCTACTAGGTTCATTAGATGGATCTTGATAATCGCTGAAACTACTACCATCATGACGATTTCTCTGATTTTGTGTTCTTGGCTGAATTCCCATCAATTCAATTACCGAATTCCAATCACAACCCCTAAATAAAGATATAATTAAGCAAGTTGTAAAAATACGAAAAAATTATTTTTGAACATAGTATTACAATGAAAACAATCTGAAAGTTTTATTAAATAGGTATATACAGTTGAACTCGGTTATAACAAGAATAAAGAAAACTAAAGATTTGCTTCTTATAACACAGTTCTGGAAATAATTAAATTTTTAAGGTGTCATACAGTACACCTTATTTTAAAATCCACACAGTTTGGAACTGAGAGCTTTGCAGATATTCAGTCATTCTTTGTTTACATTTAAAAAACACATAAGAATAGTTATATCTTTATGAAATGACCAAATGTTACAAACATTTAATACTAATAAAAATCAATATGCCTTATGAGAATCTAAATAATTGATTAAAATAAGTATTATTTAAATTATAATTTTAACAAATTATAATGAATAACTCTTACAAGTTATAACTTGTTGAACATTTAGTAAACAATACAGTAGACTCCCTTAAATCTGCATAGCTTGAAGCAAAGGTTGTGCAGATTTTAGAATTTTGCAAATATCTGGTCCCTGCTTTGTTTACATTTTTAAAACAGTAATTTTAATCTAATAATGCACTTTAAATTATAGTGAATGCTTACAATAAAGTAAAATAATAAAGAAAAACAATAAAGATTAAGAGAATTTAAAAAATATAAAAAATAAAGATCAAATAAAATAATTAATAATGCATAACTAAATATGCATAATGATGACGAGATTTTTTTTAAAAATTGAATTATTCAATGAAACTTGCCTCATAAAGGTACACTAATAATTTAGATAAAAATCTTAAAACAACAAAGTTTTATTTCATGTTTAGACATACTTAATAACCCCAAAAGCTTGATTAATACATAAATGTATTTGGTAAAAAGATCGTGATTACCACTTATATCAGTGCTATCTTAAATTTTTTCAGAAATAAATTTATAAACTTCCTTCATGAGAAAGTATCCACTCAATCATATTAACCACAATTACATATTAAAAACGTGTACAGAATGATAAAAAAATTTTAAAAATTTGGAATTTTTTGCCTACCCTACATCTTAAATGAAAGTTTCACTGTTTACATCTGAAACAATGTGAGGATTTTAGGGTTGCGGATTTGAGGACATCTACTGTAGTTTGATTAAAGCTGTTCTCAAATCCAAAAAGGCAACTTTATGACATAAATTTTCATTTATTTTTGTTCGGAAATGCATGAAACTAGCAGATCAAAAACTATGCAATCGAACTGTTTTTTCCAATTTTTTTGCAAACGCAATAAATAGATCTTTCAGAAAAGAGTATCAAAGTGGGTGCTTGGAACTGAATTTCTGCATGAAAGAAGAAAAACCAGTTAGTGAAGGGAAAAAAAAAAATCTTTGTCATGTGATCAAAATCGCTTATAACTCAATAGGTAATGTATTGATCAAAAAATGGATAGCACAGTTTGATTCCAAATCGCTTCCCTGGTCAAGCTTTCCAATTTTACTTCTTTCCGTTAAAAAATGAATTTATAAATGTGTCAAAAAGTTTTGCACTTGTTGAGCAGAGCAGTTGAGAACAGCCTTAAGAACATTCATTATATGTTTTAAGGCTCCGCTGCACTGAAACTCCCAGAACTCGAAATCCCATGTTATCCTATGGGAAAACTTCCAAGCGCAATTACTCATTACCTAATGTAAATATTAAAATACCGTTTTCGCCATCAGAAAGTAGACGTCAGATGCTGATGATATGCATTTTTAAAAACTGTCTATGTAAATTTTAAGTATTTTTAAGAAGATAATAAAATTTAATCAAATGGAAATTTAAAAGTTTACAGGGATTTTTTATGTTCTTAAAATTTACGGAGATAATTTTTGAAAACGCACATCATCTGCATCTGAAGTCTATTTTTTGATGGTATAAACGGTATTTTAATAATTATATTAGGTAATGAGTAATCACACTTGAAAGTTTTCTCATAGGTTAACATGGAATTTCGAGTTCTGGAAGTTTTAGAGCAGCAGTCCCTTAAGACCCTTTCTTGAAATCTGCAAGCAGGGCCGACCCAAGGACATTTTGGCACCCATGTGAACAGCCATCAACCCACCCCCCACCCCCCCACACACACGAAAAATTGCTTGACTTATGTATCTTAATTTTTTTAATTATTTGTATTTTTTATACATACTGTCACTAATTATTTAAGATAATAATATATAGTGTTTCAAGAACATATAAAAATTTCTAAATTAATTCCATTTTTGAGTTTGTATTTGTTATATTGCAAAATCAAGTCTTATAAGGGAATTTCAATTTTACAGTAATTATATCAATCTTAATGTGCAACATTACGATCCAAAAGTAAAACACAGGACATAATATATGGTATTGGACGAAAATAACAATAAGTTAATTAAAAAAAACTTTTTTTTGAGAATACCGTTTAGAATACTACAGTTAATGAAACAGAGCTACTAGTAAATAGTAATTATGAAAGATGAAGCTGTAATCTCGTCTCCTTATTTATTACATAAAAAGTACGAATAAATTTCATATTTAAATATCGATTTTCATAAAGGGCTTGCTTAACTTGAAAAATTGGAAAACCCAGTTTTCTCTTCAGCTAATCCCGGAAACATAAATTCTTATTCTTCCTTTTCATTTTTTAAATGATTCTTTCTTTTCTTTTAAAACAATTTTCTTTCCTTGATATTTACCAAAAGAAAAAAAAAACTAGTAAAATTAATTTTTTAAAATAACCCAAAACAATTAAATATTAAGAAAAAAGTTATGATTGAGAACAAGAGGTGTATTTATAACAATAAGGAGTACGCTTAACAAAAAATGTCCCCGCCAAAAGGTTTCCTCAAAATTTCCTGGATTTCGCTCTAGTGGCAACTGTGCTAGAATTAAACAAACCACCCCAAAGAAAACTATATTTTTAAGTATTCCGAATTTACGTCTTAACGCTGCACTGAAATTGGATAAAGAAAGTGTCACTAAAATTGTATGAATCTAATTAAATTATAGGCTATCGTTGTAAGATATCGTAAAAAAAAAAAAAAAAAACATTGCAACAAAAGAAATTTATATACAGATAGGCAGGATTTCTAACGTCAAAAGAATAAAAGTTACTCACTGATAAATGTATTCAATGAAAGATTTTCTCAAGAATCAGAAAAATTAATTTATCTGATTACAAAAGAAAATTTATATACAGATCCCCACCGTCTCTTTAATCTAGCCGTAAATAGACATCCTCGGTACAGTCAAGTTCATTTAATATTCCACATTTTAAAATTGATTTAACAAATATTTCCGGTTTGATTTCATTCATTCAGTGATGGGGGAATACAGAATTTATAGTCTTATTTAATGTTGTTATGAAAATTATTCACAAGGAATTTACCGACTTTGGTAGATAGTGCAAGAGTCAAAGTTGTAGCATAGTATTTTTCCAGTGTCATTTTCAACTGTTATCATTGACGAGCTATCAACTGTTCATTGTTATAACTGAATAATGCAGGAATTTTTGTTTACATAATTTAAAAATATTCAAAAGATAAATTATATTCTACATGGGATTATTTTAATTTTTTTGAAAAATTCTGAATTTCAGAAGGACCCGAAATCCGGAAAGCCTTCGGTCCCGAGGATTCCGGATAATAGGTCCTGTACTGTAATTGGCTTAATTTCACTTCAAACTGTCAAACAAAAAAAGCTGGAGTCGGAGTCGACTTGTTTTTTAGCGACTCCGACTCTTTTGCTAAAAAACAGGCCTGACTCTGACTCCACAGCCCTGTTAAAAAATTTCCAAATATTTCATTAACTTTTGGTTCAATTTTTTAATTCAAAAAATCTTGTTTTAAATCTATCTATGGAATCCCTGTCAAAAAAGGGATTCTGTAAGGATACCGTAAATCATAAGTTTTGCATAAAAGCACCAAAACATTTATTTTTACAGATTTTCTTAACCCTTTATCTACTGACGGTACTTATAAGTACCATTAAAATAACTTGTTATAAAATTCATTTAATACATCGGTTAGTAGTAATACAGTTTAGAATGAGTTATAGATGCATTACTTTATCTTGTTCCAAAAGCATTATTGGTTATAGCCCAAGAGCCAACAGCACTAAAACCTATGTTATCAAGCACAAGAAAAAACCCTTTATTTTATGGGAGGGTAGAAATAAAAGAATCAAATGATCCTTGTCTGCTGGAAGTGAAGTGGTGCATAAGACAAAAATTAATACCGCCAGTGATTGACTCGTAGGTTTATCATTGTGTTTGTCCTACAAATAAAGGTATGAAAACATGAAGGATAGTTGTAGGATAAACACAATGATAAACCTACGAGTCAACCATTGGTAGTATTCATTTTTGGCTTATGCACCACTTCACTTCCGGCAGACATGGATCATTAGATTCCCCTACTTCTACTCTCCCATAAAATAAAGGGTTTTTTCTTGTGCTTGATAACATAGGTTTTTGTGCTGTCGGCTCTTGGACTTATTTTTAAAATGATGATTTATTTTGCCTTTGCATCTTTTCAGTTTTCTTGGGGGGGGGGGGGGGGGGGGGATTTTTCAATTTGGAAATATTTCTATACTAGTGTAAATGCCCGTCTTAGGACGGTGGGTAAAAATTGTGTTTTTCACTTAAAACTTGAAAAACTGATAAAAAAAATAATTTTTAAGAAGCGTTTGGATGAGCAAAGTTCGGCTAGTTTATGTTCTAATAAACACACAATTAGCATTTACAATATTTCTGGGTAAACCAGGTTTTCCAGTTAATATACTATAACAAAATTAAGATTTCTTAATAAAACAAAAATTTAATAAATATGCAATAAAAGTGCGTAATTAAAACAGTCTGCTGCAACTATTGAAATAATACTATTTTTTTTTAAATAATACTTTGAAATTGTATTTTATCGTTTACCCACCCCACCCCACCCCTTTCAATTTTTTTTAAATATGTATATTGATTAATAAATAAGTATCTCGGGTTGAATCCCAACCGTGTAATCCCCTAAGCTTCTGTCCTCCTGATGCAAAGCTATAAATCAAAAATTATTAATTTTACTTTTCGTATAAATATTAATTTTTTACTTTTAAAATACTGAATTTTTTTTTTTTTTTTTAGTTTAAATTTGCATACACCTCTATATAGAAAAGGAAAATATAAGTAATGTGTAATTAAAAAATAAGTTAAAAAATAATAAGCCTAAAATATTTAAATTGAATACTTTTTTAAAAGAAAGTCAGTTTTATCAATTTTTTGCAGGAAAAAAAAGGATATTTTTAAAAATACCATATCATTGTTTCCCGTGAATCACTTTATATGAGAAATAAATTAAAATTCCTTACATGTCGCAAAGAAAATTTAATAGGATTGCAACTTAATACTTGAAATAATCTCAAGTGACACTTGGCGATTTATTTTGGTGGTGTAATGCGATGTGCCTTGCACTGATTTGTTAGGAGGAAGTGTCTACTACTGCTCAATTATCAGAACTTGTAACCTTGAGAAGTAATCGCAGGATTCTTGTTTCTTGTCAACCAATGGGAGAATGGATCCTTTCCCCCTTGAGTCTCTTCCTGAGAAACTGGTAAGATTGATGGATTGGCCCTGCCCAGCGTTACACTGGCTTTTATTATATAGAGATTTCTATTATAAGAACATATTTGTACATTCCCTAATTCTACAAAATACTAAGAAAAATATTGAAAATAAAAGATTTGAGTGGCGTTCTAAATATTGCCCAAAATCCCTATAAATTCAAATTTAATGAATCCTTCTAAATCCTTCAATCCATATAAAATTTATAAAATGATTATGTAAATCTTTTAATGTAGTTTCAAAAATTCACTAAAACTGCTTCAGATGATAAAATTTTCTTCATGAATTCATAATTCAGTACATAAAGGGTTAAAGTACAATTGGTACTTACTCATATGTTTCTAGATCTAGACATAACTCAGAAATGTCTCCGAATCCTTCACCTGTATGAACAACAAAATGATCTACAATTAAACATAGTTCATAAATTATAAAACAGTACAGACTAACATTTATTATTATAAAAGTCATTTAGAAGAATAATTCAGAATATAAAGGAAGAAAGAAAACTGGGATGAAAAAAACAGGTCAAAATGCATAAATTTTACAGCTGAAGTAGAAAAATTGCAGGGTTCATACTCTATTTGAATAACAAAATTCCCTGACTTTTCCAGGCCATATTTCCTACAATTCCCTGACCAAAATTCACGACATTTTTAGAAATACTAATTACAATTCAAGATCTTAATGATTAAATTACATCTGAAAATTAAAATAACGTATAAAATTGAAACTAAAAATCTATATCATTTGACATTTACAATATATATATATATTATATATATCAGAGTTTAACCCAGGTTTATAAAAGGGCAGGGTGCTGCTTGTGGGAAAAGGGCACTTTTGGATTCCGAAGGGCATGTTTAGGATTCTTAAGGGCATTTCTTGAAATTTTTAAAGGCATTCTTTTGATTTTAAAACTACTTTTTAATATTTAATAGACAGAACACTGTTTTAAAGACAGCAATGAGTCAATTTTTACTATGCAAGTAAATTTTTTAATAAACAAAGGAGTAAAGGCACTTTTTTCAGGTGGGGACAACAAGGGAGCTAATTTTTTTAAATGAGGGGCAAGAAGGGTGTTATTTTGTAAACCTAAGGGCAGGCAGGGTGCAGCACCCTCTTGAAACTGTCTGGGGGAAACTCTGATACATATATAACAAAAACAAGCAAAACTAAAATACAGCTCAGATGGATTCAAAGTAGCTTTTCATTTACATAACTGAATTTACACATATTAAACATTTAACTTTTTTTAGACTTCTACTATCATGTCATTTATTTGTGTTGTTTCAGAAGCAGCTTGTTGTGTAAAAATTTCAAATTTTTGTCTTTTAACGTTTTAACTTCAGCAACAGCTTTCTATTATCTGTTTTTTTTTTTTTTTTTTTTTTTTTTTTTTTTTTTTTTTTTTTTTGTCTTGCTTCATAATTTTCATTCTTTTTCTTATATAATTATTCATGATATCTCATCCTAGCCACCTTAACAAGGCTCAACCTTTCTTTCGCTTAAGTACAGACTATTTGGCGACAAATTTGTATAGCTAAAACATCTTTATGTTAAAAATGTTAATATAGCAAAAACTTCTCCTTTTAAGGAAAAATCGGAACTTTTTTGCAGATGCACCGTGAACTCGGGCGAATGTTGACGCATGATAGTGCATTAAAAAAAATCCTTGACTTTTCCAGGTTTTAGAATTTTTTTTTTAATTTTCCCTGACTATTCCCGGTTTCCCGATCATGTAGGAACCCTGAATTGGCAGCATGCAATTGTTCTAAATCACTTAGTGACACTATTCTACCAGGCAATTTGAAGATGACGAAAAACTAGTTGTGCATTGAACTTACCGGTGACAAACTGAGTTGTCAAAGATGTTATATCAAACAGTCAGCTAGTAAGTAACTCGCTGCTGAATGCTGATGGCAACATTGCAGTTTAAGCAATTTTGATGATTTAGACCACAAGGAGGCTGGTGTAGTCTATAAAAGTTAAGTAATTTTAATGGTTTAAAAAAAAAAAAAAAAAAAAAACTCAGGAACTTACACAACTTTTGTTGAATTAATTAGCCTATGTAATTTTTATAGAGTTGCCAAGTTACTGAGGGATTACAGAGGGATCAGAAGATTTTTTTCAATGAAATTTTTTTAGTTTTTAAAAGTAAACATAAAATAATAATAATAATTTATTTTAAATAATATTACAGATACATATACTTAATAAATTTAAAAATGCTTTTAATTAAGAAAATGACACAAAATATGTCTTAAAACAATTTAAAATTCATTATTATAAATACTATACCACTAATGAATTTTGTCTTCTGAAAGGAATGCAACGGATATCCGGCAGATTTTTCAACAGGGTTGTTCAATTTAAATCAGCTTGATTTAAATCGCGATTTAAATCAAATGATTTTTTTTTTAAAAATCTTTGATTTAAATCAGCTTTTTTTAACATTGATATTTACATGTTAAATAAGAATCAAATTCGTCATTTATGTTATAGGAAAAGTCATTATTCATTTCAGATTAAAAATTACCTCCTAATAACTTTAAATAAAACTTTTATAAGATAAGTTCAAAATACTATTATTTTATGAAAGTAAAAGTAATTGTATTAAAAATATTATCAATCCTTAGTGCATTCCTTAAAAATATTGATAAATGCTCTCTTATTTTTAAATTGTTTTCTTTTTTAATGATCAGTTCATTTTTGCAAGTTAAATCTATTTAAAATAATGTATTTAATATAATAAGTGCTTTCAGTGCAGAGTTACTTTCTCTGAAGCAGATTACACACAATTCACGAGTTTGTTTTATGCTTAGTAGCTTAGACCTGCAAATTACTGTATTCCATATGCTGGTGATTCAAATATTGATCAAAAAATATGATCAATACTTAGACTGTAACATAATAGATATTTCGACTATTTGTCTAACATGGAACTAGTATAGAATTCCAATTTCATCTTTCTTCTATAACTGAAAATACTTTAATAACTGTGACTAATTTCTTTTCCTAGAATTCATTGCTTACTTCAATTGAAAATATAAGGAATATTATGGTACCTTATTTATGGGTCTGTCCAGGATTTATGTGTCCTGTTTTTGTGAAGTTTTTTTTATTGAAAAATTTAATCACAATTTTGTGAATTTGAAAAAATCATTATATATAGGTTCTTGTTTATGTTTTTAACAAGGTCGTTTATATATATATATATATATATATATATATATATAAAAGAGTATGTAATAGGTACTTTGTTGACTTCAACTGTTTTGTGACAGGTTAAATTTTATTTTAAAATAATTAATTTGTGAAAGTTCAAGTCTGGCGACAAAAGTTTTAGGAAAGGTATATTTTGAAGACAAAAAATTTTGTGAAGGGCCCTGTTTTAAGATGAAAATTTATGCGAAGGGTCCTGTCTAAACATTTAAAAAATTGTGTAAGGCCCTTTAAAGAAGCCAAATTTTCCCTAAACAAATCCAAGTTATTTCTAAGTTAAGCAGTCATTCCTACTATCCAGTAAGCATGATTAATTGTTGAAATTGTCAACGGCTGGGGAGATAACACTGACAATTGATAATTTTAGGCTTTCAGTTGTGAGATTATTTTTCATCTGATAACTATTTTGTCAATCATTAGATTAGTATAGTATAGTAGGAATCAAAAGTTGAAACAATAATGTCATTTACTAATGCTATGTACGGTTACAGTGAACTTTTGGATTTGTTGAAACATAAGAAAAATGGTTTGCAGAGAAAAAGATCCAATGTGGCTTTATTTTACAGAAAAATACTATTTTTGGAAATAGGTGTAATAGCAATATGCAAACAGTGTGGTGATAAAATGATGGGGATTAAGACAAGAATGTAAAACACAAAGAAACTTGCAGTCTATGTGATATGGATAAAATTTGTGAATCTGAATCAGCAACGGAATACACATATACATTTAAAATTCTTTGTTATATTTATTATGTGTTTATATATTATAAATATTATTGGAGTAATACATTAAGGAAAAATAAATAACTTTAAATTAATTAGAAATTTATACACAGAACATGCATAGATATATGTATAACAATTTAAATTTAATAGTAGAGAAATAAAAGTTTAAGTGAATCTTTTAAATTTGTTTGCAACAATTTTTAATTTTTATTTAAAATATCTTGAATTCTTATCTAGGAAATGTAATGAAATTAATAGAAATGTGTAAATCTATACAGAAAAAATAAATAAATACATGCACATACATAATTAAGTAAACAAATAATATTAATAAAAAAAAATCTGATTTAAATCAAATAAATTGGATTTTCTCGATTTAAAAAAAAAAAAAAATCGAAATTTTTAACAACCCTGTTTTTCAATATCCGAAACCCCATCGGATATCCGACTTCTCCGCCAGATATCCGGCAGAGCTCAGCAAAGCGAATATATAAGGATAATAGAAATCATTTGACCCCCCAAACAATGCCGAACAACTTTTGTTTATAATGCAACGGCAGAGCTCAGCAAAGCGAATATATAAGGATAACAGAAATCGTTTGACCCCCCAAACAATGCCGAACAACTTTTGTTTATAATGCAACGGCAGAGCTCAGCAAAGTGAATATATAAGGATAACAGAAATCGTTTGACCCCCCCAAACAATGCCGAGCAACTTTTGTTTATAATGCAAATTATCAAAAATATAGTAAGTTCCCTATTCGTGAATATATAAGGGAAAAAAATTAAAAAATTGCCAGCTTTCCTAATATTAATATTTGAACTCTTTATAATAAATTTAAGAATTTACGTTTACATCTGTTAGAAAATTGTACCTTTACTTTCAGATTGTAAAACAAAATTTAAAGTTTATTACAGTATGACTTTATTAATTTTCTTTCTTTCTTTTAAGTTAAACAATTAAACAGACCTACTTTACTTTCTCTTATCTTCAATAGAAAAAAGTATTGTAATTGAAATTGTTTTTGACGGATTTACATGTTTTAGGGGTCAGAGATCTCCAAAAACATGTTTATACAAAATGTCTGCCTGTCCATGTGTCGCCATTGTACCATCAAAAAGTGTATGAAGTTATGCGTAGAATTGAACCAATTTTTTTGTGTATGTTTTTGGCTCAGAAGATGCTCCTTCAATATGGAAACATTCCACTGGAAGGGGGTGCTGTAATCATGATTTTTGTGACATTTTCATTATTATACCATCAAAAAGTGCAAGAAGTTATGCATAGAATTGAACCAATTTTTTTGTGTATGTTTTTGGCTCAGAAGATGCTCCTTCAATATGGAAACATTCCACTGGAAGGGGGTGCTGTAATCATGATTTTTGTGACATTTTCATTATTATACCATCGAAAAGTGCAAGAAGTTATGCATAGAATTGAACCAATTTTTTTGTGTATGTTTTTGGCTGTCTCCAGCAGGTCCTTCTTCAATATGGAAACATTCTGCCGGAAGAAGGTGCTGTAATTGCAATTTTTGTGCTATTTTCATTATTGTACCATCGAAAAGAGTATGAAGTTATCCATATAATTGAACCAAATTTTTTGTGTATGGTTTTGGCTATGTCCAACAGGTTCTCCTTTAATTTGAAAATATTCTGCGAGAAGGGGGCGCTGTAATAGCAATTTTTGTGCCACCTTCATTCTTGTACTGGCTGCTCGTGAAGCGACGGGAACTTCCCATCCTGCTAAGACCATTATTCACAAACAGCTGATGTTCAACAGAAAAACGAAAAAATTATTGATTTTAAGAAATATCATGATAGAGATTAACTTATTCTTATTCCGATTGACTGGAGCAGAAATTTTAGATGAAAATCAAAGTTGGTATAATATTGAACTAATAATATTGAAGTATTAACATTTGGAACTACTTTTTCAAAATATTAAGATGTATGAGATAGAAGCAAGTTTTGGGATTGATATATTCAACTATTTATTTTTGTAACTTCATTATCAATATTTAAAATTAAAAATAATTGTCTTTGTGCTTATAAATATCAAAGTAATTTAACTTAAAATGAAACTAAATGTGATTTAAAGTAAAACGGTATTAAATAATTAAAGCAGAAAAAAGGAATCATCTAAACCTATGTTTGGAAAAAATAACTCTTGAACCATGGGTATATTAGTAGATAAGATATTTTATGTTTAAGTTATAAAAAGAAAGTCAAAATGTGTACATTTCTTTGTGAAAATACTCTACAATTATAGACATATTAATTGGTTAAAATTGGTTGCATAAATTATCAGCATTTCAATGTACAAATTAATTATTAGCAATTATCCATATAGTCAGTCCAATAGCAATTATCAACATTTTATTGTACAAATAAACAGAATATTTTAATGTTTAAATTACATATTTTATACAACATTATTAATATGTAGGACTTGAATTTTGAGACGGGATGGCAGCATTCATGCCCTAAAGAATATTGTGGGCAGGAGGCTCCTGTTTTCAAAAATCATTTTCCGAAAATTTTTCTTTGTAAAACGACGATCAAGTCCCGGGGCCGATTGACAAATTTCATGATTTTTTTTGGAGATTGATCAGCGAATTTCATAAATTTTTTCTTGCAACCAATTGACAAATTCAGCAATTTTATTCTGCGTCCTGTTGAAAAATGTCTCATTTTTACTTTTCGACCGGCTGTGAGGAATTTCGCGATATTTGCTCATGAATGGACTGACAAATTTCATGATATTTTCTCGTGATCGATTGAAGAATTTTGTGATATTTTTCTGCTGCCGATTTTCCACAAACTTCAATTTTTTTTTTTTTCCCTCGTGACCAGACGACAGATTTTTTTTATTTATTTTCACCATGATTGACGAAATCAGCGATATTTTTTCTACAACCGATTAAAGTATTTTGCGATGTTTTTTCCCTGTGCCCGAAATTCGAAATAACTAGGAGGGTAGTAACGGCCACTGGAGGTTGAGCCCTACCAAATTAGTCTAGAGTCAGAACTAAGCCAAATGAGATTAGATCTTGTGGTGCACATGAACGAAAAAAAAAATTTTGGTTAACGTAAAAAAAGATAGGAATAACAAACTAGTTGATACTTGCAATTCACAGAAGTTAGGACATGATTTTTTTAAATCAACCATTTCTCGTGCAATAGAAGAAATCAATTATTTCATTTTCTAACTTTGGATATGGATTTAAAATTCCAATGCATAGAATATAGTTCAGTTAACGAAAATACTAGGAATTACAATTTTTACCATAATTCCATTAAAGACAGTATGATAAAACAATTTTGTTCAGAAGGGACATACAATCACCAAAGGATATTGACAATACAATCACCAATATGCATTATTGCAAAGTTTTTTTTTTTTTTAATTTAAAAGAGCATAGCCATGTGTTTCTGATAATTTCTAAAGTTATAAAAGTTGCTCTGTGCTGTTTGTCAAAAGTGTAACTTGTGAAAGTGGCTAAATCACACACAAAATTCATTTAATAGACAGAAATTCATTTAGTAACCCAATTGTTAATTGCCCATAACATTAGGTGAAAGTTGAAAAATAGGCATGGTATATATAAATCTTGATTCTGTTCCTTTATTTTAATAAAAATAAACATTTTGGATAATTATCTTGAGTTGTTGATTTAAATTATTTCAATGGTATTTTGTCCTGTCTATTCATGATGATTACATTAAGGCTCCGGAATCTCCCCCCGATCGCGAAATCCCTTTGAAATTTCTATTTGATTAAATTTTGTCATCTTAAAAATACTAAAAATTTACATGGACAAATTTTAAAAATGCACATCATTGCATCTGATGCCTACTTTCTGATGTTGAAAATGGTATTTTAATAATTATATTAGGTAACGAGTAATCGCGCTTCAAAATTTTCCCAAAGGTCAACATGAGATTTTGCGATCGGGGAGTTTCAGTGCAGTGGCCCCTTAAAACAAATGAATTTACAGCAACGTACAGATGCAACATAAAGTTACAATTTATTCATTATAGAAAATAAAATTAATTGCACCAGATTTTGCACCTAAGAATAAAAATTTGCCTACATCAAAGAATTTTAAAGAAGCATCATATATATTTTACTGAATTTCTATCATATGAAATAGTATTAACCAAACAGAGAAGAAATAAACAAAAACAGCCAAAATTTTTTTCCAGCATATTTAAATATAAAATAAGAATGAGGAAAAATATGTTAGGAAATCAGGAGAAATATGGAAAAAAAATCAGGAGTATGGAAAATAAAGCAAAAATCAAGAGTCACTTGCCAAACATGAGAAGACTTCGCAAGTCTGATTTTATAAATGATCTGTTTTGCTTACAATCTAACAACGATTATTATGATTAACAGAGAATTTTCATAAAATTATTCAGAATATTTTACTTCTCATATGAGTGTCTCACCTAATTCATTTTCTGGACCTACATTATCAGAATATTGCAGGGAGCAGTCTCTAGCATAATGTCCCCTTTCTCCACAAGCATAACATCTTTCTGGGCTCGGCGGAGTTCTATCTGATGATCTGGAGTTTGTATGAGCAAGTTCAACTCTAACAGGGCAGCCACACAAAATTCTAAAAGATACAAAAATATTCTCAACAAACCAATAATAATATGGAATAATATCAAGTCAACAGTAGTTTTAACATACCTCAAATATATAATCCAAACTTATAATTTCAGACTGTGCTAAATAACCAATAGTTCTCAAATGCAAATCATTTCCAATCAGAGCTTACATATTTTATCACAATTGTAACAAAGAATTTATTCTTATCCCACTTATAACCCCCCATCTCCCTAAGCATGCAATATCAACATTTTTTTAATCAGTTCTTCCACTGAACAACACAATACATTCCAGAATTCATTTTTGCATGGAATGAATGAAATTTCAAGATGTTACAAGTACTTAAGAATGGAATGGTGTTTTCCTCTGTCTTGTAAAAAGATTACCTTGATTTATAATCAATTGATCTCTGATAGTAAGAATTTTCAGAACGTACATTATTTCAGAACCAGCTTGACTAAACCCTAAACAGAGAGGATGCTATCTGCTCTCGTTCCATCCCATATGCAAAAACATTGCAGTTGTTAACCCAGTAGCAGAAAGTTAAAGACAAAGAGACAAACGTCACAGATTTTCTTGTCTCTTTTGCAGGTTGTTTTTCCATTGAAACTTTATTTCCCTTTATATTATGTTTAGCTCTTTATCATTTAATACAAAAACTTAAGATTATTATTATTAATAAAAATGAATAAAGTGCATAAAAACATTACAGGTAAGAGATTGTTTGATTAATTAACGCTTCAATTGTAAAATATTTTACCTGCAGATTATTTTCTGCCCCTGAAGTATCATCTGTTTTGTATGCTAGTAAACTGCAATTTTCCAGAAAATGTTTTTAATACTGTAATATTGAAATTTCAAATAATGCTTTAGACCAGTGGTCACCAAATCACAGACTGCGGTGGAATTGTGAATAACAGAAAATAATAATTTTCCAACACACAATGTATAATGTATAGGCAGCAGGGATGTAGTGGAGGGTATATGGAGGTATACACAGTATACCTTCTGGTTTTTTAAAAGATGTTCCGTATACCCTCTGTTTCTCAAATAAAGCTATAGCGTATACTCACAAGGAGAGAGCCAACCTTGTTAATCACAGATTTTGATTATTTCAATATATGTTGTAGGGTAGACACCCCTTAGTGTCAGGTTCAACGGATTTTATCCAATGCCCCTTAGTTCTTGAAAAACCGGCGAGTCTAATATTAGTACAAAACTTAAATACTTACTTCGCAACCAAAATTACAGGTTAGTCGTAGCTCAGTTGGCATGGCGTTAGTCGGCTGATCTGAGGGCCCGGGATCGATACCTGAATGCGCTACATTTGTTTTTCTCATTTTTTGTTTTATAAATATAGTTGTAATTATAATTTAATAATTTCAATTAAAATTTTTAACATCATACATTAATTATAATGTTAACAAACTTAAATTTATCATTTCTTATTTGTAAACTATTATTTCTTATCCATTACAGAGGTTTAAAAAAAAATTGGATCTATTATTGAATGATAAAAATTCCAAAATCGTGACAAATTCTGTTGTGTTGCCATCTAGTTATGATAAAAAAAAGGAATATTCAAGTAAAATAAAAATAAAAGCAGAAAGAAGATAAAGGGGAAAGCAAAATAATTGAAAGCGCAAGCATACTTATTACAAATTTAAAAATCTTTAATATGCAAAAAATCGGTTGTAATTTAATTCTGATGCTAATTTTTAATATAATTATGCTTGTTCTTTAAAAAACAGAATAATAGTATTATCGCATTGACTTCCTTTGTTAAAGCAATGTGTAAATGATATTTCTTTAAAATCACGAATTGACACAATTGCTCAATATCATTGCATCGATAAAAAATATATGAAATACATTTTAAAAGTGATTTTTAAAAAATTAACAGTTTTATGATGTTTTATTACAACTATTTAGTTAAAAGTAAAAAATTAAATAGGTTAAAATTATAATTGATGTACAATATTAAAAATTTTAATTGACAATGAGATTATTAAGTTATACTTACAAGTAAATTTATAGAACAAAAAATGAGAAAAACAAATGTAGCGAATTTAGGTATCGAACCCGGGCCCGCGAATCAGCCGGTAAACACCATACCAACTGAGCTACGACTAACCTATCATCGTTGTTGCAAAATAAGTATTTAAGTTGTGTACTAATATTAGACCCCCCGGTTTCTAAAGAACTAAGAAGCATTGGATAAAATCCATTGAACCTGACACTAAGGGGCCTCTACCCTGCAACATATATTAAAATAATCAAAATCTGTGATTAACAAGGTTGGCCCTCTCCTTGTCAGACTCCCACTTTACTGTCTCTAGCGTATACCTTCTGCCTAGAGCATATACCCTCTGGTTTTTTTACGACTACAACACTGATAGGCGGTAATTGTGGACGCAGATAACTTCCCACTTTAACACTATCCCCTCTCCAAAACATACGACTTTGGTCTTGAGGTATAAATTAGGGATACACTGAATATTAAGTATCTATTTGGTAATGGTGCTGAATATCAAAATATTCAGCCAAACCAAATACTTATAGTCATCAAGACAAACAATTTTTGTCCAGGAAACCATAATCGCAATCCACTTATTCAGTCATAAATACAGTGTATCCAGAGGTGCCAACTTTTAACCGAAGGCATCAGTAATCAGCCGTACCCACCCGTGGACCGTCCTACACCTTACCAAGATGTTAACATACAAAGTAACATAACGTAATCAAAACTGAAACAATTAAGTTATAGATAATTATTAGTCTAATAATTAAAAATAATAAAGCAATTAATGAATTAAACACATTTGAAATTTAAAAAACAATAATTGACACTGAGAAAAACTATTTCACTCACCTCTAATCAAAATTCCTCAACATATCACAAAAATTCTTAACTTACCATAAAAATACTGATTTGTACATGAATTCTTTTTAATAAAATAAAACACAATACATGACAAAAAAATTGATACACAATAAAAATAAATTTCTTTCCAAAATATTTTTATTAAGATTTTTATCCACTACCCATAAGGGCTAACTTAGTAGCTTTTTTAGCTGATGTTAATTGCTTTTCGGTGAAAGTCTTTTGAAAGCATGCTTTCTTAGAAGACAATGATTTTACTTTTTTGATCATCAAAGCATTTAAGGTATTAATACACAAACTAGGTCTAAATTCTGTTTGGTTTTTGCGAATAATGGAAAATACTCTTTCTGTAACAGCATTGCTGTGTGGAATTAGTAGTATAGCTAACATTAGCTTTGGTAAGGCAACATACTTTCTCTGGCCAGATATATTTGTTATTTGAGATATTTAAAACCAGCCAGAATCCATCCTATCATAGGATATACTGTCAAAATTTTCAAATTGATAGGATGAAAATTCTGCCTGGCTCCTTTCTAACTCTTCGTCATTTAACACAGATGGAAATTTTTTAATAAAAAAATCAACAGATTCATATGGTACAGTTCTTCTTATGGAAATGTCTGCAACTTCTGCATGCTTTAAAACAACATTTTTCATAGGAAACTTTTTCAGAACATATTCGCAAGCACTGCAGAAAAAGTTGCGGACATCTCCATAAAACTCTGCCAATTGTCCATCAGACAATTTTTGTTCTGCGATATATGCTCGCACCTTTGCCCCAATAACCAGTTCTTCATCAATTTTCTGATATTTTCTCTTTTGAAAATTAATCTCCAAAATAGAATCTGAATCCTCCGCCAACGCAATAGGTTTTACAAACCTAATAACCAGATCAGTGAAAAAATTCACCAATTTTCTTCGTAATAGGTGTATCAAAGGTGCTTCTTGTTGTAGAGATACATTCACAGAGTTAAAAATTGGTAAAATACTGCTTAAGAAAAAACAATATAATTTGAACATTGGGTTTTGAAGATGAGATTTTATACTGTTATTGTCATCAATATTTTCTACACAAAAATATTGATAAAGTGCATCCCATTGTTCAAGCACACGGTTGATAGAATCCAGCAATGAAAGCCATCTGGTGGAAACATATTTCAGAATCTTGTGTGGCTTCAAACCACATAGTTCTTGATATAGGTCAAAACTGGGAAATTTCATTAGCGGCCACTGGCCAGTAAGACTAGTTTTTTAAGTGGCCACTTTCTTTAAACTAGTGGCCACTTTTTTATTTAAAAATACTAAACAGTAAAGTTTCTATAAGTATTAATCTAAAACTGAATAGCCCAAATAAATATGTTAATATAAATATATTAGAACTAAAAAAAGTAGAATCCTTGATGAAATGCAAGAAAATTTTTTTCTCTCCTAGTAAAAAAGCGGCCGGAAGGTGGCCGCTGATAGACAATTTTGCACTAGCCACTTTTTCTTCTTTACTGGTCCTGTGGCCGGTGGCTAGTGCTAATTTTGACCTTTAGTTCTTGACACAATTTTAAATTATTTTTTTGTTTGGAGCTTTTATCCAAATAATAGTACAAATGCACTAAGAATTCTTCTACATTAACCGATTTCAGTTCAGCAGCGGCTTTTTTTGCAGTTAGGTGTAGAAGATGACAGGGGCAGCCAATATTTATAATAGAAGGCTGCACTTTCAGAAGGAAGGCAATAACACCCTTGAACTGACCTGACCTGTCATCGTGTATGCATTGTCTGACGAAAATGATAAACAATTAGTCCATGGGATTTGTTTTTTGCCCAGTTTCTCATTTAAAATATTAAAAATGCCTTCCCCAGTGTTAATACTCGTCTGGCACAAGGACAATAATACGGTATCGATTTTACCGGCAGATTCATCGAAATACGATAGGATATAGTTTATTATCATCATTGTCATTACTACCATCGGTAGCAATGGAATAGGGGCGATTTTTCAAATCGTTCACAATTTCAGATTGCGTCGATTTCGCCATGTCTTGAATGATTGCAGATGTCTTAGTCCGCGCACAGCCGTACTTTTTGGCGATCTTAGAATCCGGAAACATCGCCCGGAATAATCCACCAGCATAGTCGGTACTAGCAATCTGCACGTTATGTTCAATCACAAAATGTGTAAACAACATTTCTGCTTTTATGATGGCATTTTCGTCACTCTGTTCAGCAAAAAATTTAGTAACAGGTTTATATGTTTTTTTTTTTAGAGTCCATTTTTCTCATGCTTCTTTGATTCCACGTGACGCCGAACATCATCTCGACCACCATGTTGTATCATAAAATCACACGAGCAAACCATGCAAAACACATAATGTTCAGATATTTCTGATTTTTGGATACACGGCCACTCCTTAGTATATTCAACACGACGAGCCATTAATTCCCAAATTGGCTCAACCGAGCCCAGCAATCTGATTGGCTAAAACTGATATTTATATAGTAGAAAATATTTATTTTCTTATGAAGTAGTGTAATGTAATATAGAATGCAATTATAATGACTTAAATTGATTTATTTTGTTAAATTTGATCAAAATCACAGTAAAGTAATTCAAAATATTAATATTAACGAAGGATCAGATCGCTGAGATCGGATGAGCCAATTTGGGAATTAACGGCTCGTTTCAACACGGTATCGTTGCAAAACCTTCATTTTCTTCGGCTTCGGCTCCATCACTGAAATTCTACGACCAGTCGCAAAACTTAAACAAAATACAACGTGCAGCAACTATCATAATAGGCTATGTGCGTGCGAAATGTGAAGCTGTTGCCAATTTAGGAAAGCAAATTTTGAACTGGCTTGAATCAGTGTTGCCCATGGATTGTACCTACCCTTTGCTTTCTTCTGTCAGATAAGCAGCGTCATAAGCCACGCCTTCTGCAGTTAGCTCTGCCCAATAAGCTGTTAGCTCAGTGTCTGCGCCGAGTATAGGAAGAAATGAGCTTGTTTATGTTCTGCACTTTCATTTTCTGCTTTCTACATAGCGAATTCGGCTTTCTAACGCGTCACTTACAGCTTGAATTTGATTTTCTGCTTTAATATGCTATCGAAATATGCATAAACAACTGTTTCAGTAGTTAAAATTGTCACACATAATCTCTAATAATCACAAAACTTTAATTTCCGGATTTTTTTATTATTTCCATAATTTTTGTAGAGACGTCCATAATCCCGTAATCTAAAGTTAAAATGCGGAATAATTCTGCATAATCCGTAATGGTTGGCAGCTCTGTGTATCTTATCTCACTCAAACATGGATTTTCGTTTGCTATTTTAATAACAATGGAGATATCATAACTATAATTTCAACAGACTTGCTTTGATTTCTGTGAAATGTGATATGATGAGAAGTGCTGGAAATTGTTACCATTCACATCTAAATAACTATGAGCTAGACATTCCTTTATTCAGAATGCAGTTGACAGTAATTATACTGAGTTACTGATCAAAATTCAGCCATTTTCAATAATATCATCACATTTAATACAGTATTTTTAACTACATTGACCCAATGATACTTTAAAGTACTGATCCAGCTTATCCACTGAAATTGTGCATTTCTTATACATACTTCTTTTACGTAATCAAGGGAGGGAAATTTTTAGAAAATTTTACCAGTCCAGCACTTATTTTACCGACCAGCAAGAATCAACTGACTTGAAAACTGTTACGACAGAATTTATGCACAGCGGTCGATGCAGGTTTTTATTCTTGGGGCCCATTTTGTGAAAAGTAAAAGTTATTTTTGTGAATTTTGTTATATTTTTGTGAAAAATAACATTTTGTAACGAAAGTTGAAATCCAGTTACTCAATATAAAAACATGGAAACATTTAAAATGCTTCATTTAAAACACATTACTACATTAGGTGTGATAAAATATATAGAAATGTTTTTAAAAATTAAAAACACTAGATGTTAAAATGATAAAAAGCTACTCCGAGCGCTTTCGGCTAACCTTAAGCCTTTGTCAAGGAGAAGAGAATTGACTGATGAGAATTATTCCCATTCTCTTATTTTGAGTTGTCTAATTTTATGATCTAGAAAATTACAGAAAACAACTTTAAATGCAAACAATAAATAAATTTCAAAATAAAGTGGCAAAAAATAAGAAATGCGGCATTAAAACATGAAGAAATAATAATGAATACAGACCTGCCAACCTTTGAAAATGAGAAATCGTAGCACACAAAATTTAAATTAATCTAGAGGTTGGTTGGTTGGTTCTTTGCGTTACACAGCCATCTTTTGACATTCGTAAAAGGAATAAGGATTCAGTCTTTCAACTCAATATAGTAAATTTTTTCCTTTGAAAGTTTTTATACGATTTTTAAAATTTCTTTTCGTTTCGCAGTGTTTTTTTTTTTTTTTTTTTTTTTTTTTTGCATTTGTAAAAGGAGCTTGGTTCTAATTTTTTTAGCCCAGTGCAGTAAATCTTGACGAAATTCGGGAATTTTTTCTTGCGATCATTTCAGTATATTCACAATTTTTCTGCAATCGTAATTCACATTTTTCTATCACGATTCTTTGTTGAAATCCGCACTTTTTACCATGAACTTTTGACGAAATTCGCAATTTTTACGACGATCCTTTGTCGAATTTTGTGTTTTTTCCGCGATCCTTTTGACGAAATTAGTGTTTTCTTTCTACGATCTTTCGGTGAAAATTTGCGTTTTCTTACTGATCTTCCGATGAAATTTGCATTTTCTTACTGATCTTTTGATGAAACTTGCATTTTCTTACTGATCTTTTGATGAAACTTGCATTTTCTTACTGATCTTTTGATGAAACTTGCATTTTCTTACTGATCTTTTTATGAAATTTGCATTTTCTTACTGATCTTTTTATGAAATTTGCATTTCCTTACTGATCTTTTGACATAATTCACACCATTGAAAACACAAAATCTCAATTCTTCCGGGGGGGGGGGGGGGGGGGGGGGGGGGGGAGAACGACGAAGACACACACACACACACCCTGAAATCAACACTGCATTTTTACCACGATCCTTTGACGAAATTTATTTTCTTCTGTGACCAATTGACGAAATTGATTTTTTTATACGATCATTTGTCGAAATTCGCGGTACTTTATCACAAATCGTGCGATTTTGTACACTATTTCAAACCTTGCCTCTCAAAGAACTCCCCCTCCTCTCCTTTCCAGAAATTCTTAAAATAGCACATTGTTTCTAAGGAAGCGAATTGCTGCATAAATATTTACAAAAACACAATTCGCTCGTGATTAATATACATAAAGAGTGTTTTATGTTAAGAAGTTTGTTTTGTAGCCCACATTTTTTTTTTCCATGAGCATTTTTTAATGTCCGAATTTTCAGACTAATGGCCAATTTTTTAAAACTTTCGGAAATGAATACTTTGAAATTTTGGTAATTTCGCAACAAAATCACTCCTGCAAAATATGCTGTGCGGAATAAAAATTGCTACTAGGAACAAAAAATGCGTTTTGTGTTTTTACAAAAAATCGTAGTTTAAGACCGATTTTCGTAGCATCGTAGTTTATAGGTCCAAATCGTAGCAACTACGATTTTTTCGTAGCAGTTGGCAGGTCTGCGAATAAATAGACAAGTATTCCCACAGGGTGTCTACAAAAATTGTAAAAAAAAGTTCCCTGATTTTTCCATGATTTCCCTGACTATCTTTATCAATCTTCCCTGATTTCCATTATTAACAATACACATACAGTATTTTTCATATATGCCGATTCCTCATTAACACACTTATAAAGCTTACTAATATCTCATTTGGGGTATAAAACAAGTGAAAAACATAAAAATTGCCTAACATTTGACAGTTTTATAAATCCAAACTCAAAATTTAGTCCAACAACTTCATATAGCGGACGATGGATATAGTGTGACCAGAAAATTTCTTCATTTTCTGAAAAATATTCAATTCTAAGACTTATCTACAACTGACAGGATAGCTAATTGGATTAAGCTGGCCACCTGGTCAGGTTATGCTAATGTATCATTGAAAATTTTTAAAAATGGGTAAATTGCCTTCAATATAAGTACTATCTACAGAAGATGAGGACATCTGATCATCTTTCGTTAAATATCAAAAACTCATACCATGTGCATCTTTTTTAAAATATTGGGAAAGGCTAATCAGCATGTGAAAAAATATGGTATATAAAATAGACGAATCAGTCTCGTTGGCAAGGTGAAAATGCAAATATTTTCGCATATAGACAAATTTCCCTGATTTTCGAGTATTTTTACAAAGTTCCCTGACTTTTCCAGATTGATAAACCTCCCTGATTTTTCCATGATTCCCAGATTCTGTAGACACCCTGTCCCAGCAAGATAATTAATTCCATTGGTGGGTTATTACATGATTTTACCAGCAAGTGTCGATATGAAAAAGCTCTAACTTCATGGTATGTGCTGCTATACACTGCAGCTGAGATTAGCAAATTGTTGAGCAAAACAAATTTTGCACAAAAGAAGAAAGTTACAACCACGTGATTTGTAGAGTGGCACATCCCCCCCCCCCCCCCCCCGGGGTAGCGTAAAAAATAGCGTTGGTTCTTGCTACACTACATTGTTCAAAATGTAACGCTCTACAAACCATTACAGACTTTACTGTAAAAAGTAACAACTAAAAAGTGCGAGATAAAATTTCGGCAGAACCTCGATAGAGCATCCATAAAAAAATAATGAAAATTTCTTTTATTTGGCAATTTATCACCGGTTGGCGATGAAAAAAAAAAAAAACTTTTATGTCCAGTACTCTTTTAAAGAAAAAACTTTTTATATTAAATTTGTTTAAGTTAAATAATTTTAGTTTCGTCATTTTTAGTTTGTTTTAACTATAGTTTTGTCAGTTTTAGTTTGTTTTAACAATAGTTTTGTCATATATATTTATAATGAAAGTTAACTATCATATTTTACGATTTAAAACAAAATTTAAATTGATTTAAATTGTTTCAAGCTCTAAAATAAGTCCGATTGAGAGCTCAAGATTTGATTTTGTTGCTAAGGCAACAATGACTTCTTTGATATGGAAATGTATAATGGCAGAATTCTTCATGTGGACTTTATTTTTGAATAGCCGTTTAAATTTGAAAAATCTTGGATTGGAACATAAAGCAATGGCAATTTTTGCCCAAATCGGTAATAAAATTTTAAAAAAGGGGTGAATTATTTATTACTTTATAGGACAAATTAAATTAATATTTCTGCAAATGTAATAATACTCATAAGTAAATATTTGCATTTAGAAAAATATAAAAGAAACGAATAATTTAAAATCAAATGTTAGGTATCTGTAACTTAAAATAGATATTTGCAACTTGCAAAACATTTTTCCAGTGATAAAATTAAATAATTATAGCAATAAGCAATTTATTTAACACAAAAAGATAAAATAAACTCTTTCCCTGATTAAGTTTAAATTCATTAAGTATCGCACATTCTAAAAAAACAATTAACAAGCAATTTGTAGTTGCATTCAAATCGTTTGCTTTTGGCGAGGGAAAATCCTGCTCACCAAATCGCATGTCGCTTTCATATTTTTATGCAAATATTCGAAAGTATTTTATTTTTTTACAGACTTTCTACTGGAATTCCACCGCTAAATTTAACTGATCCTTTATTACATACATGAGTAGTTTCACTATAATTTTTTTTCAACATATCCTGAAATGCCCTGCAAGGAGACCTTCCTTTTTAATACAATGTTTACATCACAGTAATTTGGAAAGTTGCAAAATATAACAAGATAGTAAAAAAAAAAAGTTTTGGGTGTATTTCCTATAGTTTGCAATTTTCAAAACCTACTGTGACGTTTTATCTGAGATCACTCAGAGACCAGATGGCCATAGCGTAATAAGCATTCTTAATTGGGACCTCCAGATGCCTATCTATAAAATTCACATGTCAATGTTTCACAGAATCCAGATGAAACGTGTAAACAGATTTAATGATGTAAATATATTGAAAAGGCTGCGTAGCAATCTATAAGAAGTAAAACTTTTTGACTAAAATGACTCAATGTATGCCACGTGAGATGGCTAGGAGATAGACTGGACTCTCTCGAAAAAGGGCCCCGTGGAAGGAGATGTCTTCTGGACGCGACCGAAAGAGGTCATTTTTCGGCTCTGCTAAGGGAGCGATCCGCTCCAAAATGGATAATTTTTTTTTTTATATGTGTATAAGACTAATGTGTGCTTGCTGTGTGTGTGTGCCGTCAATAAAACTGTAGAAAATGAACTCCAGGTTCTTTTCATTTTAGTTAAGAGTAATTCTTTAAGTTAGTTTTATTTGGCGTTACAGTTGGTTGTCAGAAGTCGGATACGAGTTGTTCGAAAAAAGTTTGGGCACACACGCACACACAAAAACTTAGCTAGCTTTTAGTATAAGCCTGCACTTGTTACCCACGGAAGGAAGGATGAAGTGAAGATCATTCTTTCAAGAAATAGAGAGCCGTCCTGATACTGGAAAAGAAAAATAAAGGAGAGTCCCCGTGTGTAGGAAGAAGAGAAAAACCGTGAAATTTTCCGTGTGGGAAAAGAGGAGGCCAGGTTTCGGTTTGGGAAGAGAGGAAGACAGTTCGGATTTTCACCCCGGTCGGCTGAGAGAATTGGACATCGTCCAGAAGAGAAGGGTGTTGCTTTTCACCCCCCCTGCTGAAGGAAGGAAGAAGATCGTCATCGGAGGAAGGTGCTTTTGGTGATAAAAGGGTTGCGGAGGATTGAGAAGTGAGAAAAGAAGATCTCGTGGTTGCCGCTAGTGCAGTGTGGTTCTGTGAATGGGTTTCCCAGTGGATCTGTGGATAAAAAAAAGGATCAGTGTGCCGTGCTTAAGGATATATTTCAGTGGACCTTAGGGTCAGAAAGTTTATGTTCAGTGGGCCAGCCGGCTGAAGAAATCAGTGAAAGTGTGGATTACCGTTTAATGTCTGAGCCTTCAGGTGGGGTAAGTCACAATTTTGAATTTGGAGTTAATGTTCGTGATTTTTTAATTATTTAAAATTGCTGATTTTATGAAAACATTCAAAAACTTGAATGACAAAATTTGAAGGTGTACTAGACATGGAAGTGAGTCAGCATTTACATATGTTATTGTAATAAATGTTTGATTATATTGTATGTAAAACAGTACATTTTTTTTGTTTGGTTGTTATATTGAAGTAGAGTAGTACTTTTATATAGAGAATTTTGGGTTGGGAAAAAAAAAAAAAGGTAGATATGGCTTTTCTGGGGAAAGGAAAAAAAGAAAATTTGAAGAAATTAGTGGATGAACTGGAACTTGAGAGGACGGGAAACGAAACCCGGATTCAATTGAAGCATTTAGTGCTGGAATCTGAGGATTATGAAGAGGAATACATTGAGGCTCTGTATGAAACTATACTAGCAACAGCCTAGGAAGAGTTAGAGAGGCAAGAAAATGAGCGCGCCCGGTTACAAGCTATCAAACGTGAGGATATGTTGCGTCAAGAGCAATGGGATCGCGATCAGGCCATTCGGAAGGAAAAATTAGAACAAGAAAAGGAATTAAAGGAACTAGAATTAAAAAATAAATTTGAGTTAGAAAAACTAAGAATCGAGAAAGGAATTCACCCGGCTCCAGAAAATGCAAATAGTATACCTTCGCGTTCCTCAGAACAGAATTTAAAAAAATTAATCCCGGATTTTAATCCTGAAAAAACAGACATTAGCCTATATTTGGTTCTGTTTGAACGCCAAACTAAACGGGTTAGAATACCAAAAGAAAATTGGGTCTCTCATTTAATTCGTCTTCTACCAGTGGATATCATTTCAATTATTGCTAGACAACCCGAGACAGATTCAGAGGTTATGATAACATTAAAAGTATCTTGTTAAAAATTTTTTAATTAAACCCGGAGAGTTTTCGACAAAAATTTATGAGCCATCAGAAATCGCAATCTTTAAATTGGCAAGATTTCGGTTTCGAAATCCGAAATTACTTAAACGAATGGTTAGAGGGCTTATCTATAACTTCCTTTGACGAATTAAAAGACCTTTTGGTCGCTGATCAAATTAAACGGCATGCGAAATTTGAAATGCGTGAACATTTTATTGACAAATGGCCACTGCTTAAGACGGAAACCAAGGTAGTTGAATTATTAGATGGTTATGAGAGTGTCAGAGCCTCATTTAAGAAAAATCGGTACGCAGAGGATGGAAATACACGTCCGAAATCGGATGAAAAACAGGTAGAAACGAAGAATGAAACTCCCCTCCCTAGTGCGTCAGCCCAACGTGGTACCATGAGTCGGGAGAAGGCATTCGAAAAAAGAGTGGAGCGTAGATGTTTCCATTGCAACTCCAGGAACCATTTACGGAATTTTTGTCCGGAATTGAGTAAAAATTCGGGATCGCGGAATACGAGCGAAGATGTTGAAACGGGAGCGAAAGCTAGAGTAAGCTATGTAGGAGTGGAGAAGTTAAATTCTAGATGTGTCTGGGATAAACAACAGAAGGCCGTAGGCAAAAGTAAATTACCACTCATTGATATCAATATTTTGGGCCGAAAGGTTAAGGGAATAAAGGATTTGGGTACGGGATTATCCATTTTTCGAAGCGAATTAATTCCAGAGAAGTATAAAACAGGTGAACAGATCGAGTTAGTTCCGGCCATCAGAAAAATTCGCAGAGCGGACCTTGCGAAGGTTCTAGTTTCTTGTGGAACGGGAACCAGGAAAATTCACCCAGGATTGTTATAACGGCAGCACTGGTGCCAGAATTAAATTGTGAAGCTTTGCTGACACCTTGTATTTGTAGGTGTTTATTTAAATTGAGAAAGTCGGATCGTAGGTACGCGAGGTGGAGTAATTCAAATACCAGGGTGCAAGAAAAAAATAAAGTTGAGGATGCAGGATTATTTAAAATTAAAACGGGAGAGAGTTTTAAAGGCAGTGAGAAAATTTAACCCGAAGTGATAAATAAGACGTCAGAAAATCGCGGGCAGGTCAAAAAAATAAACGCAAATTCCAAATTAACAGGTTTGGAAGAAATTGTTCAAAAAAGTGTAAGTGAAATTCCCATTGTACAGATGAATAATTTAGAGGTTATTTCCGATGAAATTGGTGAAGGAAAACAAATTTTTAAATTTCCTGTATGTGATAAATCGAGTAGCAGATTACCCGAAAACACCCTTAAGATCTCTAATTTGGTTGAGAAGGATTTTTCTGGCGTTGTTGTGGCGACACTCCCGGTTCAAGAGCGGGAAGTGCGAGCGACGAAAAGAGGGAAATCGAAGGAATGGGTTCCGATCGTGGAAGTAAGTGAATTCTTCCCGTACGAAAAAAAGGAAAAACGAAAAGAGAAATCTAGTATCTGTTTCAAGTTTTTCAGAAAACAATTTTGTTTATCAGAGATGTAAGAGAGTTAGACAGAGATTAGGGATGTTTTGGTTTGTTTATTTTGTTTTGTTTTGCTAAGAGTGACTTATATACTGTGTTATTTAGTTTTATAGTGTGGGAATATGTGTTTATTTGAAAAGAGATTTATATACACAACGTTAAATAAATTGTTCATTGTTTGAGACTTAGAAAGTAAAAGTGAAAGGATTTCATATGTTAAAAAGAAGAGTTAAGTTGGTTTTATGAAAGACTGTTGTTTCAGTATTAAGAAGTAAGAGGATTAAAAATATAACTATTCTTGGATGTCTTAGATATTAGATTATAAATGCTTTTTTATTTTGGCTTGATAAAAAAGAAAAAAAAAATTGAGAAAGTTAATAAGTTGAAATTTAGAAATTGTATTTTGAATTAGAACTTGGATTTTGAGTTAGTAATTGTATTTTGTACAGAATAGTTAGAATATACATTTTGGTTCCTAATGTTAATATTATTCTTTTAAATTATTTTAAACTGAGAAAAAAAAAAACCTATTGTTTTGAAACAAGTAAAGGTTAAGAAGAACCTTTTGATAGAAGTACTGAAATTTTGGTTTACTGATTTATGTTAAAAAGGTTTTTTAAATCAGTTAGTGAAGGATTGTATTGCTATATGTCTGTGTAGAATACAGAGATTATATATTATTAAGAATAGTTTGAGTGTTTGTTTTATTATTGTGTAAAAATTCTTTTAGGCAACTTATTGTGTATAAATAGGTTAAACGTGTTTGGTTTTATTAGTGCAATAGAATTCTTTCTTAAGAAATTATCCATATATATAAAGAAAATATATATATTATTATTTTTGGTTATCCATGTGAACGTGAGAGAGCGAATTCTTATTGGAGGTACCTGTGATGCTTAAAATTTTATCTATTCTGACTGTGTTAAAAGAAAATTCATAATGAAGGTACTGGTTTGTTATAAAATTGGTGGAGTGATTATTATTAATCTTATAATTATTATATAACTGTGTGCAATTGTATTGTGTTTACTGTGTTTATTATGTTTATTTTGTATTATGCTGAATCCCTTCCATGGTAACGTAGTACCTTCTGATAAATGTTTGATTTTGAACTTTTAAATTTTATTAATTTTGGAGTAGATAGCATTGTTAGGGGTAGCATTAACTCCGAATTTCACTGTAACTGTGCACCCTAGTGTGAAAAATTTTCCCTTAAAGGAAAATTTATATGGGGCATGGAGGGACTGTGACGTTTTATCCGAGATCACTCAGAGACCAGATGGCCATAGCGTAATAAACATTCTTAATTGGGACCTCCAGATGCCTATCTATAAAATTCACATGTCAATGTTTCACAGAATCCAGATGAAATGTGTAAACAGATTTAATGATGTAAATATACTGAAAAGGCTGCGTAGCAATCTATAAGAACTAAAATTTTTTGACTAAAATGACTCAATGTATACCACGTGGGATGACTAGGAGATAGACTGGACTCTCTCGGAAAAGGGCCCCGTGGAAGGAGATGTCTTCTGGACGCGACCGAAAGAGGTCATTTTTCGGCTCTGCTGAGGAAGCGATCTGCTCCAAAACGGATAATTTTTTTTTTTTATATCTGTATAAGACTAATGTGTGTTTGCTGTCTGTGTGTCCATGTGCTGTCAATAAAACTGTAGAAAATGAACTCCAGGTTCTTTTCATTTTAGTTAAGAGTAATTCTTTAAGTTAGTTTTATTTGGCCTTACACTACCTAAAAATTCACTTGCCCTGTCAGAAAATTCACTCACCATCACCAGTGGCGAGTAACTTAGTAGCAGAATTTTCTGTGTTAATCTGCAGCAAATCAAAATTTATCTGCAACCCAAGAATGTTGGACCAAGCTTCCTATTATAAGAAGTTATAGTAGCCCATAAAATAAGCAGAGTTTGCATTTACAAAGAAAATATAAGCAGAATATACAATAAATCTAGAAATAAATATTAAATTTTAGCAATTATTCTTAGCCCATAATTTTTTAAAAAGTTATTAGATTGATCTGCAGCCAGGGTTCGTTGATATATATATATCATGATATATATCCAATATTTATTTTCAAAATATCAAGATTTTTGATATTTTCATATTACTTGATATTTATTTTCAAAATATCAAGATGTGTGATATTTTCAATATTTTTCTATATTAAATATTTATTTTCAAAATATTACTGTTGCAAGATATTTTCAGTCAAAACAAGTGCAAATGTAATTTCCAACTGTCATTGACTGTGTTGTTCGGTAAATAAAGAATTTTTGTCTCTGATAGTGACTTTTTTAGCCGAAGAAGAAAACAAATACCTTTTCCAAGTTTTATGTTGGAATTTTTTATTTTTATTCGTAGATTACATTCAGAACAGATACTGAAAGATATACTGTCTAATTTAGATACTCAGTTATATATACAGCTTCACTAGAAAATAATCTGTTCTAATATTGATTTAGTTCAGTTTAAACTGTATAGTATAATAGAAAATAAAAAATAAGATAAACTTACACTTATGTTAAAAATTTTCAATTAAAACAATATTTTGTATTTAAAATTTTGTTTTAGAAATTTCTGATTTCTTAATAGTTGATACTGTATCCTATAGCATTTTCTTTTTTAAATATATATATAAGTGTATAAAGCAAATTGTTTCTGTTTTCAATTACTAGTTATCTTCCATTTTGTTCCAAGTTAAAAAAAAAAAAAGGAAAAGAAAAATGCACTTCTAATATACTGTTTAAGTTTTCATATTAAGTGCAATATGTTTTAGTTTCTAATTTATATTGTGCTTGAAAATATTTATTAGTAACAGTAAGTTGACTATTTTGAAAATATCGGATATATATCAAAATATCAGATATACATCAAAATATCTGATATTTTTTATATTTTCGAAAACATCATAATATTTATGAACCCTGTAAGCAACGTATAAAAAAAAATCTGCAGCACCACTGCCATGCTGCACTGTTTCTGTTACCGGGATGAGTAAAATTATGTATTTCCCTATAATGCAAATATCTGTGAACCACGCATAAATGTAGAATAGTTTGTTTTTAAAAACTTACGATTCATCTAAGGCTCTGACAGCATCTAGTGCATTGTCTGGATCTTCAAATTCAACAAAAGCAAAACCTGGTGGATTTCTTGCTATCCACACACTTCTTAAAGGTCCAAAGCAGCTGAAAGCACCTTCTAACTCAAGTTGAGTTGCCCTATCGCCGAGATTTCCAACAAACACTTTGCAGAATGAAGGTCCTGAACTTCGATAGCGATCCCGAGACATATCAGCAACAGGGCTTTATCTAAAAAAGAACATGAACATATTTTTTAAAAAATACACATAAAAATCAATTTCAAACAAGAATGAAAAATCATGCATTAAACATAGATTATGAAACACTTTTCAACACATCCACAAAACTGAAACAAAACCTTCACCATTAAATAAGATAAAAGAAGATATTTAAGTACATGCTTAGAAAACATATACAGTCAACCCTGTGAAACCCGCAAACGTCTATTATCCGCACTACATGTTGGAATGTAAACAGTGAAAATTGTCATTAAGGGTGTATTCCAACCCAAACTGCTTATTTTCTGATTCATTTTTGCTCTCAAATGCATTAAACTGGGAAATTCTCTTATTTAGAAACTGCATAATGTGCCGTGCTTCTCGACTTTTTGATAAAGGCAGAAAACATTGTAAAAAATGTTGTCAAAGTGGGCAATTTGAACCAAAATTTCCAAAGTGGGAGATCTGGGAATGAAAAAAATGGTCATACTGAGAAAATAATTGTTTAAAACTCGAATTCTAATCAATTAAGAGAAAATGAAATCATGGCCTCTTATAAATCTCTTCTCAGCGAGTTTCATGTTTTTACTTTAAAAAATAAGCCTGAAAATGTCTCAGAAAATTTCAAGCTGTCGAGGGCTGAAAAATATTTTTTCGAATACACCCTTAACAGTTAAGCTGATAAAGTTAAATGTGGTATTTTTCATGAATTATCATTCCAATGAAATAAACTGCAATTTAAGAAAATTTATATATTTTGAACCCTACATTCGAAAATGTAAATTTGCACATACTAAAAGAGATCATACATCAATTTTTGTTTGGTTGTTTATTTAATTTTTCGGTACTTCTTAGTTATTCCGTCGACCAATTTCGCCAAATTATATAAATCGCCAAATTATACACATTGACATAATTTTTATTTTAAATAACGAAAGAACAAATAAATTAGTAAAACATTAATAAAAATACAAATAAAACGTCGAATTAATGGTATTATTGGCATTTAATGTTACAATTTGGCGACAGTAATTTAGTCGACGGGATAACTAAGAAGTACCAATTTTTCTTTAAATTAACTTACTCATTAAATATATTAAACCAATGTTGCATTACATTTTTCTTTTCCATTGTAATTTTTATGCAGTTGTTCCCAATTTATAGTCAGACTTTAAAAAATAAATGTAAACAAAGGGGATGATCTATAATCCACAAAACCCTCGGTCCCTAAATGGGCGGATTTCACAGAGTCAACTATATATGACATAATTAAAAATGAGGTTTCAGCAATTATCATCATCCATAGTCAGAAAATTAGTTGAATTATTTTGTGTAACTTTGTACATGCCCTGTAGACTTGCATTATATATACCACATAGTAAAGGGCAAAACTGGGAGATTTCATTAATGGAAAGTAGCAGCAATTTCATTAGTGGCCACTTCTTTATTTAAAATTGTTAAACAATAAACTTGTTAAAATTTCTATCAGTATTAATCTAAAATTAAATAGCTCAAATAAGTATATTAACATATTGTAACCAGTAAAGGTCAAAATTAGCACTTAGCCACTAGCCACAGGGCCACTAAATGAGAAAAAGTAGCTAGTGAAAAATTGTCTATCAGTGGCCACCTTCCGGCCACTTTTTTACAAGGAGAGAATAGAATTTTCTTGAATTTCATCAAGGATTCTACTTTTTTTTGGTTCCAATATAACATATATTAACATATTTATTTGGGCTATTCAGTTTTAGATTAATACTTATAGAAATTTTACTGTTTAGTAATTTTAAATAAAAAAGTGGCCACTAGTTTAAAGAAAGTGGTCACTTAAAAAACTAGTCCTACTGGCCAGTGGCCGCTAATGAAATTTCCCAGTTTTGACCTATAGCAACCAGCAAATGTGTAATCATTGATGGCTTCCAAGAAAATTTGGTACTTTTCGGTTAGCTGGGCACCAGTGTTATATATACATCTATATATATACATATAACATTGGTGCCCGGTTAACCGAACAGTTTATTCCCTCCTTATAGGAAAGGTGTCCAAAATGTAGCTGCAAGCAAATAATTTTTTAATAGGCACTTTTTTCCTTTAGTGGTCCTGTGGCCAGCAATAATTTTGCCCTTTACTACATCGCATGCTAAAAATTAGTTCAGTAAAAAATTAGAAAATGCATAACATAGATCAAAATTTACTTTTTTTTTTTTAGCAATTTTCATCAATAGATGGAAATGTGCTTGAATTCTTTTGTACAGCCCTGTATATTATCTACAAAATTTTATACTCATCATAATGCTGACACTAGAACAAAAGGCCTGCCAGGCAGGAATTTAATTTTTAAAAAAGTGTACATTGAGTCCTGTACAAAAAACACATTTTGAACTGTCTTGGTTTGTTTAGAGTCACCTTTTATCAGTAGAATTTTGTCATATTTTCCCCCATACGGTTGACAAATCTCTTTATGTATTCCTGCAACCAATTGACAAATTTCATGAAATTTTCCCATGACCGAGTGATGAATTTCACAATATTTTCTGCAACGGATCAACAAATTTCTTGATTTTTTTTTTCTTCTTTTCACACAATTAATTGCTGACATGCTGAATTTCCGAATTCGTCCCCGTAACATACTGGTGAAACTCACAGGTTTTTTTTTTTTTTTTTTTCCTCCTGCAATTGTTGGACGAATTTTCCAATTTTTTTTTTTTTTTTCACATAGGTGACTGACAAAAATCGGGAAATTAGTTTTTCCTCTACAAAGCACTAAATTTGCCTTAGCTAAAAATTTCATGATTACATTTCCCAATTTAAAGTAAATAAATAATTAGTTACCTTGGTCCATTTTATTTCTGAAAATGTCAATATAAGGAAATTTTATTATAAAAGAGCTTAAATTTATAATATGGCCAGCTATAAAATTAGGGAACAGATGTCATATTCGCCCCATATTGGCGCGATTTTTTTCTGTCGCCAATATCATATAGGCAACAGGTACTTAACTTGCGTCAAAGTGTCGTTATTTTGTTTGATGTGGTAACCCAGATTATGTTGTTTATGCTGTTGATGTTTTCACCAAATTGGCAACCGAAAAAAATCGCGCCAATATGGGGCAAATATGACATCTGTACCAAAATTAGTATTTTTATTGACGTATTTTACGAGTAAATTAACCAAAAGAGTATGTCAAAAAGAGCAGTAATGATCACCAGACACATAGTCTAAAAAGGGCCGCCGGGTACATAAAGTACTAGTCCCAAATTGGTCTAGAGTCAACTCAACATTATACCGCATATTACATTAAAATTTAACACAACTGATAAATGTTATTTGGGTTATTCTCTACAATAGTGCAAAAAGTTATTCCCAGTCATATAAATGCTCTTAATTTCATTGCATTTTTATTTATTTTTATTCAATTCCTACTATTAGCTCGCACTCTCCCTATATTTATTTATATATTTATCTTGTACAAATTTTCAATCGTTAATAAAATACTCATTATTCATCCTATCAGGTTGAAATAAATTTTTTTAAACTTGTACTGGATGACAATTGATGTTAATAAAGTTTTTTCAAATATTAATTAATTAATTAAATTTTAATTAATTAATTTTAGTTTTGCATGGGAAACAAAATGGCCGCCATTGGTTATTGAATTTCAATGAAAGTATTTTCAATAAGGGTTACCATAGGCGGAGGGACCCTGTTCTGTCGCCAAATACCGCCAAGTTTGTTGCCAACTTGGCGATATATCGCCAAATTTGGCGGTCAAAATGAGTCACCAAAAGTGACGCCAACTTGGCGATATCTGCAATATTTCGCCAAATTCCCATAGAGTTCCATTGTAAACCTACTTGCTTATAGAAAATCAACAAATTGAGATATTTTAATGCAACAAAAACTCATATTAGCTTGATTATATTAAATTTTTCTTTGATGGCCTAACTAGGAATTGACTTTAAAAACAAAATTTTTATATTACTTGTTTTTATTAGAAGATCTAAACATAGTTTATTAGGGACAGAAAGTAAAATTTAAAAATAAATAAATTTAGTATTTAAAAATGTAAATATATATCATGCAAACATCATTCCCTCACCTTTCTCCTACCTGTACTACCCTATTTTATTGCTTATTTCTTTCCATCCAGAAATAAAAATAATTAAAAATACCCTAAGCAAAATAAAGTTCTTATTTGGTACATTACAAAAAATAATAAAAACATTATTTTTTACTATTATTATATAGTCTACTCAATCAATTATGTGTTTCCCCATGTTAGACCATCATTCCCTCACACATTGCTATTATCTCAGTTATCTACCACTAAAGAGCAATAGCAGTCTAGCATCCTTCACAGAGAAGAAGCCATTTTGAGCACTTGTCAGTCCAGCAACATAAATTGGTGGTGTAAGATTTTGTTAATTTTTCAAAAAAAAATTTCAGTCAATATATCTGGAAGCGTTTTTATTAGCAGTCATTCCCTCACACAGAATACTCATTTTTTTTACAAATATCAAAAATTTTAATTTTATCATACATTATATAGTAAGTGTTGCTCTTAAAGGAAACAGTTTGGATTTCTTCATAATTTTGCTTTTTTCCCTAGAACTAGTAAAAATGTCTTATTTCATCATTCGGAACAGATGTATTATCCCTCCATCCGCCATCTTGGATTTTTTTCGGGCGTGAATTAAAAGCTGTTTTTTAATTAATAGTTATAATTATTATATTCCAGGTTCCTCCAGTCTTTTTAATATTATATTAATCTATCAACAATATTTAACCATTGGCGACATTTACTACTTGGCGGAAAAGGAGTTTTCACGCAAGAAAAAAATCCAAGATGGCGGTTGGAGGGATAATAACACATCTAAGCCGAATTGGGATATATTTTTTTTAAATATCAGAAATGACAAATCACATGAGTTTCATCCATGATTAAGAAATAATAGGAGAGTAAAATTAAGGACACTTTTACAGATTTTGCATAAAAATAAGGACTTTCAAGGACCAAAAATTCCTTATGAAAAATTTAAGGAGTTTCAAAGCCTGTACGAAACCTGTTCTTATACTGCTGTTTTAGCTCTTCACTATTTTTTCAGTGATAGCCATAGGAACACTATTTAAATAGTTTTAAAAAACAAATCTGGGATTCATAAACAATAAATAAACACAAACTCGAACAAAATAACCCACAGGAAATACAAAATATTGATAATACAAGTAGAATAAAACCTTCTTCAAGTTTTGTGGATCGATAAAAGCACGTTGTTTTGTTGGCCCCGTGGCCGTGAAAATTCAAAATATAAAGATAAACACAAAGGCCCTGCTTAGGAACGACAATCCGTACGCCTGCTCGAAAAGGAGATTAAAATACATGAAGCGAGTCTATAGAACAGAGACTCACTCACTCACTCAAGACAAATAAAAACGTTGCTAAGGGCAAAAGACGATATGATTGGTTAACGCACAGATTAAACTAAACATAATTAATTAGATTAATTAATAATTCGATAATTAAACATGATAACACAGATTACATGTAATATTTAATTTGCGATTTGAAATACCAGAATCTCCTGAAAGCTCCAGCTATCTAACCGCTAATCATGAACAGAACCAAACAAATCAGCCAGAGCTATACAATGATTGGTTAATCAGATACAGGGGAATTTTTTTTATTATTATTAAAGTGCCTTTATATATCAGATAAATGTTTTCCTGTCGGATTGTTGACGTCAGTTTGATCTGTCAAAAATTAACCAATTCCTGAAGGGCTTAATTCAGCAGTTTGCAACCAGTGATCAAACCCATGGATCAAAACAAAAACATTCACCGTTATTAAAGGGAATAACCGCATTGGCGGCATTTGTTATGACATGTTCTTTTGTTTGATTTTGTTTACAAACCGAACGTTATTAAATCTTTCATACTTAACTAAAAAGTCTATTTTGTATAGTTTTGGCTTTCTTCACCTGTAAGTTTTCTGTCTTCATCAATTACGGTATAAATTAATTTCAAGTTTCTAAATTTGCTTATTCTTCAAATGTAAATAATTTGTTTTTTTTTTTTTTGTTGTTGTTGTTCACTAGCTTATGTAAAATGCTTTTCTTTTGCTAATTTGTTTTCCTTTCATTTTTTTTTTTTATTAAATTATTTTAATTATTCAGGTTTAATAATATCAAAAGTAGAAAACAAGACGTAGAGTGGAACTGCAGGAGTAGGGTTAACAAGGAGTAGGAACAATTAATCTATACTGTACTGTACTACTCTACTGTACTACTCTACTGTACTACTCTTACTATACTACTCTTACTATACTGTAATTTTTACTTATATCTAAAATATTGGTAGAGCTTCAATTATGAAGCGTTAAATTACAATAAAGTGCTGTGCTTTGAGAAACGCCGTGTTCAGGACGCCATTACAAAATTATCATTTTGTGGCAAAATTTCTTTTGATTTTATTCTCACAGCTGAGAAGTAGTACTTTTATTTTGACACATACTTTTAAAACTATCCAAAGCACTTATAAATGTATCCGATTTTGAGAATGCTGCTCTACTAAGTCTTTCAAAAATAATAATTTCTGTGCTTAAAATGTTTATTTAATGCTAATGTTTCTATTGTAATTAAATCTGACAAGTTATTTTAGCTTTTGTGGGATTTCTGCATTTGTTTTGAGTCTGAACTGTGATGATTGATTTAAACTCAAATTCCTTCAGTGAGGGATAACATTGCCTCCCCTAAATGGCTCCCCTGGAAGTGCTAAGAGCAACTTTTTATTAAGGATGTTCTAAAATTCAAACTGATTATTCGTGAGATTGGATGGCATTTTAAAATTCTCGATAAAGGCATTTAGAAAATGTTCCAAAGTTTAGAATATAATTTTCAGATGTGACAACCTGTGAAAAGATTATCCTGTGAAAACAATATCTTATACGGTTGCTATTTGCTACTAAAATGGTACTAAAAGCGTTTATTTTCAGCTTCAGGTGACTTATGGCTACTATTTTAGTCTAAACCCATTCAAAAGTGACTGTTTTAGAGAGGAAAAAAAGAGACCTTTTTCCTATTCCAGCTACTATTTTTTTAGAAAAGATTTTCATCAATCCCAGAGATGTTAACACTTAAAAAAAAAAAAAAAAAAAAGAAAAAAAAAATCTTCTGATGCTGCATATCAGAATTTAAATGTCTTTTAAGTTTTTTTTTCAACTCTTAAAATTTAGAAAAACCTTCATTTAAAAAAAAAAGAAATTATTCTTTTCAATCTAAGTGTAGCACAAAGATGCCAATTATGCATACTTATACGGAATTAAGGCACAGATGTCATATATGCCCCATATTGGCGTGATTTTTTTCTGACGCCAATGTCATATACGCAACGGGTACTTAACTGGTGCCAAAGTGTCGTTATTTTGCTTGATATGGTAACCCGGATCTTGTTTATGCTGTTGATGTTGTCGCCAAATTGGCATCAGAAAAATATCGTACCAGTATGGGGCATATATGACATCTGTGCCGAAATTAATATTAAATAAAAATTCTGTTTAAAATTGGCATCTGAAGCAGGAAAACTTTAAACTTGCCGTGTCTTAGGGCTATCAAAATTTTTGAAATTATATCAGTCTATGTGTCAACCTTTGCCAATGATCCACTGCCAATTTGCATGTCATTTCTTCCTGTGTTTGATCTTTTTCTATGTAATAGTTCATTAAAATTTTAAGAGTGTGGGAAGTTCTCTGAAAATCTTCTTCCCAAGAATTTTTTTTTATCAATTAGCAAAATGTAACATACAGAACTGCTACAGTTACCTTTAATGCACATACACAGTGTTTATAATGATTAATTGGGCTCTGGGCCAATATTTGCAAAGTCACTAAAAATAAATAAGTGATGTCCGGTGCAAATTAAACACTGATGTTGATTAAAAATTAATGATGTTACTGTAGAATTTAAAATAACAGGATTTTGTGAAATTAGGAGCACAGATGTCATGTACACACTGGGTTTGGCGTGATTTTTTTTTTCGGTAATTTGGTGAAAACCTCGTTTTGGAATACCAGTTGCATTATAGGGTAGTACTATAATAGCACATTATTTTTTATTTTAATATTAAAATAAAATGATAAACTAAACATTTTCTATTATTTAAAAAAGAAATAAAAATAAATAAATAATCGTTTAATTTATAACTATAGAACAAAAAAAATTATATTAATATTATATAGGATTACCATGTCAGGCAAAATAATGCCATTTTGGGGCCAATTAGGTGCCCTGGTGCGTATATATGACATCTGTGCCAAATTGGGTTCATCCTTTGTACAATCAAGCAGTTTTTTCAGAATTTCGCCCAGGTTTAAAAAGATGCAGGCTGCTGCTGCTGGATAAACAAGGCATTTTTATTCTTAAGGGGATTTTTTATTCCTAAGGTAGGGATGCACCGAATACTGATTTTGGCCACATACCGATTATTTGGCTATTTTTATATTTCAAAGTTTAAAGGCATTAAAATGTTAAATTTTAAAACAATTTTCCATAATATTTAAAACAAACTTTTATTTTGATAAAAAAGAGCTTTTTAGGGTCCCGTACTTAAAAAGTAAAAACGGAACCATTATAAGATCATTTCTGTGTCTGTCTGTCACAGCCATTTTACTCGTAAACTATGGAACATGGAAAGTTCAAATTGGGGGAAGAAATAAAGAATATTGACCCACATATTTACAGATTATTAAACATTCACAAATATATTTAGGGAAAATATAGAGGGACTAATTAAACTACTTGAAGAAAAAATCTGTTCTTTGTTTATCGTGTGAAAGCTTTCGCAACGCTGAACTCAAAACTATATTTCTTTGAATTTTAAGTATTATATTTTCAGAAATATTGTTCAAAATGTAGTGCAAAAATATGTCCCCCCCCCCCCCCCCTTCTATTTCAGAATCTATTGAAACTAAAATTATGAAAAAAATACGGGTAGTAGATGTTAATTTAAACCTTTCAGGAAAATTATAGTGGTTACTCTAGGTCGCATAGATTTCCAGAAGCGCATTTTCCCATTACACACAAATTTCGATTTGCGGGCATTCAGCAAAGGTGTTGAGGAGTGCTGGAGGTACCTATCGCCGCAGAAGTATAAAAGCATTGTTAATAAGGATTTGCAAAAAAAAAAAATGGTCAGTAATTAGACGGGATATTAGCCCTTAAAGACACTGGTGATTTGGACATACATAACGACAGGGGCGTCAAATTCTATGTACCATCGTTTTTTAAAGCCTAAATAACAATTTTTAATGATATTTTTGTGTAATGCAATACTCAGTAGCAGCATAAAATCAATAAATGTTAAATTGTTAAAAGAAAGACCAATGTAATAAGAATTAATCACATAAATACTGTGGGATTTGCAACTAGTTTGCACTGAGTGGACCTCTGTATACACCTCTTGTGTCTTTAAAAGTTAATTAAAAACCTATTTGGAAAAACGCAGCACATACCAAGATGGTGGTGCAAATTTGCAACCTCCTTTCAAAGCGCACTTAGTACAATGCCAAGTTTAACTTTGAACAAGTGTTTTGTTTTAGCTACAATTTAAAAAGAAAAGCTTATTACTACTCAACTACTCTGAATTTAGTTTTATGAAATGCCAAATGAAGTTTAAATATGCACTACTTTTATTGTCAGTACCAAATTAAGTTCATCATAAACAGATTAGTATAAAATTAAAAAAAGAGTTACACAGAATATCAATATTTTATATTATTTAGGCTTCATATCTCTTTGAAAGTTTTTGGTATACCCGTTCATACTTTTCTGATATATACAGCTATACCCAACAACCCTACGTTATATAGTTTTTTATAAAGTCTTATTATTCTTTTAGCAGCGATTTTTTTTTAATAATACAGTTAATAATTCATATATTTATTGCAGAGTTTCCCCCAGGTTTAAAAAAGGGCACTTTTGGATTCCGAAAGGCATGTTTTGGATTTTTAAGGGCATTTCTTGAAATTTTTAAAGGCATTCTTTTGATTTTTAAAACTACTTTTTAATATTTAATAGACAGAACACTATTTTAAAGACAGCAATGAGTCAATTTTTACTATGCAAGTAATTTTTTTGATAAACAAAGGAGTAAAGGCACTTTTTTCAGGTGGGGGCAACAAGAAGGCTAATTTTTTTAATGAGGGGCAAGAGGGGTGCTATTTTGTAAACCTAAAAGCAGGCAGGGTGCAGCGCCCTCCTGAAACTGTCTGGGGGAAACTCTGTTTATTGTACCCTTTGAGTGCGAGTTGTACTCGCACTTGACCATTTATTTCAAGTACTAAACTAGTTATGCTGAAAAAAAATCTGCTTTGAGTTATTTAAAAAGAGGATAGTTACAAAAAAATTTTAATTAATAAAATTTCCAATTTCATGGCTTCTTTTGTGAATTAAAACAAATGAATAAAATTTTCTTAAATTCTAAAACAAACATTTTAAAATCAAAGAGAATTTGTGAAAAAAATTAGAAGAAAGATTGTACAGGATCATATATTATTTGTTTGTCATGAAGAGAGTAAAGTAAAAGTAAATAAATACAATACAATATATTCAAATTTTATATGGTGGTAACCAGGGCTGCCGGATTTTAGCCAGGCCGGTTTAAACCGGCTGGCTTTTTCTGGTTTAAACCACTTTAAAAAGGCCGGCTTATATTAAAAAAAGCCGGCTTTTATTAAAACAATTTTTTCTTTTATAAAAACTGTTCTTAAAACAAAATGTTATTGATTAGTAACTTTTAATTACTGTTGTCATTAAAATGTACATCAATTTAAAGTTGAACTGTCAAATAAATTGACAATTAAAATATAAGTGAATTGATAGTAGAAATGTTGTGGCGGTCAACAGATAGTAGGAATGATTATTAGAAATATGTGCAATAAAACTTTTTAAAGTAGTTCAAATGATTTTTACCAAATAAGATATTTCTTCAAAAAGTAATACACTATTGGTTTATGAAATGAGTTACCAATCATTTGGCTCAGTTTTTAAATAACGGTATACACTTTTACTAGGACTGGGCGATGTAGAAATTTCTTAAATCGATTTATCATCTATCTAACATCGCGATTTAGTGCTAAATCGCGATTTAACACCGATTTTACATTTTAGAATATGGACGCCTATTTTTTAATTTTTAGTAACAAAATACGGTCTTTATGTACCCCCCTCCCCCCCATTTCCCTTCTGTATTATTTAGTATAATTAGCTTTTAATTTTTCAAATACCTTTCAAAAGAGGTATATTTTACACATAAAAAAAACTTTGAATGCCCCAAAACCTTGGTTTATTTTCCATTTTTAAAATTAGTGACCATTTTATGTAATACATTTTATAAACTCATTCTTTAAGAAGTAATAGAAAAGAAAATGATTTTTTTTTTTGTCTGACTTGTTATGCTTGCTACAATCTAAATTACTTAAGGGGGTTGGAGGGGGGCGACAACTTCCCCTAGCCCACCCAAATAGCACTTCATTGCTAAGAACATACACTTTTTTTTTACAGACACAGAATTAAAAAGTTATTGAGTTAAACAGAAGCAGATTCAATGAATTCAATGATGAATTTAACTGTTCATTTACCATGATGAGAAAAGTAGTAAAAAAAGGGGGGGGAGGGTGAAGATATAACAAATAAGGTGCAATTTTATATCTTTAACTTTTAGATTATAATAAGATTAGTTTAACATAAATGCTGACATTCATACAGTGGATGCAGAAGGATTGAGTCTTGGAGCACATTACTGAAATTGCTGATTTTTTTTAACCTGCTGGCACAATGTAAGATTAGTAATAAAATATATCTTTTTTTAATGATAACAAAATGTCAAAAAAGCAGGAAATCCCAGATCTGCAGAAAAATCAAATGAATGCCCCCTCCACCCTTCCCTCATTCTGCTGTAAAAATCAAGTTACTTGACTCAGTTAAAGTAGAACTCTGTTAAAGTGTTTTTAATTAATTATAAAATAATAATAAATTAAAAATAAAATATTCCCATAATACCCAAACATATGAAAATTAATTTTTCATCAAAATAATGCATAAAAATATAAACTAAAAATGGATGAATTTGGATATAAATAGTGAATCAATTTCAGCAAGATACTCAATCCATGCGTCTGGTGCTGAAATCGGATGTCAAACCCGATGCATGACTATTTTAAAATATTTTAATTTATTACAGAATAGAAAATAAAGAATATATATTAAAATATTACCCAAACATGGGAAAAATGAATTTTTCATTAAAAGATTGCGTAAAAATAAAAATTGAAATTAGATGAATTTGGATTTTAAATATGAAACTTTATTCTTTTTTTTAACAATAAATACTTAATCAATTTCAGAAAAAAAATCTTATTAGCAAAAGAAAAATATTTCATGCGGATTACGGCCAAATCGGAATTCACAAAACAATGCATGACTATCTATACTTTAAAATAATTTCATTAATTACAAAATAATAGAAAATAAAAAACATTTTTAAAAATATTACTAAAACATGTAAAAAATGAATTTTTCATCATAAGAATGCATAAAAGTATAAATTGAAAGTCGATGAGTTTGGATTTTAAATATGAAACTTTATTCTTTTTTTCAACCATAAATGCTCAATGTCAGAAAAAAAAAAATCTTGATGCAGGATTCTACTTCAAAGTATTTTAATTAATTACAGAATAATAGAAAATAAAAAATATGTATTAAAATGTTACTCAAATATGTGAAAACTTAATTTTTCATCTAAAGATTGCATTAGCATATAAATTGAAATTCGATTAATTTGGATTTTAAGAATTAAACTTTACTTTTTCCTTTCAACTTTCAACCATTTAAGTGCTTAATTTCCAAAAAAAAAATCACATTTCAGTCTCAAACTCTGAATCTCATTTACAAAATAAAAAAATATCAAATTTTACTTAAATAGTCGTTTTCTTAAATCATCCTTTTCTTAAATTGCCTTTTCCTTACATCAGAAAGCATTGAGGCCTGTATGTTTGCATAAATCGGATCCTCCTAAATCGATTTAACACCAACTTGCCATGTAAGCGGTAGATACATCAAAATAGATAAATCGTTTTTCCGATGTAGCTCTGAATCAGTGTTTTGTTTTAAATCGATTTAAAGCCAATGGCTAAATCGCGATTTAAGACATTGGCTAAATCACGATTTCCGATGTTAGCTTAAAAATCGATTTAAGACCAATGGTTAAATCGGATTTCCAATGTAAGCTTTAAACCGATTTAAGGCCCAGGCCTAACTTTTACTAATTTTTCTGCTTTTTCAGCACCTAAGCTGTTTCTGATCTTGTTCCAAACAAAGCCATATGTTGAAAAAATTCTCTCAATAGATGCAGAACTTGGGGGACAGCTGTGTAGTTTAATAATATGTGGGTAGATTTATGGGGGAACAAGAACACAATATTCAGTCAGTATATAAGAAAAAACAAATTAAGGAAAAAGTATGTACCATTTAAAAAGATAAAATTAATATAAAAGCTATGCAAATTAATTATTAATTTATATTTTCTTATTTTTAAAGTGGAAAGCTGCCTCATGAAACTCACTTTTTTTTTTTTTCCAATCTGGCTTTCGCTAGAGATTTCTGGGGACCTAAGAATCTTGCTCTTCCGCAAAAGAGTCGAACTAGAGTAGAAGAATAAAGGGCTGCGGACGAAGATGGGCCGCTCGCCGCGGCAGTCGACCCACCCGCCCTCCCCTGACCGCCGACCGAGACTAATAATGAGCTAGAAGCAGCTAGGGGCCGTCGGGTAGCTTCATCGCCCCGAGCCCAACCTTTCCGCTTTTCGGTGTCTTTAATTTGTGTAATTTCCCTTTTAAATTTGTCCGGTTTCAAATTTTTTTTTTTTTTTTTTTTTTTTCCAATCTGGCTTTTGCTAGAGATTCCTGGGGACCTAAGAATCTTGCTCTTCCGCAAAAGAGTCGGACTAGAGTAGAAGAATAAAGGGCTGCGGACGAAGATGGACTTATTTTTATTTTAATATAATTCGGCCTGAATGAATCTATACAATATGCTTGTGGCGACGCCATCTTGCGCGGTCAGTAAAACAAGTATCTCGCAGGAAGCGATCGAGCTTAGCCTTTTGCTCGACACGTAAGATCTCGCTTTCTGACCGTGGGTTCTCTGGTTCGATCCTCACAGCTGCACCTCACCTGCATTGGTGACCTTGGACAAACGAACGCGCACCTTCACAAACATCATCATCATCTCCTTTCGAGACCAACAGATGGCAGCACTTAAAACATCCCCAGCTGCAAAGCCTGTGAAACGCTCACAGCACGCAAAAGCCTATGACAACTCTCATAGCACAAAAACCTGTTATGCCGCTCATCTTTGGGAGCACACACATGCGCACGGCAGTACGACAGCATCACTCTGGCAACCGCCAGCGCAACACGAGTGCACATTGCTCGCAAAACATCATCCAGATGTTCTTCTCACCGGGGGTGGAGTACTGTGGCGATGCCATCTTGCGCGGTCAGTAAAACGAGTATCTCGCAGGAAGCGATCGAGCTAGCCTTTTGCTCGGCATGTAAGATCTCGCTTTCTGGCCGTGGGTTCTCTGGTTCGACCCTCACCGCCGCACCTCACCTGCATGCTTTTAACATCTGCAGTGATGGCACCATCTACCGAATAACGAGAAAAATATTGAAAAACAAGCAAGCATTATCCCAGTCTACACTAATATTATATTTCCTGATAAAAAATAAATAAAAAACATATGAAATGAAAAGATGTTTTAATTTAATCAAAAGTCTTCATTAAAAAATTAACACAGATTCAATAAGTTGCGCTGTTTTTAATGTTTATTCAAAAATTATAATAATGAAAATAGAAACTTACCCATTATGTTACATCACAAACTTGTACAGCAAAAATATAAACAATACTTAATAATTTATTTAAATGAAATATAAATTCCTTAAACTAATTTTTTTTGTTTTATTTTTATTTTAATATGATTTGATCTTAATGAGTCTGTATGCTTTTAACATCTGCAGTGATGGCGCCATCTACCAAACTACGAGAAATATATTGAAAATCAAGCAATCATTATCCCAGAATACACTAATATTATGTTTCCCGATAAAAAATAAATAAATAAAAGATATATGAAATGAAAGGATGTTTTGATTTAATCAAAGGACTTCATTTGAAAATTAATACAGATTTAATAAGTTGTGCTGTGTTTAATATTTATTCAAAAATTATAATAATGGAAATAGAAACTTACTTATTATGTTACATCACAAACTTGTATGGCAAAATTACAAACAATACTTAATAATTTATTATATAGAAGTAAAAAATCAGATACTCTTGATAATAAAATAATTTAATTTAATCCATCAAATCAGAAGAATCTAAATCTGAAAGGGATTATTCTCATCACCTAGTGAATATTAATCAGGTAGCGCCATCTGTTGATTCTTAAAAAAGATATTTGTAAAGTTGCTTTAAAAAATTATATTTATTGATATTTAGGAAGGTATCGCCTAGGAAAAAACTCTCAGATAATACACGGTGGCGCATTACAAGAAAAATAATTTTTTTAACGTATAATGTGCAGGTTATAGGCAGGAAATTAGGGTAAGTTAAATAATCAGTCATCGAAAAAACACTGGATACAAGATTTTGGCTATTTATTAATTTTAAGTTTTCACAGTGATTTTATTATCGTAAAATTTTTATATTGTATGAGTGAGCATCATTATTTCTTTATATAGATTGGTGATTGGTGATCTGAGAGATGGATTGGAAAAGCAGAGAAATTACTCACCACTACAATTTGCGTTCATTAAGGGGGCCAAGACTTAGATCTAGAACCCGTGATCAGAGAAATCACTACGATGCCAGTCGTTCCAACAGTCATCTAGAGTCATCTTATCACAGTAGTAGAAACACAACTCAGCAGCATCGGAGGGATAGATCTCAACGAGAGCGTAGGAGAAATAGATCTCAGGGAGATCGCGGGAGAGACAGATCTCAGCAAAGCCGTAGGATGAACAGTACTCGGCGTGCACACAAAGCTTTATCTGGCATTTCTGATCCTTCATCTGATAAACCTGATGAGGATGAATCAGATGATATTAAGTGCATTATATGCATCGATACAGTCGATGATAGTGACATGAAATATGTTCGCTGTGGACATAGCTTCCACAGGATATGCTGTAACAATTGGTTGAAAGTCAACAATGCTTGCCCTATATGTAGGACTGTAGTTGCCCCCAGAAGAATCTGTGTGGATCACTTTAATCGAGATAGGATCATAGATAGGGTCATAGATGATACACCTATCAGTGACATAATATATTTTTTTACACTGAGTGTTATGGGTGATCTTGATTAGCCATGTTTGAAATGGATTATTCATTGAACATTTACACGTGTGTCATATGTTCCAAGTCCATTCAGGGCCTGATTAAGGCAGTTTAAAGGCCCTAGGCACAGCATTTTATAGCCCTATATGGTACTTTTCGGTTAGCCGGGCGCCAGTGTTATATATACATATATATAAACATACATATGTATATATATACAAATATGAATGCATATATACACACACGTATATACCGGGTGTCCCAAAAAGGACTGACTGATTTTAAAATTCAATAACTTGCAAACGGTGACAGATATTAAAAAAATTCTTGCAGGAGGGTTATGCATAAGGTCAAAAGTTTTATTACAGTGATTTTCAATTTTAGTTCGATTTACAAACAATAGATGGCGCTGCAAGCAATAGTCGCTAAATTCAGGCTCGATTTTTGGTACTTCGTGGCCCGGATAATACATTTCCATCTCCTTTTTATTCATGGAACAAGATAAAGGACCAAAAATCGAGCCTGTATTTAGTGACTATTGCTTACAGCGCCATCTATTGTTTGTAAATCGAACTAAAATTGAAAATCACTGTAATAAAACTTTTGACCTTATGCATAACCCTCCTGCAAGAATTTTTTTAATATCTGTCACCGTTTGCAAGTTACTGAATTTTAAAATCAGTCAGTCCTTTTTGGGACACCCGGTATATACATATATATAATATGTATATATATACATATGTATGTATATATATATACATATATATATATGTATATATAACATTGGTGCCCGGCTAACCGAAAAGTATCCCCTATATTACAAAATTTGACAATCTATAATTTTTTTTCTGTTAAAGTCATATTTTTTGATTTTACAGCACCATAATTTTCTGAAAATGCAATTTTTGAAACCACTGATCAGACTATTAACATTGAAGTTTTTTTAAGAAAAGCATTTAAAAATACAAATTATTCAGTAATAAGTATAAAAAATGTTTAAAAATTCCTTCAAGAACCTACGAATTTGATTTTGAAAAATTACAACATTATATTCACATTTTTGGCAGAAAAAAAGTTGGCGTTTTATTTCAAAAGTAGAGTTTTCCGGCAACCTTAGCCGAATGTCATAGCTGCCAGTCGTATGTGAGCAGCTGTTTGGACTTCACTATGAATTGTAATGTCCAATCTAATTAGGTGATATAAATTTTCTAAATTGTATAAAAATATTAATTTACTTTATGATTTTTTTAATGATACTTTTACTTTGATACTTTTACCAAAAGAGACAACATTTCATTTTAAACATTCTAATCGTTATTCCATCTGATTTCAAAAGAAAATAGTTTGCTTATTTTGTATTTCACTGAAAAAGTAGTTTTTGATGATTTTGAAAGCTTTTAACAGAAAGTATATTTACTATTTATACATTTATCGTCTGCATAGAAAAAAAAAAAAAACCTAATTCTTTTTTTATGCTATCAATTATCCAACAAATCGCAATCTGATTTAATTCTAATACGTTACTCCAGGGATAAAGTAGCCGAAAAATTTGTAGTGCCATATTTGCCGACTTAACTGACTTCTGGTGTGAAATAAACAAATAAAAATCTAATAACAAAAAAATAAAAGTATAAAAAAAAAATATATAAAATATGATTTTAACAGGGAAATTTTATCTGTTCTCAAACTTTTATGTATAGGGCTTCAAAATGCACCAGGTCTCGATGCTAGGTGTAAGCAACACCAAAAGTGGTTCCCTTGTAAGTTTGTATAAAATTTTGAAGCTTTTTGAATGTGAAATTGAAAAAAACAATAGGCTTAAAACCGGAGTTCTGAATTAAAGTTGAAAGACCTATTAAATTCATTAAATATTCCTTTAATAATGATATGTAAATCAGTATATTTCCAACCATAACAGGGAATTTTACCATTACATATTTCTTTTCCGAAAAAGAAAAAAAAAATCTCAGTGAGATTTTACACCAGATTTATTGCTTGGATTGAGTAATGCTAATATTAGTAGATTGTGTGTCTTCACATGAATATGCACCATCTAGTTTACCCTTGGATTGAGTAAATCCCAGGTATAACCTCTTGCATAGTTTGAGGTTTATGTAATTAAGCTTTTGTTGTTCATTCTGTAAGGACTTAGGACTTCTGTAAGGTAAAAATATATATATGAACAAATCGTACTTGAAATATTCTTAAAGCATTTTTAGTTAATATGCCTTTTTTATATAGAAAAAAATTTAAAACCTTTAAACCCCTTAACTATTTCTTACTAACCTAAAAACTTAATTTAAAATTATCAAATTTCTGTGAGGGGCCCGTAATAGCTAGAAACTCTAGGCACACATGCCTATTATGCTTATCCCATAATCAGGCCCTGAGTCCATTTCATCTAAAATAGATGCAATATTATTGTCATTACTCATTACTAACTGAAAGCAATCTCTTTCATACAGAATTTGTTTAATAAAGTTTTTGTCTCTTTCTCAATTTTGCTTCTTTATTCTGTCAATATGTGGAATTTTATTATTATATTTTTATTCAAATTGTGTCAGTTAAAATTTTGGGATGTTTTCTTATCTATTCAGTTTAGCTTAACTTTTATAGGGTGGTGGTATATTATTTATGCTACTTAATTTTAATCAAAATGTGAACCAGAATTTTAAAATAAAATTTTGGTTTTACTTTTTGCATGAAAAATGTTTGAAGTTGCATTTTTTAAATTTTCAAAAATTCTGCTGTAAATTCAGCAATACAGTAACATAGTTAACTGCCCCGGAAAAGGTTAAATATTCTGTTTTTGCTTGTAAAGATTTCGAGTTTATATGCTATGTTAGTAATATCTAGGTTCACACTAGAAAAAGGAAGCGCCTATTCTATGTGGTACGGTACAGCACCGACTCCCATCAAAACACCAAGTTTTAAACAGCACCAGGCACAGTCAGTATTTTGGAGGTAAAATTAGGAAATTTCATTAGTAGTAGGTCAAAAGGCCAGTAGTAGCAGTTTCATTAGTGGCCATTCTTTTTTAAACAAGTGGCTATTTTTTTTTAATATTATTACTTAAAAGTGCCAAACAATAAACTTTTGTTAATATTTCTATTAGTATTAATCTAAAATTAAATAGTAATCAGTGCCTGATTTACGGCAGGGCATTCGAGGCACAGGCCCTGATTTTTGGGGCTCCCCAAATGCTGATGAAGGTTTTTCAATTATTGTCCAAAATCTGATGTAGTTTTAACATCTAATGTAATTTTACATTCTGTTGTGTTTGTATTCTATTTTTATAACATCCTATATTTTGTCTGAAACATCCATATTTAATTACTTTATTATAGTGAATATTTTCTTCTATCTTTATCACTTTAAAAAATATATTAAATTTTTAATTCTTATTTAATCCTGTTCCTGTTCTCGTCAGATTATTTGAGAGGTTGGTGAGCATAGGCTGTGTAGGTGACAGAGCCCCCTAATATTTTAAATAATTGTAGCTTGATATTGCAGAAAATTTATTATTAGTTGCTGCATACATTACCATTCCAGATATATAAACTTGCATAGGAAAAAATAATCAGCATACCACAATTTTTTATAAAACGTCTACTCATTTAAATTTCATAATTGTGAAATAATTATTTAAAAGTAAATTAATGATTACCAAATTTAAAATTTTTAATGGATATCTGAAAGTAATTATTGAAGTCAATAGTGGTTATCTTAGCTGTAAGGTACCTTTTTCAATTTTGTTTTACTCCATCTCCCTGTAAGAATTGGTGCAAGAACCCCCCCCCGTACGCATCTGTGCCCTGGGCCCCCAAATTTGTAAATCGGTCCCTTGTCCAAATAAATATGTTCTTACAAGGAAGGTCTCCATACGGGCATATTCAGAAAAATCTGAAAAAATTACAGAGTGTTCTTCTCATGTGGATATATATGTTTATAAAAAATTTTTTGGCGTAATCTCCATAGAAAGTTCGTAAAAGAAATAATGAAATTTTTGTTTATTTGGCGATTTATCGTCGGTTGGCGATGAAATGAAATTTCGAAAAATGCTTTTTTATGTCGAATATTCTTTAAGATAAAAATGTTTCATATTGAACTTGTTTAAATAAATTTAATGTAAAAAACTTTAGTTTTATCAGTTTTAATTTGATTTAACTATAGTTTTGTCATATATATATATGTTTATAATGAAAGTTAACTATCAAATTTTATCAATTAAAACAAAATGAAAATAAATTAAAATTGTTTCAATATTTCAAAATTAAGCCCAATTGAGCACTGTTAATTCAATTTTGTTGCTATGGAAACGGCGAATTCTTTATATTGAAATGAATAACTGGTAAATGAATCTTACCTTTATTTTGGAATACGCTTAAATATATGAAAGTATTTTTATATGAAATTGTTTTTAAAGTAACTAGGGGATCGAACCCAGACTTCCCGGGTTAAAGAATATAGGAGAAAACACTTTTTTAAATTGAAAATTAATAATTTTTATATGCAATAACTTTTTTAGATTGCCCACTTACATTAAAAAAGCAATTTTCATATGGAAAATACGAATTATGCAATCAAATAAATTTTTGAAATTTATCAAAAGCGATATTTTGTTATCAGCCGCATGCTAAGAGTTATTTGACCAAGATTTTGCTACTTACGGCATCCTTTTATATTCTGATAATTTCAGACCTTATACGTCTGCTAAATTTGTGATTTATTCATATTAGTTTATTTATTTATTCATAGAGAAGTTTTTTTTAAACGGATGTTAGCCGTAAGAAAATGTTGAACTCTTTATTTTGTTTAAAGGGCAAACGGATTAATCTTTCGTAATCGAGCTCCACACGATATAGATAAATTAAGAAATATTTCATGCTTTAAAATTGTTTTTAAAACCACAGACAATCAGTAAACTGAGATGAATTTTGCAAACAAATCCCATTTGAAAAAAAAAAAAAAAAACCTATTTGGTGATATAAAAATTTAAATTGTACGATTACAAATATGTTAGATTTGTGTTTTTTTAATATTATTATTTTATTTGTTTGTAAAAGAACTATTAATTTCGTTAATTTGTCTTTCACAAATATGTTAGATTGGTGGTTTTTTTTAATATAATTCTTTTTTATGCAAAAATAGGCAGAAACAAATGCTGAAAAATGTTTGTTGTTTTATGTTCAAAATGTTTATTATTATTATGTATTGAAACCGTGATAAGATAAACTTTTAAAAACAAGTGGGTAAGTGTGATCATACATCGCACAAAGGGTTTCGTTTAATATTCCTTTCAAAACACTTTCTTTCAAAACGTCCAGTACATTTATCGCCATGGAATACCTTCTAAATTTTGGCAAACACATCCTAAACTATGTTAAAGTTTCAAACATATTCGCCTTGTTATATTTCCTAATTTTGTTCCCCCCCCCCCCCCCAAAATGCTACGATATATCACATGACGGGTATCTGCCAAATTTAGAAAAGTGCCCCCCTTGGGGGGGGGGAGTGGGCAGATGGTCACCATGATTTTTGACGCGGCCTGATTTAAAAAAATTATGTTATGTTTTATAAGCCATATTAAAGTTTCAAACAGATCGTCCAGTTATATTTCCTAATTTTGTTCGCGCACCTCCCTCAACACCCCCCCCCCTCCTCGAAATGCGACGAGCCCTTCTTCTTTATAATTTATTATCGTGTGTTATAAAGTATCTTAAAGTTTAAAACAGATTGAATTGTTAGATTTCCTACTTTAAATGAAATCGCGGTCTGTTAATTCCCCATTCCACCACCAGGGAGCGCCCTGTATTCTTAACAAAAGCGTATCTGAACGAAACTCCTTTACACAACCCATTAGTAGATATGTTACTCGAGGGGGTGGCGGTCTTCAGCAAGAATTTAAGATAATTTTTGAAATTACTATTCGGAAATAGTGGTAATTTAACTTTTGACATATTTATATTTAATAAGTATAAGTAGCATGTATCTGAGGACTCCAATAAAAAAACGCACCCGAAACGGTATGAAACAAAAAAGAAATATTTTGCCCCTCCCCCTCTCCCCACCTTCCCGAAATTTCACGCGCCCTATTTTATAAACTTTTTCTAATGTGTTATAAACTATCGTAAAATTTCAAACAGATCGCCTTGTTATATTTCCTAATTTTAACAAAAATGTTAGTTCCACATTCCACCACCAGGGAGCGCACTCTATTCTTAACAAAACTGTATCGGAAGGAAACTCCGTTAAACAACCTATAAGTAGATATGTTACTCGAGGTGGTGGCGGTCTTAATAAGAAATTAAGATATTTGCTGAAATTACTATTAGGAAATAGTGGTAACTAAACTTTAGACAATTTTATATTAAATAAGTAGCATATATCTCAGGACTCCCTCAAAAAGTCACCTAAAGCGGTCAGAAACGCTAATTTTTTAAATAGAAATCTAGCGCCGCCCCCCCCCCCCCTCTCCGGAATTTCGCGTCTCATTCTTTCTTACACTTTATCTTATGTGTTATAAAATATCTTAAAGTTTCAAACAGATCGACTTGTTAGATTTCCTAATTTTAACAAAATCGCGTTATGTTAGTTCCACATTCCACCACCAGGGAATGCACTCTATTCTTAACAAAAGCATATCTGAACGAAACTCCTTTACGCAATCTTTCCGTAGATAGATGGGTCGGGATGGTGGCGGTCTTAAACAAGAATTTAAAATATTTGCTGCGGTAACAAACGCTAAGATTTTAAAAATAATTCTAGCTCTCCCCCCCCCTCCTCGAAATATCACACTCCATTCTTTTTTACACTTTTTTCTATGTGTTATAAACTATCTTAAAGTTTCAAACAGACTGAGTGGCGGTCTTAACCAATAATTCAAAATATTTCCTGAAATTACTATTAGAAAATAGTGGTATGAAGTAAACTTTCTGATGATGAATGAGTTATACTAATCTCATATCGCTGTTCAAAAAGCCCAGGCAAATTATTAGATTTCCTAATTAAGTTAATTCGTGGTTAAATAAGCGCGTCTCTTCATTTTAATCGACGCATTTGATAGGAATAAACCGATTAATTAAATAATAATTAATATTTCAGCTTGTAATTAAGATAGGACTTAGATATGGGTATCACTGAAATCAGCGAGAAATTTGACATCGGGATGCCAAAAAATTTAATATGTAAAAAGTTAAAATTTCGTATTAAAATATGCTATTGTGGAAAACCGCAGCGTCGTCATGTCTACCTGCTTTCCCGACGAATTGAAATCTTTTTATTTCCTTGTCTTTCCAATTAAAGAAATTAAATTTTTATCGATCGATTTTTAGTGGATATTTTAACTTATACAGATCGCAGAAATGTGAACTTTATACCAAATGAAAGTAGATTTTTTTCTGCGTCTGTCTATTCCATTTACAAATTTCTCGGACCAATATTTTTTGATATACGATTTCGCTTTAAAATCTCCACTTCATTTTTCGGCTTAATTTCCTCCGTGGTAACCGTGCATTCGGCTGATTTTACTGGCAACCCTTAGGAGAAACACGGATGATTTCGAGAAAGTCCGTTTGAATTTGCGTTAAAAAGGTGGATTGGTTAATTTTAGAAGTTAATTAGCCCGTAATTCGGTTAATTACCAACTTTTTCAAAATTTTATGATTTGTTGTTTGATGTGAGGTGTTCAGCTATAAGTACCCAAAATTTCAAGTCTCTAACATGTATAGTTTCTGAGAACGGGCTCTGTGACGGACAGACAGACAGACAGAGGAGCGAGACGAATAGGGTTTCGTGAGATGAACGAAACCCTAAAAATCATGCTTAAAAATTATTTTAGAAAATGTAATACATTAGTCAATTAAGATACAGTTTTTAAAAAAATTGCATTTGAAAGTAAATTTTTTCCATATGCGACGAAAATTGAAAATGTACGATGGTCAGAAGATTAAAAAATTGCAGTAGAGAAAATTTCAAGACCGAAATTTTATCCTGAAGTGTTGCCATTCGCAAAATGACGTCAGCGTTACGCACAGATACGCTTGTTCTTTGTAATATAGATAAAATTAAATAACAAGCAACATAAATATGTAATACGACAAAAATGTATTTATTAAACTCTCTCATTGTTTACGTTTAAATTCATTAAATACTTTTTACACGCATTCTAAAAATCAATTAACAAACAATTTTCAGGTGCAATAAAATCGTTTGCTTTTTGTGAGGAAAAGTACTGCTCGCCAAATTGTGTGACGCTTCGTCTTTTCGCGCCAAATACTCGAAAGTATTTTATTTTTTTACAGACTTTCTACTGTAATTCCGCCGCTAAATTTCACTGATCCTTTATGACATACATAAGTAGTTTAATTAGTATTTTTTTTTTTTTTTCAAAATAGTCTGAGTATGCCCAGTAAGGAGATCTTTCTTGTTAGTTTTGCTTTCATTTCTAGGGACCTTTCTTTATAAATATAGTAGAATCCTCTTTTATCCGAAACTCTTTTAACTGAAACTCTCAATTAACAGAAATCCAATTTTTGGATCCAACTGTCGCATTTTTTGTGTGCAAAATCCATTTTGAATTTAAACGATCATATTCCTTGCGTGCAAGCAGTCCTTTCTGAACCACGAGTACATATAAATTATTTTCGATTCCCTTTCTTAGAATCCCTTTCAATTTAACTTGAGCTCCTGTAAGCTGCGGAGTGGAATGAAGAAAACGAACAAATTAGCAATTCTGAAGTTTTTGAATGTTTTACAAAAGGTTTAGCTTAACTGGAGCAGCAGAAACACTGTGATATTTTAAAATTTCGTGATACAGATTCAAAACAAAGTCAGTCGAAGCGGCGACAAACAAAACATTGTTTCAAACCCATGTGAAATATGTAAAAGGTACTTAATTTCAAAATTAAAATTCAGGTAATTTATTCTTGTTTCTATTTTTCAACTGCTTTATTTTTATTAAGCATTTGTTACCATAATAAGAAATAGCGCATATATTCCTTCTTAATCTTAAAATTAAAGCATCCTCGATTATTCGAAAATTTCGATTTTCCGAAAGATAGTCGGTCCCGATTACTTCGGATAATCGAGGTTCTACTGTAGTTTTCACCAGTACTCCTTGAAAGTTCCTTTTTTTTTTTTTTTTTTTTTCTTGAAAATGAAATGCAATTTTCAAATGATCCAATGACCTTCTTGTAGTTTATCTACCAGTGTCATGGTGGTGAGAAAGCTACACTATACCGCCATTAATCACCAGACATTTTCCATTTTAGACAATTTGTCGAATATTTAAAGATATATTTGTCAGATTTTTCTGGAACTTCGGGATTATGAAGAATATGTTTGACCTCATATTTATCAATGGCGATTTGATCAGAAAGACAATAAGGGGGCTAAAAAAAAAATAATATTTGGGATCACCCTATAAAATAAAATGCAGGAAATGATCTATCGCTGTAGCTTACGAATATTACTGTACAATATGTGTATTTATTTGTGTAAGAATAATACGTATATTCATGGGAGATACATCGGTTTTCTTTTTTAAAGCTCAAAAAATTATTTCATGCAGAGATTTCAACTAAATTTAACGCCAGTTTCAGAAAATTTGACAAAATATAGTTAAAATAATATAGTACAATTGCAATATAAATATATTTAACATTTGTCGAAATATGAGCAGTTGTATGAAATATTTTTTATCTTCGCATGTGCACACAATAACAAAGATTTTTTTCTTTTTCATGATTTAATAGTGAAATCTATAGAGCAAACTCATATAAAAAAGCCAGTCAAATGCTGTGAAAATTCAGAAAGATATCGGCGATAGAGTGAGCTGATTTTTAGTTGTTCTCTAAAAGCTACTGAATGATAAGGGATTTTCCTCAAATTGTCATTTTTTGTCATTGTTAAATACTAACTTTCAGCAAAAGAGTTAGTAGAATCGGCTCGTTCTCGTGGTTTTCCAGGTAGAACTAAAGCATCAATAAAAAATTTAATTAACAAGTAAAAATTAAATTTAAAAAAATCAAAAAACCCGGCTGCGTAAAAAGCGAACTAATTAATTATTTCTCATCAATGTGAAACTGTTTTTCCTATCACTTACCTATTTTTTGTATTTACTTGTATTGATGACTTTTAAGTTGTGTTTAATTGTTAGTTCCTATCTATAAACACTGTTTTGATGAGTCCTATAGATGTCCATAAAGGTTAGAGTTGCAATACAGTTAGAGATCCTATCTACACCAATTCCAGGTAGTGTAATATTTAAACGGAGTTTCTGACTGTAAAATAGTCAAGGAAGCATCTTCTTCATTTTGAAAGACCTATCCAATGATATGCCACTCAATGGGGTGCGTATTTTTTTTTCGTCTCTACCGCCATTTTGAATTTATAAAAACAAAACCTAGCCTATAAACATCAGACGGTTAAGACGAATCGATAGAGACCTCATTCATTAAAATCCATCCAACCGTTGGGATGTTTCGAGGGTATAAAGAAATCCACATACCCAGACCCAGATACGCCTGAAACACTTAACCCTTCTTGGCAACCGGGTAAAAATGACAAATTATGTAAAGCCCCTTACCATTTAGCTGTCTTTAAAGAACAACACAAATTCTTTTGCTATGAAAATATCTATAAATTGATGTCTATGTTTACTACCTGAACGCTTCTAATAAATTAAGTTTTATTTAATGTAAAAAAAATCCAATGCAAACATTAATTTCTTCTACTACTCTAATTTTATGTATCCGTTTCACAAAATACGATAAATGGAGAAACAAAATGTAGATTTAATGTAAGAAAACGAGAAATAGCATTCTGAACGAAAATTTGCCAATTTGAGCAGCGCCATCGCTAAGACTTTTTATTGGTGGGGGAGAGAAACTTAAATTGCCAAGTCAAATTTCAGTATTTGCCAACTCGTTTTATAATTTTGCCTACTTACCACAGATAGAAAGTGTAATATAGTTCTGATTTGTTAAAAGTTTAATAATATTCCCAATTAGTGCTGTAATTTTTCCCAAGTCTATCAGAAATAGAAAATATATTATAGTTTTTATTAAAGTTTTAAACAAATTTGCCAACTAAGTTTGTAAATTTGCCAAGTGTAATAACATTCCCGAATGTTTGGGGGGGGGGGGGAGGAGAGGCCCCTGAATTTGAGTTTCTCAACTCCTCTTAGTGCAATGAAGTTTTAACCGTTAACTCCACATTTCACACTCATTTGCATCATCATTTCGAAGAAAATCATTCTGGCTTGAAAGATAAACCGATTGATTTTTTCAATATGAAAGGGGCAACATAATGTGTGCTTCAAAATAAACTATCACCCACTTGTTAAAACAAATAATGAATGTCCTGGACATAGGCGCCGACAATAAGCAATTAAGTATACTGATACCACTAATTTAAGTTTTTTTTTTTTGTCCTGTTTAACTACTGTGATTACAACAACATGTATAATAATCATAAACAGATTAAGCTAAATAATGCTGTAAAAATTGATACAATATCTTTATTTAGATTGACGAACGTTTCATCGCACAAACGGCGACATTTTCAAAATCATGCATGATCACAAAATTTAAAAAATAATAACTTGCTAAAAATGTCACGAGACATCATGCACAATGAAAAACAGTGCAAACATAAAATAAAATGAAATTGGATATTTGTGAGCGTGGATTAATTTGTACTATTGTTACTAAAATTGCATAGCATCTCTTTCCAAATTTTAAGTAAATCAAGGGACACTGAATCATTGCAAATATTCTTCTTGCGTAAAAATATCTCTCTTGATTCCCGGATAATGGATGGTAAATAAAATCTTAATGGATAAATTAATCTGCTATTTTTAAAATCGATCTGTAAAGGTTCTTTGCTGCATAATCTGGCCAAAGCTGTGGTTCGGCTGTTGTATTTGATGTCTGCTATATGCTCTTTGATTCTAGTTTTAAGTTTTTTGCTTGTCATACCTATATAAAACTTCTTTGGTGAAAGGTATTTCGTATACTCCTGATAACTGGTTTGATTCAATTGGATCTATTTTCTTGCATAGTATATTTAATTTCATGGAAGGTTTTGTAACTAGGGAGATATTGAATTTATTGAGTTTATATTTCAAACTTTCGAAGAAACCAGGAAAATATTGTAAAGTGGATAACATGGAATTTTGTGGATTTAAATTTCTTTTCTTCTTATTCTTCAAGCTCCTATTAATTTTTCTATGGTGCTTTCTTTGTATCCATTATTTCTTGCAATATCATATACAGTAGCCTTCCTGTTAATTGGCCTCCTCTTAACCGGAACTTCGCTTTAACCGGCCGACTTTTTTTCCCAACATCAGGCAAAATTCAGTTCTGATTTCTTTATGGTTAATTAACTCAAATTTACATAATGTAGAATAATTTCAACTTCTTATAACGGTATGTGGCAAGATTTTCAACAATTTAATTTGTATTAAATATTGTTCATTATTTGTTATTAGTGATCATTTTTATTTCAGTTCAATTAATTACGACTAGTATTCAATTCACAAAATATAGAAAATATGTACTTTTTAAAACTACACAAATTAAAAAACTAAATGCATCCTACGCATTTAATTAATTAAGGCTGTTAAATGCTCTGCTCAACAAGCGCAAAACGTTTTGACACATTTACAAATTCATTTTTTAATGGAAAGGTATAAAATTGGAAAGCCTGGCCATTGAAGCGATTTGGAATTGAACTGTTTTTTCCATTTTTTGATCAATCCATTACCTATTGGGTTATAAATGAATTTGATCACGTGACAAACCCGTTTTTCGCCCGCTCTTGAGTGCTCTTTCTTCTTTCGCGGGGAAATTCGGTTCAAAACGCCCACTTTGACACTATTTTCCGAAAGATCTATTGCGTTTGCAAAAAAAAAAATGGAAAAAACAGCTCAATGACATAGTTTCTGAACAACAACACCAGCTCATGCATTTTCGAACAAAAATAAATTAAAGCTTATGTCAGAAAGTTGCCCCTTTGGATTTGAGAACACCCTTAAATAAGCAGTAACTTTAAAAAAAAATTATTTCTTCGGTTTAACCGGTTTTTCTCTTAACCGGCTAACCTTCAGTCTCTTTTAGGCCGGTTTAGCGGGAGGATACTGTATTTTATTTATATCGTTATGTAACTGCTCGGGGGTACAGACAGTCAAAGCTCTTTGAATAGCATGTCTAAATGCAGAAATTTTGTATGAATAGGGCACTTGAGCATTATGAGGGATAAAGGGGTTGACTGGCTATGGGTTTTTTGTAAGCAGTGCGTTCTATTCCCCGGTGCGTCTTTAGTAATAATACATCTAAATAAGGTAGCGTAAAATTCTGTTCTATTTCCAATGTAAATTTAATTTTAGAATCAAGGCTATTAATCTGGTTTAAAATAAATCCTTTACAGATCGATTTTAAAAATAGCAGATGAATTTATCCATCAAGATTTTATTTACCATCCATTATCCGGGAATCAATAGAGATATTTTTACGCAAGAAGAATATTTGCGATGATTCAGTGTCCCTTGATTTACCTAAAATTTGGAACGAGATGCTATGCAATTTTAGTAACAAAAGTAAAAATTAATCCACGCTCACAAATATCCAATTTAAATTTTATTTTATTTTATGTTTGCACTGTTTTTCCATTGTGCACGATGTCTCGTGACATTGTTTACCAGGTTATTGTTTTTAAATTTGTGAAAATATTATCTGACATGAATGATTTTGAAAATGTCGCCGTTTGTGCGATGAAACGTTCGTCAATCTAAATAAAGATATACGTATTTTATCACTTTTTATAGCATTATTTAGCTTAATACCGTGATTACTTAAAACAAAAATAACATTCTGAAATTTGCAGTGGCCTGTTTTGCCGCACCCCCCCCCCCCCTTTAAGGCTGCTCGTCATCCAGTTTCCAAATTTCACTCGGTTCTATAAAAGTGCTATGGACCTTATGTACACGACCTGAGGTCGAGGCTAAAATTTGTCTGCTGGCGGTGTTTAGTTTAGCAGTCTATGGAGTGTGAATTATTAATGCTTGTTTGTTAAAAATACCGCAAAAAAATTCTTTGATGCAGCAGCATATACTTAATATATTGTAATATAAATTCAAAATGTTGTTCTGTATGCGAGGAAATTCCTTAAGTTTGCAAATTTTCAGTTAAAATGTATGCACTCAACCTGGATCAAGGCTAAAGTCGTCTGCTAGCGGTGTTTGCGCCTGCGCATACTGCACTGTTAAAAATATCGTGAAAAATTACCTCTGTTTTTTTAAGGCTATCTATTTTCTGACCAATGAGAACTCTTCATGGGTATTAATGTAGCGTTCTCATTGGTTAGAAAATAGAGAGCCTTTAAAAACAGAGGTAATTTTTCACGATATTTTTACCAGTGTGGTATTCTGCCGGTGCAGTAACTAGAATAACCGATCATCATACCGCCAGCTCTGGCGTCTGACGTCACCACAGACTTCTAATATATCTTATATTAGAAGTCTATGGACGTCACCTGAATAGGGTCCATTACATGAGGGGTCAAAGTCGCTTCAAATTCCAAGCGTCTCCAAGTTGCCTAGCTCCAGGGGAGTCGCTTCGAAAGCAAGCAAATTTCTTCTGTCTTTGACGCCTGAAACCTGAAACGAAGCGAGTAACAGCCAATCAAATGCTTGGAAATCCGACGATGGAAAAGCCTTTTCCCGAACAGCCAATGAAATGTTTGGAAAACGAGAAAAGTGGCTTTCAAAAGCGAGAAATCAGCCGAGTCGCAGGCGATTTTGGTGGCGTGTAATTTGTACGTGCAGTAACACTTTAAGAAGAACTCTTCGAAATACAAGAAAAGACACAAGAATAACATTTTTGAAAACAATGGCAATACCAACTTTACTATACGGAAATGAAACATGGACACTCACAAAAAAGGATGAAAGACAAATACAATCCTCAGAGATGACATTTTTGAGGAGTATGAAAGGATGTTCGATAATGGACAACTTAAGGAATGATTACATCAGAAGCGAACATGATGTTATGCCAATATTGAATGAAATAGAAAATTTCAGAAGGAAATGGGAGGACAACTTGGAAAGGATGGATTCTGATCGCCTACAAAAAGCAGCCTTGAATTACAATCCAAGGAGGAAAAGAGATAGACCGGGGGCCGGCAGCACAGACAATCACCTCATCGAGTTCACGGATGAAATTCTAGGATTAGTTAAATCTTGATTCACATATTAAAACGCAATCGGTCTGCCAAGTCATATCTTGGTGGAAAACCCGATTTTTAGCAGTTGACTCGTAGGTTTACCATTGTGTTTTCCTGCTCCCAGTCCTCCATGTTTTCATACCTTTCGGTGCAGGAAAACACAATGGCAAACCAACGAGTCAGCCGCTAAAATCGGCCTTTCCACCAAGATAGGACTTGGCAGACCGATTGCGTTTTAATATGCGAATCAAGATTTAACTAATCCTAGAATTTCATCCGTGAACTCGATGAGGTGATTGTCTCGTTTGCCGGCTCTCGGTCTAAGACAGAGGAATGCCACGAAAAGGATGGATTGAGGCCGAAACAGACTTACTTATAGCCTTAAGGGGACCGGGAAAGCCCTATCTCCGCCATGTTAAATTCACCAACTTTATGTACTTTATTCTCAAAAATGGTGAAAGATAGAGGTCTAAATTGTTTAGAGTAATTAGAACAACATGCTTTACATACTTTAACAGACCATTTTCTTTCTAAGCAGGGGCGCCATTTGAGGGGGGCTGGGGGGCCACGCCCCCCCCCCCCCCAAGGAATTTGATATTTCAAAAAAATTATCTGTCATTAGGGATGCACCGAATAGTGATTTTGGCCGAATACCGAATATTCGGCCAACAGGTAAACTGAATACCGAATATTCGGCCTGTAGGTAAACCGAATACCGAATATTCGGGTAACCGAATACTGACTGTTAGACCGAATACCAAATATTCGGCTGGCCGAATTCAAAGTTTAAAGATATTAAAAAATTAAATTTTAAAACAATTTTTCATAATATTTAACGCAGATACTTCCATTTTTGATAAACAAGACCTTTTTACAAGTAAAATGAACACACACACCGAATTTCAGGCACTTCTTCTCATGGTATCATATGTCACTGATGGAAAGAATATGTCTTTCCAACAAACTTTAACTTTTATCTATAAACTATGATGTTATTATATACGAGGCAGCATATAAAAAGAAGCATTCGTATGTCTATAATGGAACCTGAACTAGGTTAAGTGCATGTCTTGGTAAAGTATCGTACAGACAAAATTTACGATACTAATAAATCTACAAAAGTCATCGAAATTACGATTTATAGTTGTGTAGGACATCATGAGGGCATAACAACGAAATTTACAGCTGACCTTTGACCAGAAGGACCACACACACGGAATAAAGTAAAAATAAATATAACTGGGTACAGCAAAAACTCAACCTATAAGGTTGCGCCACATAAATTCAGAGTCGACCAATGATATTCGCCTGTAATGATGGGTGGCAACTCTGTATGCAAATTTTCTAGCTATATAGTATAATTTTATGTTTGCACAAATAATGTAAACAGGACGATGTCCGTTTTTTTGTTTTTTTTCAGTGTAAGTAAGAGACAGACTTCACTTGCAAATTTTATCCCAATGCTGATGGCAGCAAAAAAAATAAGATGCTGTGGTTGGATTTTAGCAGATTGCTGTACCATGTATAACATATAAAAAATATATATATATAAATAAGTTACCCCAACATTGGCTTAAAAATACATGTGATGCCCGATTAAGGATTAATATTTTGTGTCAACATTTTTTTTTGGAGACCTTTTGTGCCTACCTGTGGGACATTCTCGGAGCAACGAGAATTCTACATGCTGCCGGGGGCAGTGGATCAGGTAGTCCATTATGATTTTATTCCATTGTTTTTACCAGTAATAAACATTACCTATGAAAGTAACGGACTATGGTGATATTTCACGTGTTATAAAATTAATTAAATAGATTGATTAATTGAAATAGGTAAATATATATATAATGATGTGCATCAGCATTACTATTAAAATATATAACCCACAATATGTAAATAACCTTTTTTATTGTAAATTTTCTCCTATAATAAAATGTAATCAAGTTTGAATATGAGTAATCTTTTCTTTACTTTAATTCTTAATTAATATTTTTCTCTTATAGATGTGGGAATGTAAAATAAATAATCTATTTATCTATATGATTTACTAAAAAAATTATTATATAACAGAAATTACAGACTTAGAAGGTAAACGATCTCCGAAAAAAATAACACAGCGCATTGATTAATTATAATTTTAATATTTAATATATTAAATTTTCATTGGATTTCCCCGAAGGGAATTGTTAATTACATCGTTTACCTAGAGTCATTGGGTGCTAACACTGTACGAATAGTAAGAATCATTAAAATTAATCTCCTCATTTAAAATTTTTATTAATCAACCTCATTACCCGTGTTGCAATGTATTAAAGTTATGGATATATTTTAGCATGTATATATCATTCCAGCATAGGGTAGTGAACCAGTTGTAATGGTGCCTTAGCCTTTTCCTAATTATATTAATTTAATTAATTTAATTTTAGGAGACCGAACCATAGGTTATTAATAAATAAAAATTCTTTTTCCTTTTTTTTTACGTGTATCACCATAGTCGGTTTTAGTAGTACATATGAATCGGCAAACAGAAGTTACTATACTACAAGAGAAAATATTATTGTGCTCATTATATAAAATTATTATATATATGTATATATAACTTACAACAGAAATTGAAAAACAAAATTTCTTTGTGTGTTCACTGAGTAATGAAAATATCTTATGTACATTGTAAACTTCAATAATAATAGTAATTATATGTTTGATGGAAACAAATGAGTAAATTAATATGATAAATACAATCACAGTACTTGATAAATAAATGATTTTGGTCATAATTATTAAATCACTGTGTATAAAATTTGCAAATTTAATGCAGTTAAGCGAAATTAACAGTTTGCTATTTTATAATACTGTACATTTTTTTTTTAAAACCCTTTTCACTATTTCGCAGTGTTGATGTGTATTACTATGTTTTAAAATTTTATTTACATGTATAAAATTGATACTAATAACTAGGCGTTATTTTTGATGGTATATTGTGTCGCTCTTGATAAAAAAAAAAAAAAAATATTACTTAGTTTACATTACATTCTTATTTAATGAGTAATAATTGTAAACGTAAAAGTCATAGAGATAATACAAGGGTAAGTGGAGTTATAACTAGGAAACAATTAAAAGAACTGGCAAATACAAAGAAAGAAAGTAGTGTAGATTCAAATAATAATAAAAGTAGTAACAAGAATATAAATAACAAAAATTGTAATAAGAAAACTACTATTACGATTAACAATACACCCCAGAAAAACAAATACATCATGGCCACTGACAAAATAACTGCCGAGAGTGTAATCGGTTTACTACCTAATTATGATGGAAAAAGAGAATCTAACATAAATTCCTTTTTATTACAATTTGATAATTTAATCAATCAAACCGAATTAAGCCCGATTTCTAAATTAACGATTCTAAAGGCAAGAATCGTTGGTCCCGCTAAAGAAAAATTAATGAGGGATGAAAAATTATTTTCGGAGAGTAATTTAGACAATTTCAAAAAGAAATTAAAAGAATTATTCGAGATAAAATGTAGTTTTAGTGAGGCACAAACAAAATTTTTTCCCTTAAGCAGAAACCGGATCAAAATATGGCGGACTTTATATTAGAATTTAAAGCAGCAGCGGACTTATATATAAAAAAAGGTGGACAGGATATTGGGGATGATAATGACTCCAAATTTACGCAAATGGTAAAGTTGTCTAGATTTCTGGATGCAATTAGAAGCGATTTTAGCTTAGAAATTCGTAAGGATTCTCCGAAGGATTTTAACACTGCATGCGAGATAGCATTAAAATTAGAGAGAGCTTTTGCACATGTCGATGTTAAAGATCTCAATAATATCACTGCTAATAAGGACCCTGAATTAATGAAGGAATTAGTAAAAATGAATATGGAAAGTGCGGAGAAAATTAAAATATTGACTAGGGAATTAAACAACATTAAAGTACATATGAATTCGAATGCAAATAATGTAACTAAATATTGCGATTATTGCAATTCTAAAACGCATTCCAATCAAAATTGCTGGTTCCAAGGTGACAAAGACCAAAATAAAAGTAATGCCGCTGAGAGAAACAAAACAACCCCTCATAACGAGCAGAATTCAGATAGGAAAGGCGGAAGAGATAACAGTTACCAGTATCAGGGAAATTTCCCACAAAATTCTAAATATATGCATCAAAATTTCCATCCGAACCCTATGCATTATGCACCTCCTAACTACATGTATTACTCCCCACCCCCTCCCCAACTAAACTTTATGCCCCACCCTACCCCAATTTACCTAATTACAACTACGGTTATAATCAGGACCATTACAATTCATATAACCAGGGTAATGGGTATGGAGGATATACAAGTGGAAATTATCAGAGAAACTACCATAGAAATAATAGAAATTCAGAAGAGGATAAAAACATTCTCACAAAAACAAATAAAAACAAAATAAAGATTATGAACAGAAACCTAAGGACAAACAGGGAAATTAATTGAGGGACTTACAGATTCAAATAAAAGGTACCCGCGTAAGTCTCTCATGGACGGGTCACACAATTCTTACAAATTGATTGCTAGCGTGAAAAGTAATAATATAGAAAGCCTTCCAATTATTAGTTTTGAAATAAAGGGTATTAAAATCACCGCCTTGGCAGATTGTGGAGCTGCGGTCAGCCTGGCCTCACCCTCCTTATTTGAGCAACTAAAGAATGCAAAAGTTAAATATAAAAATTTATGTAATCAGGTAAAAATTCAAACACTCACTAATTCGACAATTGCTTTCAAACAATGTATCAAATTAACCTTCAAATTGGAAAATGTATTCGTGTCAGGTGCATTTTATATCACAAATTCAGATTTTGGCCGTGATTATAATATGCTACTCGGTTTTGATTTTCTCAAAACAAACAAAATTATTTTGGATTTTGAGGATAAAACCATGAAATTAAAAAATAAAAACATTACACTGAATTTTCTCAGAGACACATCTCAGGGGCAGATAAACAATTTAACTCCATCTCCCATTAGTACAAATGACAATCATGAACCACAGGAAATTAACATAAAAAAAACAAAGAAATAAAAACAAAAAAAGGAAAATATCACGTAAAAATATTATTTCAGCTAAGATATCTCAAAACTCAGAGATATGTCCAGGTGAGAGAGTAATTACTGAATTAATATGCCCAAATCAATTTATTATTAATGACACTATAATGTTAGAACCAATTAAACATAACATTAACATACATTATGACACATCAATTCATGAAATTGGCAAAGATAATAAAATTAACATAATTATCAGGAACGACTCGCAGCAGAAATTAAATTTAGTAGAAGGAATGAATATCGGAAGAATTTCCAAGCATTTTGAGGTAACGTCAGAAAATGAAAATAGCAGTCAAGAATCAGATCCAATAGTACAAGTTAACAACATTTCTTTAGAGGAAATTCGTGAACGCAGAAAGGCGGAACTCAGTCCAGAGGATTTTAATTTACAACATCTGGATACTGATACACAAGCAAAATTACAAGAATTATTATTAAAGAATGCTTATGCATTCTCCAAAAATTATTACACTCGTGGAAAAACATCTTTAGTTGTACCCAGATTTAATTTAATGCACAATTATCCTATACAAACAAAACCATATAAAACGGCACATAGTGTAAAGGAGTATGCTAAGTCAGAAATTGATAAGCTTTTGAGAGCTAATATAATAAAGAAATGTCACTCTGATTACGCGTTTCCAGTTATTTTTGTAAAAAAAAAAAAAGTTACACAGAAAGGCGAAAACGTAGAAGAAGTTAAGTATCGAATCGCTGCTGATTTTCGTTTGCTTAACCAGATTTTGCAAAACTATGCCTATCCGATACCTGACATAAAACGGATTTTGCAGACAATAGGCGGAAAAAAGTACTACACTGTTCTAGATTTACACTCGGCCTTCTATCAAATCGTTTTAAGAGAAGAAGATACAGACAAACTTGCTATTATTACAGAACATGGAAAATTTTCTTATTTAAGACTACCTTTCGGCACACGTCTCAGTACGGCTTACTTCGCAGAATTAATGGATATATTATTAGGACACTTTGATAAAAGTCAAGTGACATATTTCATCGATGATATATTACTGGCAACAAACTCATTACAGGAAATGATAGAACTATTAGACAATGTACTGAACATATTCATTGAAAACAATATTACAATTGAACCAACTAAAATGCAACTCTGCATGGAAGAGATCGAATTTTTAGGATTCACCCTTAATAAGGAAGGAATTTCACCTTCAAAAAGAAATATTGACAAAATTCAAAATTTAGCTAGACCTAAAAATAAGAAAGGAGTCAAATCACTCCTTGGTCTCTCCAATTATTTTAGATCACTTATTAAAGACTATTCTAAAATAGTAGACCCTTTAATTCATCTCACTAAAGATAAAGTAAAATTTAAATGGTCGGAAGTAGAAGAAAATGCATTCAAAGAAATTCAGGCTGCTATTATACAGAATCCTACTTTAAAAACCCCTGATTTTTCGAAAGATTTTATTCTAATCACGGATGCGGCTAAAACCGCAATTTCGGGCATATTGGGACAAGAGTATGATGGCGTTCTCCAACCAATTGAATTTTTTGGAAGAAAATTAAGAAATCCTGAGAAGAATTACCCTAGTTTTAAATTAGAATTACTCGCCATACACGAGGCAGTAATGTATTTTAAATACATTTTAACAGGTAGGAAATTCATTATACGCACGGATTCCAAAGCCCTAACATATTATTTAAATTTAGAGAAACAGCCTGATATTGTAGCTAGATGGATCGACAATCTCGCACCGTTTAGCTATGAAATAGAATTTATTCCGGGCTTTGCCAATCCAGCAGATTATTCCACTCGTAATTTAAATAATTTAACAGCTAGGAACGAACTACAAAATTCACTCTTTGTCGTTAATAAAGATTTGGTTGATGAAAATATCAAAGAGCAGCAATTACAAGATGATAAATTAGAGAAAATTATCGGTAAAATTAAAAACAACAAACAGAATAAAATTACTCGAAAGTTTGTTCTAAACCATAAAGATATATTAATTTTAAAACCTGGATCTGATGGCAAAGAATTACTTATCGCTCCAGAGTCACTTAAAATGGAAATAATAAAAGATGCACATAAACCTCATTTCGGTTTTAAAAAAACTTATGATATTATAAAGAGTAGATTTTATTGGCACGGAATGTACCGTGATATAAAGAATCATTGTAATAAATGTATACCATGCAATACTACCAAACAGCACCAAACAATCAAGGTGCCTACACAAAAAATAGTAAAGGACCAAGAGGTAGGTTCAGCAATTCATATCGATCTAATAGGGTTACTCCCTATGTCTTTGAGAAAGCATAAATACATTTTTGTTATTGTGGACTCGACGTCAAGATTCTTAGAAGCTGTTCCTATTCGCAACTATGAAACCCAGACACTTTTGAACGTACTGAACGGATACTTTAGCCGTTATGGTTTATGTAAATCCGTAACTTTAGACAACGGCAAATATTTTCACTCTCAAGTTTTCAAAGAATACATGGATTCCTTAAATATACAATTAAAATTTAGCAGCGTTACTCACCCAGAAACGAATGGAATTTCTGAAGTTACGAATAAGATATTAAAAAATTCGATAACAGCTATGAGTAAAACTACATTAGAGTGGGATACTAGGCTGGACTATTTTAAATTACTTTATAATACTTCCCCTCACCGTGCAACAGGTTGCCCGCCATCTCTCTTATTCTTTGGGAGAGATATTAGAAACCCATTTTCCATCCACCTTCCCACACAAGATATTATTACAGCAACATATGTGCAAAATAGGGTACAACATTTGGAAGAAATAAAAAAATTTGCGCTACATAATCAAGAACGAATGTTAGCCGAGTATATTAATAACGACGAAATGCAGAAAGTAAAATTTTTAAGAATCGGGCAAGAGTGTTACCTAAAATGTGTGGGTACACCGGGAGTATTTCAGCCTAAATGGAGAGGTCCTTTCGAAGTCGTAAGAAGGTTTCGCAATAATAATTACCTTTTAACAGAGCTCCAAAACCTGCTCAAAGAGCCGATTAAAAGGCATATTTCTCTATTATTCTCAACAACGAAAGTCGAGTCTAGAGCATGCCAAATTCATAACGGGTCGGAGCAGGAAGGTAATCAACGTACATAAAAGTCGTTGGACATATATATATTTTTTTCATATATTACTGTATTTATGAAAATAATATGCGTTATTTCATTTATCGTTATACATACCTTTTTTATTATTCAAGAATATTCGTTAATTTATCAATGAAAAGTTTCATGTACATTTGTGTTGTATATAGATATATTTTTTTTTTCAAGTGTAATTTGTGGGTTATACTACACATGGTTAAATTCTCAGAGAGGACATTATATACACATTATATGGGAAATTTAAGTGTAGGTGTGCTATATACCTGTATATATAAAATAAAATAAAATACATCGTGTAGAACAGCCGGTTCTTTTAAACCAATTTTTTTTTCTCCCCCAACGCGCAGCGTAAGTTTGGGAGCTGTGGCATTTGTTTACGATGATGGTCAATGTTTTGAGGAGGAGCGCCATCTCGTGGTGCTAAAAGCGGAATTTTTCTCCTCTGTCCATCTTTTTAGGCAGAGGAGAGAGATTAGTTTCCCCCCACCCCCACCCTCCAACCTGCGCGCCAGAGAGTGAGTTTGCTTTGTTGCTTTAGAATGGCCAGTTTCGAAGGAACAATTTTGTGCACATAAGGTTTTGATCAGTAAAAAAAAAAAAAACATTGGTACAATTCTATGGCATGCAATAAATGAAATTTTGCTTACTTGTCTTCAATCAGAGGCAGGCTGGAATGAGACGTCCTGAAGTTCTGCTTCGCTTGATTTATTTATTTATTTATTTTCCTGGTCGTATCATTCCTCAGAGAGTCAACTGCAAAATATAACATATTATGAGTATCCTAATTTTCAAGCATTTTTATTATAAAATATTATAATTTTTTTTTCTTACTTTCTTATTAATAGTAAAAATAAATTAGTTTAATTTTAATATTTATTAATACCTTGGGATTTAGCGGCTAGTCCTTATAGCATGTTTCTGCCAATAGGGCTGACATAAATTACAGTTGAGGCAGGGAATATGCATTGTTAGTTATTATTATGAAATTTGCTATACATAAAAAAAATTTTTTTCTTTAGTACAACAGTGTACATATAAAAATTATTCTTTTTTCTTATTTAACAGGGTGAACTTATCACTATTTTACTCTCAAATAATTGAAGTCATGCAGTAAATTTAATAATTAAAAAAAATTTAAGTTAAATAAATTAAAAAATATTACTGTTACTCAGTCTATTAATTGAATTGTAAGGTCATATAAAATATTAATTATATAAATATTGTCATTTAAATTACATTACACTGGATTTTACACGAAGATAATAAATTATATTTTCTTTCTCATGTTCATTAATTAACAAACAAAAAATTTTTTAAAGAGGATTCCGTTTTGATTGCCAATCTGAAAATTATTCAGGGTTTGGACAACACTCCTTTTATTCTAATTCGAATTAAGTAAACAGTTCCCTTTTTCAAAATAAAAAAAAAAAAAATTTTTTTCACGTAACAATAAATAAATAAAATACTAAATATGACAATAAATAAATGATGTATTGCTTTTAAAAATAATCAGGTAACTAACGAGGAATATATCATTGTTTAAATAAATTAGGCTATATTACCTAGACCTTTCTTGTTTCTTTTCTGTAAAATAAAAATAAACAAATATCTTTTTAGCCTTTAATTACATAAATTAAATGGGATTTCTCAATTAAAATTTTATACCCTTGGTTTCTGGTAATTTAGTACAAAATAAATCGTACCTGTTTATGAGAATTCCTTCTCTTGTAATGTTGATTTCCTTGTTGCTGGCAACAGGGTGGTGCACCGATCTTCGTTATAGAGTGGACATTCCTTATTAATAGGCACGGCATCCAGTTTTTCCGTAGCATTCTGTCTCCACCGCTAATTAAATTAAGATAAAATTAAGTACAAGGGTAGTCATTTAAGTATATTTTGTTATGGATGTAACAAAAAGAATAAAATGTAATAATTAGGAATTTTGTAGATTAGATCCTCATATTTTTTTGTTGGATCCGTTTAACCCCCCCCCCCCCAACCCCTCGTTTTTTTTGTTCGCACCGAGTTATTTTTGTTCAGACTCTACTTACTTCGTAGGTAGGTTTTCACAGGCTAATGGGAATTAAAACATAAGGGTTAGTAATATACCTCCTGTAGGCATAACACAGTTTAGTTTAACACTGTTAAATTATGCAAATAAATAAATAAATAAATAATACATTTGTGATTAACATTTAACCCATAATCGTAAAAATACTAGTACCTGTGTATAATACAATGTGACTCTCAATACATAATGCATATACAAAACATATAAAATAATGAGATGTTTAGGTATTGCTTATGATAAATAATAATATTAATAGGAGCGCATAGATTGGCCAATCTTTCAAAAAAAAAAAAAAAAAACATACCTAAAATATTACTTATATTTTATTCTCCACAACAACATTAAAACATAAATTATAAAAACATTCAATCATTGAGTGATATTGGTTTTTTTTAGCGAGAGTTACATATAAATTTTTATAATGTTAGTCGTGCTTACGAGGTACAGGTCAAGACTACTTTCTTACCTTCAAATTGTTGTTTCATACCTCGCCTAGTACTATATTATACAAACCTTAAGGGGTACCAGTAAAACTTACTCCTTCATTTTCTGTTCTATCCATTGGAGCCAGCAGATCTGCGCCTTTTAGATTATGCGATTTAGGCAGGAGACTTGTCTTGCTGGTGATGTTTTCTAAAAAAAAAAAAAAAGATTATTAATGAATGTTGCAGTTATGAAAATATACATTCTCGCAGATTCCTAGTGTTGAGTCCAATGTGGCACGATTTCAGTTTTTTTTTTCTTTTCTTTGCGCTCCCAAACCGGCGACGCTATTACGGTGGCGACTTGATACTGTGGGAAAATTCATGTAATCAGTTCACCCCTCAGTCGGTCCCGCGCTTTTGCAGCACAGTCCATAAATTTTCATGGGGGAGACAAAATGATTAGGACTGTAACGAGTTTTTTTTTCTTTATCGATAAGTGGATCTTGCAACCAGTTTTCTCCTAACCGAGAGAGGAATGAAATGTCTCTTCCTGCTCTTGAAATGAATCGGATTTGCGCTTAGGAGAAACCTGATTCATCTCTTTTTTTTGAATCAAATATCATTTGTTAAGTCAGATAATCAAATACGAGCATGTTTGTTTTAGTGGCAGTTAGCGATTCAGAAGCGATGTATATGTAAATATACACCACTTATTTAAAATAAATAAATAAATAAATAAATAAAATAATAAATAATAATAATAATAATAATAATAATAATAAAAACACATACATTCTATCAGCGAAACACTAAATTAAAGAACCAGTAGATTTGGATGATATAAAAAATTTATATCGTATGTTCACGAGTTCATAATGTAATAATTGTATACAAATTTTGTCTCTCTGAGTATTTTATTATTATATATGAAATATAATGAATTGTCTTTTATGTGTAATGTTAGTTTAATGTGTAACTGTTTGCCTATTCATATTTACATATCGTATGGTAGAAATTTGGCTTTTATTATCTTACTTATTCCAAAATTGGTTGCTTTGATATACAATTGGCTAATTTAACATTAAATTGTTGAGTGCTAAATTGCAAACAATGGAATAATTAATAAATACAGTGCAATCTACTACGACAGTTATGCCTCGACGACGTGATCCGTACACCAGAACTGTTAGGACTTGCTATGCACATCTTCAAGCCATCGAAACCACTATGATACTCAGTGAGTGTCAATGACTCTATTTATACAACATAGGACAGGATGCACACAAAGTGCTGAACAATGACATGAGACTTTATATTCCAGCTGAAGGAGCAGGGTCAAGCAAAAAAAAAAAAAAAAAAAAAAAAAAAAAAAAAAAAAAAAAAAGAAACACGTTGCACTGAATTTCTTTTTTTTTCCATATTGGAGGCGGAGATGATGGAAAGAATACGTCTTTCCAACAAACTTTAACTTTTATCTATAAACTATGATGTTATTATATACGAGGCAGCATATAAAAAGAAGCATTCGTATGTCTATAATGGAACCTGAACTAGGTTAAGTGCATGTCTTGGTAAAGTATCGTACAGATAAAATTTACGATACTAATAAATCTACAAAAGTCATCGAAATTACGATTTATAGTTGTGTAGGACATCATGAGGGCATAACAACGAAATTTACAGCTGACCTTTGACCAGAAGGACCACACACACGGAATAAAGTAAAAATAAATATAACTGGGTACAGCAAAAACTCAACCTATAAGGTTGCGCCACATAAATTCAGAGTCGACCAATGATATTCGCCTGTAATGATGGGTGGCAACTCTGTATGCAAATTTTCTAGCTATATAGTATAATTTTATGTTTGCATAAATAATGTAAACAGGACAATGTCCGTTTTTTTGTTTTTTTTTCAGTGTAAGTAAGAGACAGACTTCACTTGCAAATTTTATCCCAATGCTGATGGCAGCAAAAAAAAATAAGATGCTGTGGTTGGATTTTAGCAGATTGCTGTACCATGTATAACATATAAAATATATATATATAAAAATAAGTTACCCCAACATTGGCTTAAAAATACATGTGATGCCCGATTAAGGATTAATATTTTGTGTCAACATTTTTTTTTTGGAGACCTTTTGTGCCTACCTGTGGGACATTCTCGGAGCAACGAGAATTCTACATGCTGCCGGGGGCAGTGGATCAGGTAGTCCATTATGATTTTATTCCATTGTTTTTACCAGTAATAAACATTACCTATGAAAGTAACGGACTATGGTGATATTTCACGTGTTATAAAATTAATTAAATAGATTGATTAATTGAAATAGGTAAATATATATATAATGATGTGCATCAGCATTACTATTAAAATATATAACCCACAATATGTAAATAACCTTTTTTATTGTAAATTTTCTCCTATAATAAAATGTAATCAAGTTTGAATATGAGTAATCTTTTCTTTACTTTAATTCTTAATTAATATTTTTCTCTTATAGATGTGGGAATGTAAAATAAATAATCTATTTATCTATATGATTTACTAAAAAAATTATTATATAACAGAAATTACAGACTTAGAAGGTAAACGATCTCCGAAAAAAATAACACAGCGCATTGATTAATTATAATTTTAATATTTAATATATTAAATTTTCATTGGATTTCCCCGAAGGGAATTGTTAATTACATCGTTTACCTAGAGTCATTGGGTGCTAACACTGTACGAATAGTAAGAATAATTAAAATTAATCTCCTCATTTAAAATTTTTATTAATCAACCTCATTACCCGTGTTGCAATGTATTAAAGTTATGGATATATTTTAGCATGTATATATCATTCCAGCAGTCACAGAAATCAAAGTAACTCTTTTGAAAATATAGTTACGATATCTTCATTATTGTTAAAGTAACAAATGAAAATCTAAGTTTGACCTGAAGTGAGATGAGATACACTGTATTTTTGATTTTGACTGCTTAAGCGGATTGCGATACTATTGGGCAAAAATGGTCTGTCTTGATGTCTATAATCACATCTGAAAGTTTTTCCCATTTTCTTTAGAAACATTCTTTTTGCGAAAAAGCAAAAGACAGATTATTTACAAGACATTGTTCAGAAACGTCCATTTGTGCATCATTTATTTCTATGTAGGTCATCATTAATGGTTATTTTTTTTTAGTGACACTTATCAAATAGAAAATAAATAATGTAACAGCATTCCCTTTGATTTAAATATGATTCTGTTTCCATTTATTCTGAATATCTTTATAAATTGACAGTTAAAAGTAGAAGTTGTGTAAGGATTTTAAAAATATTTTTCAAAAGATATTTTTATTCGGTTTGGCCGAATAGTTCAATATTCGGCCAACCCGAATATTAGGCAGACCGAATAGTTTGATATTCGGCCTAATCGAATATTCGATAGCATGTCCGAATACCGAATAGATACCGAATATTCGATGCATATCTATCTGTCATCACAGGTCAGACGCAACATTTTTTTTTCATTAATTCCTCAAAAGCTAAAATAACTTGCCAGATTTTATTACAATAAAAACACATACCATAATACTTTATGCACAGAAACTGATAATTATCAAAAATATTTTCTAAAGACTTTACCATTCCAACACTCTTAAGGTGAGACATTTCTCATTGATAAGTATTTTGGCTAATTTTAAAAAAGATATGTGAGAAAAAATTCTATTAATTGCTTCCCAGCCGTGTGCAAAATGATCAAAGAAAACTTGTTCCTTTCAGGGCTAGAATTTTCGAGGTGAATTTCCCCTTTAGTCCGAAATTGAGACAGGATTTTTCTTTTCTTTAAAAAGGGAGTTAGTTCAAGTTCTTAATTATTTGAATTTTTTATTTTGCATTATTAGTATCACATTATATTTATTAAAACGCTATCAAATCATTTGCTTTATTAAATCATATTATATACAAGTATGTTCTTAATATTCTCCTCAGCCTGATACTGGAGTTCTGCACGGATCGGGTTCTACGCTATCCGAACCTGTCAAAAGTCGTTAATGCAAAACAACTCTAGCCTGACAAACTGCAAAATAAACCCGAAATATTCATACCCAAACTCAAAGTGAAAGAAAATGAATCTATGTCTAATTACATTTATGGAAAAATAGTCTACATTTTTATATGTCATATACAAAAATATGAACACATATGCACCCATTAACCCCTTCGCGACGGGAGCCATTTACGAAATTTTTAATCTTTTGTCTCCGTTTTTTAAAATCAGAAATTTGTGTCTTCTTGAATCAAGAAAATGCGCTGATTAAATAAGGCAAATTTTACTGTATAATTTTACTGGTGAGGAAAAATAAGGATTCTGAGCGATTCATGCGGCACGTATACGGGTCGCTCGTCCCCAAGGGGTTAATACTCCGCCGATATATAGCTTTTTCATTTTAAAAATATTCAGATCTTCCTCATGAAAAATCGGTTCATCCAAAGAGAGACAAAGCATAACCAGAAACGCTTAAAGTTAACCTTACACCTAGCGTAAAAAAATTGCATAAACCTGACTTAATCCGCAATTCGAGTTCGGGTAAAATCAGGTTACACCGACCCGATGCAAGACTGTCAACCTCACTCGAAACGAAAAAAGGAAACGTCAACCCGTCTCGATATCTGCCTCGCAATGGCGGATCTAAGGGGGGGGCGAGGGGGCGATAGACCCCCCCCCCTTGGGCAAATAAAAGGTTTGGAAAACGGCATTATTCATCCTCACGGGAAATGACTTGGGGCGAAGCTCGAGCCCGGCGCGACCCGGGTCGGGTCGCGCCAGTTTAAATCCAATAGACTCGGCCCTGGTAAGGTCTTCTCTCTCTTAGAACCGTGCCCTGAATTTTCTGAAAATTTGGTTCGAGCCAGACTTCTTTTTCTTCCAGATCGAACCAGGCCTGTACTTCATTCTTACTAGAGGTCTGCACTGCACTAGTCAAATTTTCCAGGTCGGGGCTCGTCCCGGAATAAAAGCTAAACGTTCTATCCAAGTCAGCCCATATGATAAGCAGTATTGGCCCGATCGCGACACGTGCACTTCTCTAAATTCTTCTCCCCGAGCCAAAGTTGGTCTGGCATCTTACTTATTTGTTATTCGTAAAAATTATATTTATGTAGTACATTTGTTTAGCGAAATCTTTAAAAATTTAATTTGATTTGATAAGTTACAGTGGTAGGGGTGGTGGAGCTTCCCTTCTGTTTAGGTCTAGAATGAATATGCTATATTTTCCCCTTCGTACTAGGTGAGCGTTAGGAAATATGTATAGATTTATAGTAAAAAAACACGATTTTTTGCATACCATAACAATATCTCAAAACAGCGAAATCTGTGAAAAACATTGTCAATACAAATGTTGTAGAGCTTAAAGTTCTGAGTAAAATGAGTACCTACACTTAATATTCTTGTTGAACATTAAGGTGACAATTCCAGTTTAAAATTTTTAGATCCGTTATCAGGGGGTTGAACTCAGAATTAATTAGGAGTAAACTGGAAATTGTTTTAATCCCTTCAGTTTAGGTCTAAAATGAACGTACTATGCTTTCTTCCTCGTACTTGGGGGAATGTTAGAAAATATGTACATATTTATTTTCGAAAAACACGTTTTTTTTTAATTAACTTAACAATATCTCAAAACAGCTAACTCTATAAAAAACATTGTCAATACAAATGTTGTAGAGCTTAAAATTCTGAATAAAATGAGTACCATCATTAATATTTTTGTTCAACATTAAGGTCGCAATTCTGTTTCAAAATTTTTCAAATCAAGAGCTTGAAGCCAGGAGAGACCAAATTAATTTGAAATATCTCAAAACTGCGGCCTTAATATCGAACAAAAATATTAAATGTAGGTACTCATTTTACTCAGAATTTTAGGCTCTACAACTTTTGTAGTGACAATGTTTTTGATAGAGTTAGCTGTTCTGAGATATTGTTAAGTTAACTTTGTCTCTCCTGGCTTCAAGCTCTTGATTAGCGATTAAGGCAATTTTTTGAAATAGAATTGCGACCTTAATGTTGAACAAAAATATTCATGATGTACTCATTTTATTCAGAATTTTAAGCCCTGCAACATTTGTATTGACAATGTTTTATATAGAGTTAGCTGTTTTGAGATATTGTTAAGGTAATTAAAAAAAACGTGCTTTTCGAAAATAAATAGGTACATATTTTCTAACTTTCAACCAAGTACGAGGAAGAAAACATAGTACGTTCATTTTAGACCTAAACTGAAGGGATTAAAACAATTTCCAGTTTACTCATAATTAATTCTGAGTTCAACCCCCTGACCACGGGTCTAAAAGTTTAAACTGGAATTGCGGACCTTAATGTTCAACAAAAATATTACATGTAGGTACTCATTTTACTCAGAATTTTAAGCTCTACAACATTTTTATTGACAATGTTTTTGACAGAGTTAGCTGTTTGGAGATACTGTTATGGTATGCAAAAAAACGTGTTTTTTTTTACTATAAATCTATACATATTTCCTAACGCTCACCTAGTACGAGGGGGAAAACATAGCATATTCATTCCAGACCTAAACTGGAGGGATTAAAACAATTTTCAGCTTTCCCCTAATTAATTCCGAATTCAACCCCCTAACCACTGGGCTAAGATGCATTTTTAAAAATCTACTTTTTACTTTCTTCTATCAATAGAAGAAAGCACTGTAATCGAAATTTTTTTGACTTCCGGTTTTCGACGGTTTTACACGTTTTAGGGGTCAGAGATCCCAAAAAACATGTTTATAGAAAATGTCTGTCTGCCCGTGTGCCCGTCTGTGCGTCTGTCTGTCGCCATTGTACCATCGAAAAGTGTATGAAGTTATGCATAGAATTGAAGCAAATTTTTTTTTGAGATTTTGGCTATGGCAAGCAGGTCCTTCCTTAATTTGGAAAAAAATCGCCGGTAGGGGGCGCTGTAATAGCGATTTTTGTGCGACTGTTGTGCCACTTTGATTATTGTACCATCGATAAGTGTATGAGGTTATGCATAGAATTGAACCAAATTTTTTGTGTTTGTTTTTAGTCATGGCACGAAGATCCTCCCTGAATTTGGAAAAATTCCGTCGGAAGGAGGCGCTATAATTGCGATGTCTGTACGATTTTCATTATTGTACCATCGAAAAGCGTATGAAGTTATGCATATAATTGAACCAAATTTTTTGTGCATGTTTCTGGCTGTGGCAAGCAAGTCCTCCCTGAATTTGAAAAAAATCTGCCTGAAGGGGGCGCTGTAATAGCGATGCCTGTCCCATTTTCATTATCGTACCATCGAAAAGTGTATAAAATTATGCATACAATTGAACCAAATTTTTTGTGCATAATTTTGGATATGGTCAACAGGTCCTCCTTGAATTTGGAAATATTTCGCGGTAAAGGGGCTCTGGGATAGCAATTTTTGTATACTTTTCTTGATTTTTCGTAGTTCTATTGTCCATCGGCGGCTCGTGCAGTGGCGGGAACTCGCTTCCTGCTAAGCCGGCTATTCGCAAACAGCTGATAACAACAGAATAAGAAAAAACTCTTAATTTTAACAAATATCATGATATAGATTAACTCGTTTTTAGCCGTTTAATTGACTGGAGCAGAAATTTAAAAAGAAAAGGAAAGTTGGTATAGTATTGAACTAATAATATTGAAGTATTAACATGTGTAACTGCTTTTTGAAATATTAAGATGTATAAGATAGAAGAAAGTTTGGGATTGGCACATCCAACTAGCTTTCTTTGTAGAGCTTTAAAATTGTGATTTTCTTTTGTCATCCGTTTCTTTCATTCTAAGCTGATTTTCTGACTGGATTTTCATACTGGAATGTATTTGTCTAAGTAATAATGTTTACGTAGTGTTTATGTACATAATTGCCTAAATAGTCATTTATATTAATGTTTTTCTGTATTCATGAATTTCGAACATAATCTAAAATAAAATATGAGCATAAGTAAGTGTGCTTTATGAATAAATTTAATTGCAAAAGGCAGGCTGAGCTGGGAGTCGATTTTTTAGCTTTTATACCGGGCCGGGCCAATATATATATTTTTTTTGTGTGTGGGTTGGACCTGGAAATTCCAGCCCGGTTAAACCTCTAACTGACATATCGAAGCCAGCTTTATTTTTTTTATGCTTCTTTCAACCATCATCTCATAGCTACTGAATATACCGTGTGTCCTAAAATGGACTGACTGATTTTAAATACAATTCAATAACGTGCAAATGGTGACAGCTATTAAAAAAATATGCTTGAAGGAGGGTTATGTAAGATCTCAGGAGCATGTTTGATTCTGTTCCGAATTTTCCGAAAATTTAACCCTATCGCTGCGCACCCTGCGATTTCCACGACCAACGTATAAGTGACAAAATGTGCGCAACCCGCAATTTCCGCAGCAGCAAAACCTTTTTTTTTATGACCTAATTCTAGTTAAAAACGAAACTCTTTCATAAAGATTTTGGACATATTTGAACTCTAAAATATATGCAGATTTGAAATATGTAATAAAATAAAGGCTCAATTTTTAGGTGCGTTCGTAATTATATAAATACGTAGCACCTATAGTCGTCGTTCAGTCCGTCTGTCTGTCCGTCCGTCTGTCCGTCCGTCCGTCCGCATATAATAGAGCAAAAACTACCCAACCGAATGGTCTGAAATTTTAAATATATGATTGTTGTAAAATTTTGTCGAGCCATTTCAAATTTTATGAAAATCGGATGTATAGTTTAATTACAGGGACAGTCAAAAGTTTTTCTTTACATTACGGCCAATGGGAAAAATTATTGCACGTGCATTTTAATGATGTTAAAGCTTTCCGAATGGTCTCAAATTTTAAACATATAATTATTGCGACATTTTGTCGAGCCATTTCAAATTTTATGAAAATCGGATGTATAGTTTAATTACAGGGACAGTCAAAAGTTTTTCTTTACATTAAAGCCAATGGGAAAAATTATTACAAGTGCATTTTAATGATGTTACAGCTTTCCGAATGGGCTGAAATTTTAAATATATAATTGCTGCAAAATTTTGTCGAGCCATTTCAAATTTCATGAAAATCGGATGTATAGCTTAATTACAGGGACAGTCCGTTACATTAAGGGGAATGGGAAAAAAATTATTGCAAGTGCATTTTAATGATGTTACAGACTATGCACTTATGAATTGCAAATAAATACACATTCAGTACAATATGGGGTGCAAAAAATAATTATAAAACTAGTTATAGTACGAACGCACCTCATTTGCCACGTTTGACGAGCAATTTCCAACTTGTTTAACCTATTTTCATAAATGTATATATATATATATATCCAGCGAGAGGGTTAAGGCATTCGGTTCGGAAAATAAAAAAAATTCATCAACTCGAAAATTCGGACATAAAAATAGTCGCGAATTTTGACAAATGGTCGCCATAAAAAATCTATTTCGTCAATCGTTCGCAGAAAGTAACTTCAATTTCGCCAAAGATTCGTGGAAAAAACGCGAATTTGGTCTAAGGGCCATGGAAAATACACGAAATTCTTCATATAATCACGGAAACGCGAATTTCTTCAAAGAATCGGGAGAAAAATGCGAATTTTGTCAAATAACGCGGAAAACGCAAATTTCGTCACAGGATCGCAAAAATAATGCAAATTTTATCAAAAATTCGCAAAAGCAACGCGAATTACATCAAAGTGTCGGAAAAGAAACGCGAATTTCGTCAAAAGGTTGCGAAAAAAACTCAAATTTTGTCAAAGGATCGCGAAGAAAACGCGAATTTATTCAAAGAATCGCAGAAAAAAGTTAATTTCTTCAAAAAATCGCGGAAAAAGTTAATTTCATCGAAGAATCGCTTAAAAAATGCGAATTTCGTCAAAGGATTGCTGAAAAATCCGATTTTCGTCAAAGGATTGCGGAGAAAACGCGAATTTTGTTAAAGGATCGTGGGGGGGAAAAACGCAAATTTTATCAAAGAGCTGCAAAATTATACTAATTTCGCCAAAGCCTTGCAGAAGAAACTTAAATTTCATCAAAGTGCAATGAAGGAAATGTGAATTTCATCAAACGGCTATGAAAAAAACGCGGATTTTATCAAAGGGCTGCCAAAACATGTGAATTTCGTCAATGAGTTGCGGAAAAACGCGAATTTCGTGAAAGAGTCGTGGAACAAATGCGAATTTTATCAAAGAATCGTGGAAAAAATACAATGGTCTCTTTAGAAAATAGAACACATACATACACCTATGTTTATTATTATAGGTAAAGTTTTTAATCTGAAATAATATGCTGAACTAACTTTTGAAGAAAACGGGTTAAACCAAACCCAGCTTGCAGGATTCTGCACTCAGCCTGAAATTGACTCGAATCGAAAACATCTAACCCGACCTGCAACAAAAATAATTAGTGCCAGGAAGGAATCTCCCCCCCCCCCCCCCCCCCTCCTCTGCTGTAACACTTCAGAAAATTTCAGAATTTGTTTTTTTTTTTTTACTGAATCCCTGATCATGAGTTTTTTTTTTAACTGAGATATTTAATTTTAGTTTAAAATAGAAATGACAGATGACGCTGCAAGCAACAGGCGCAAAATCGGTGCCTGACTTAACGACTATTGTTTGCAGCGTCATCTATCGCTGCAATGTAAAGTCGAGAATCGCAGTAAAAAAATCTCCTGACATCTTACATAACCCTTCTGCAAGATTTTTTTAAATTGCTGTCACCATTTGCAAGTTACTGAATTTTAAAATCAGTCAGTCCATTTTAGGACGCCCAGTACGTTTTTAAATAAGTTTCAAAGCATTCTTTACTGAATTACAATTCATCTTAGATATAAAGAGACAAGCACCAAATTAGTATTTTTTACATAATCCTAAAGATTAAAAAGTATTGTTAAATAATTGTTTGGGCGTGCCCATTATGGAGCTTTTAATGTACATAGTTTTTATCTACAAAAGTATTTAGACTTTCTTTTCAAAATTTGGGTTGGCCCGAACCCTTCTCGCAAGAGTGAAAGCCCAATCCGAAATTGACCAAAACCCGAAATTATGTATGTCAATCTGCCCCAAACCCAACTCGCTAGGACGCAGCTAAAAAGTACAAGTCAACCCGATCCGCAGCAGAAAAGTAGAAATCAACCGGACCCAGGCGCGACCCACAGCAAAAAAGTATAGTAAACCGGACCCAAACCCGACCTGCAGCAAAAAGTAGAAGTAACACGACCCGTAGTGAAAAAAATTAGCCCCGACCCGCGTATCATATTGAAGTCTCCAAATTTCTAAAATCGCCCCCCCCTTGAGGACTCTCCAGATCCGCCCTTGTTCACAAGATACTTACAAACACAGCTGTATTTATTTCAGTCCAGTCTTCTTTTTTCCACACAAAAACAACAAAAATATTTACTATCGAGCAACACAAAGTAACAACCATAAATTCTCACCGTTCGCCTTTTTTTTTTTTTTTTTTTTTTCCGCCAAAATCAGCTCGAAAGGAGGCAACACCTGTTAGCATAACAAGCCTCATCCACTGACGTATTAAACAAAAAAGAATGGAACTTCTGCGATTAAAAACAACTGCAGAACTACAATAAATTCAGTATGTGCCATATATGTGACAGTATGCAGGAAGGGGTTAAGAGGCTCCAGACCCCTTAAACTGATTAAAGTTTTAAAGCATTCAGAAACTTTTATAATAAGAAAGAGTGGTCAAAGGTGAATTTTTTTGTATGGTTATATATGTATTTTAATTAAATGTATGTTATTGTTGTTTTTTTATGTATAAATTATTTATGTTTCTGCATAAAATTAGATAGATAGCTTCTTTATATTAAATAAATTATATGAATATTGAAAAAAAAAATGCTTATATATATGAAATGAAACAGTGAATAGGTTGCCTGAATATATGTTGCCAAATTTCCTTCTTCGCCAAGGCAGTTTTCTCTATTTCGCAAAGACCCCTATACTGGAAAAGTACAGATAATTTAATTTCTGCACCCGGCTATATAAAGCACCTTAAAATCGGATAGTTAAGAGCTCAGATGGTACGGACCGTCTAGTGGCGATTATTTTATTAGTAGCATCGGAATGAAGGTGTAAAGACATACATTTTTGTACATTACTCTTTAAATTCAGACCCACAGATTTTGAAAAAAAACCCTTAAATGCGCTGAGTTTAAATTAAATTGTGGTGAGCTCGATTATAAAGATAAATGAGTTTCAATGGGAATTTCGCTAAATTAGCCAGTTATCACCAAGTTGGTTTCATATATGGCAACTTATTTTTGCAGCCAAATTTGGCGGTATTTCACCAGATTTGACGATATTTTGCCAAGTTGGTCAAAATTTGGCGATATTGTAGTAACCGTGTATTAGTACTTTTCAACAATTACTCATTGTTGAAGCTGATACCAATTTCTCCATAAGTAGCCTAACATGGCCGCGATTAATGAGGTGGTCCAACCGGAATTGTGAGGGACACACAGAGACTTGGATTTTATATAAATAGAAGATATTTATAAAGCAGTTATTTATTACTTAAAGTACGGAAAGAACACAAAACACAATATAAAATACAATATAGAAATTTAATTTGAACGAATTAACCAGTTCAGTCTTGAAAAGAATTTGTCACACCTAAATATCTGCACAAAAGTATCTATACAATAATTATATTTACGACATGCTGTCATATGTGTCGAAGTGAAAAAAGTATACATGTATGTAGTAACATTTAGAATTTAGTTCGCTAAAATATTTATCCGGTGATAAAACTTCATTAGTATCACAAACTCAGTTGCACAACTTTAATTTTGTCATTATTTTTTCTTTCTAATTTTATCACAATAAACATCCTTCCTTAGCTTTATGTAATAACATAGATTTTGTATTTTTTGATGAAAGTAGCATTGGTAACATTAGCAGCAGAGTCAGCATAATCAACATTAGAATAAGTGTACGTTAGAATAAAATTGACACCTATAGTATGAATTAGATAAAGCACACTTAAAAGCGACATTGATAATATCAAGATGAGAAGCCATTCAGAACTAAAGTTGAAAGTCTGAAGCTCTGCAACACTTTTCCAGAGAAACAAAATTGTTCTACTACTAAAATACGTATGGGCAATGAAGATGCTGTCGAAAAGTAAAACAGATATCACCGAATGGTTCAACATCAGCAAATCATACAGTATGGTGTCCGTAATCCAACTAATAACACAGAACAAAAACACGGTGACAGCCATCTTCACGATTATATCCCTTCTGGTGAGACGTATTAACGCATCCAACACTATAGCTTCCAATTCTTCCATACCTTGGTTTTCTATTACAGGGTCATTTTCTATATATGATCTGAAATTAAATAAAAAAATAATTAAATATATATGTATTTAAATGTTTTGAACTGAAAGATTTGTGGTAAGGTTAGGTTAGGGTTAAGAACATGAAAAAATAGGAAAAGGTAATAAAATTCTTACCTGCACGATGCAACAATGAATTCGGTATGGCGTATTGTTACACACCATTTTCCGTACATCCTTGTATGTGGGTAAACCCTTAGATACATTATATTTACTTAACCCTTTATGTACTGAATTATGAATTCATGAAAATTTTATCTTCTAAAGCATTTTTCGTGAATTTTTGAAACTACATTAGAAGGTTTACATAATCATTTAATAAATTTTAGAAGGATTTAGAAGGATTCATTAAATTTGAATTTATGGGGATTTTGTGCAATATTTCTAACCCCACTAAAATCTTTAATTTTTAATGTTTTTCTTAGCATTTTGTAGAATTAGGAAATGTACAAATGTAATGTTCTTACAATAGAAATATAGAAATATTTCCGAATTGAAAAATCCCCCCTCCTTATCACCCCCACCCCTAACGCCAAGAAAGCTGAAAAGATGCAAAGGCAAAAGAAATCATCCTTTTAAAAATGTTTTTGTTTTGTGTCACCAAAAATGCTTTTGGAACAAGATAAAGTAATGCATCTATAACTCATTCTAAACTGTATTACTACTAATCGATGTATTAAATGAATTTTATAACAAGTTATTTTAATGGTACTTATAAGTACCGTCTGTAGATAAAGGGTTAATCGTATGCACATAATACCGCGCGCACACACTCGTGTAAATGTACTTATTTTAACACTAATATACTTTTACGTATACACATGAAGATATGTAGACACAAACAGTTTTAACTTCAATGAAGCTTTAAAAATATTTTTTTTCAACTTAGTTTTAACTTTAACTCATTTTACTGTAAAAGCAATTATTTTCGCGAGCCGTAATTTTCGCGAAAATGAAGATATCAGTGATTTCGCGAGCTGGAAATTTCGCGAATTTTACATGAACAGAACCGAAAGTGGAAAAATCCCGAAACTACCTAAATAGAATCCCTTTTGCAAAAGGCATTTTAAGAAACTTCCTTTTGTCCGAAAAGTTCGTTCTATTAATTGTATTACTGTTTTTATTCAAGAAATAGTCGTAAGTATTCAAGAAATTTTTGTACTTATTTCTTATTTAAGTAACTGTAATCATCAAGTTTTGGAAAAGGGAAAAATTTCTGAATTTTTATTATTATTTGAGGCGAAAAGAAAAAATATTTCGCGAGGCTTAAATTTTCGCGATTACGACAGGCTCGCGAAAATCGCGAAAATTAAAGCCTCGCGAAAATAAGTGCTTTTACAGTATTCAATTTTTTTACGTTTGTTTTCGAAAATTGCGGATTTTACCGTTCTTCCAATATTTTTTGGATGAACATTTAGTCTGCACAGTTAAGATATGTTGAAAGCGTAGGGGCATTTTTCTTGATCTTTAACAATACAAAGGAATAAATCCGGGTTACAGAATGTAGGTGAAAATCATATCATATACAGGGTGTTTCAGCACAGCTGTTACAAACTTTTAGGGGAGATAGGTTACACCAAACACATTTTAAACCGATGTCTTCATGTCTTATTTTGTTTAACAATATTGCATACAGCGGCATTTCACCTCTGGTGGTGAGTATTTGAACTTTCCTTTTTTGGGGGGGTGGGGGGGGGGGTGGGGGTGTTGAAATAAATTCTCATGACCTCCTTTAAATTATTAGCAAGTTTGATAATATTTGGCCCCGTAGTTTTCCTTTTATGACCATTTCAAAGTGGAACTTTAATTATAACCATCCTGTATATTTTGAATACTAATAAATATTTATGATAAAGTTTTTTCTTCTAAAATTGACAAATGTTAATGATTTATCAATTTAACTGTAGCAGCCATGTTGGGCACTTATGAACAGACTAATTGGGGGCAGATATGAACAGTTCATAAGTGCCCCAATAATAATTTTGTGATTATGATTCTTTCAGTTAAATTCACGAGAGATAATGTCAGCTACAAAACCTATATTTTTCCTGAAATAGAAGACATTTTCATCATACAAAAAGTGATGTTGTATTGAAATTTCGACAACCACATCTGTCAGGAAGTACACAAAGAGCAACAAGCTCGTTTATGTTCAATTGTAATTTAAAGAAATTTAATGTTTTCTAAAATGCAATAAGTGTTATAAATTATTTTAGTAAATGATTTTACAACAATATTTTCTATGCATTGTTAATATAAAAAGTATTATGTTAAACATCTTTGCAATTTTTTTCTATTTCATTTGTTCCAAACTTTCAATGATGGCTATGGCTTACTTCCACCTCTAAAACAACAGCTATATATATGGTGTTTTGAATGGGGATAGATATCAGTAACATTTTAAAAAAGTGAAATTTTCAAATTCATAACTAATATAATTCTTGAGTATGGAGTCAGAACAGTTTTGTATTTACTTATTTTCATTTTTTAATCTTTTGCTTAAATGAATCACTCAGAAAGTATGAAAAAAAAAATATTTTTTTCTTTATGGTGAATTTAACGGATACACAACTATCCCACCAGTGGGGCAAACGTGAACAATTTTTTGAATTTATAAAGCTATTAAAAAAGTAAGAAGCACTAAAAATGGGATTAAAAAATTACCATGTGCAGAGTTGCAAATCTCCGGCTTTTTGCACACCACTATTATCTTCGATAAAATGTTGTTTAAATACAAATGTTGTTTAAATTCTAATGTTGTTTAAATCGCCCAAATGTTACAATTAAATTAAGATATTTCATTCAGTTAGTTCTACATTTAATGTTAAATTTTTGTAACAAATTAGTTAAGCCAATTGAAGATTAAACAATTAAATAAAAACATACATTGTTTAAGCCTGAGAAGGGACAGATATTAAGATATTCCATTCAATTAGTTCTACATTTAATGTTAAATGTTTGTAACAAATAAGCTAAGCCAACTGAAGATTAAAAAATAAAAATAAAATTCATACAATAGGATACTTAAAACACCCAAAAAAATGAGATTCCCTTCAAATGAAATCGAAATAAAACTTAGACTTGCAGATTTTGTATTAGTTTACGACCATTGTACATAAATTGATAAGATGCATGCAAAATACAAAACTTTTAAAAAAAAGTCTAAGATTTATTTCGATTTCATTTGAAGGGAATCTAATTTATTAGGGTGTTTTAAGTATCATATTGTATGAATTTTATTTATATTTTTTAATCCTCAGTTGGCTTAGCTTATTTGTTACAAACATTTAACATTAAATGTAGAACTAATTGAATGAAATATCTTAATATCTGTCCCTTCCCAGGATTAAACAGTGTATGATAAAGTATACAGTACATTACATAGGCGTAACCAAGGGGGGTGCCCCCCCCCCCCCCCCGTTTGCGAAGACTCAAGCACAATTATTTTAAAAATATCAAAATCTACAAAAGAAAAAAGAAGTGAAAGCAGAGTTCAATTAATTTAGCAAATTAGTTTAGTTCAGAAAACTTACAGCCTAAGTTTTGAATTGTGATAAAAGAAAAAAACCCACGTTCTTTTTAGAATATTTACAAGAATCTGTATTAGTCATAGTAAGTCAAAAAGGTGGTTTTATAATCCCGCTTTGACGCCTTTTGTTTTTGTCAGATTTTTTTTTTTTTTTTTTTTTAACACCATTATTTCTATTGCATGTTTCTGTAACTTCAGGAAAAATTAACCCAAGTTTTTGATGAGGATAGAAACAGAAACTATTTCTCTCTTTGCTTTCGTAGTCTAAAGTCTAGAAAGAAGAAAAATTTTTTGAAAGGGAATGCAAATGTGAAACAATAATTCCAAAATGCGATTAGCCGGGGGAAAGATGGGGGGGGGGGGGTGACAGACCCTGCCTCCTTTGAAAATGAGAAATAATAGCACAGAAAATTCAAATTAATCTGGAGGTTGGTTTCGTGCTTCGCGACCATTTTTTGACATTCGTAAAAGGAATATGTTTGCAGTCTTTCAAGTTAATATAGTAATTTTTTTCCTCTGAAAATTTTTATACGATTTTTGGTGTTTCTTCTTGTTTTGGGACGTTCTTTTGAAACTAGGAAAAGGACCCGGTTTCAATCTTTTAGCCCAGTGCTGTAAATTTTGACGAAATTCGCGATTTTATTCTGTGATCATTTCATGATATTTACAATTATTTCCCAAAATCGTTTGACGAAATTCACGTATTTCTAGGCGATTTTTTGTCGAAATCCGCACTTCACCACTAATCTTTGACAAAATTCGTGGTTTTTACCGCGATCCTTTGACAAAATTCGCATTTTTTACCGCACTATTTTGACGAAATTGGCATTTCTTTATTACGATCCTTCGATGAAATTCGCGTTTTCTTTTCACGAATATCGCTTTTTCTTTCTGCAATCTTTTGACGAAATTCGCGTTTTTTTCTGCGATCCTTTGACGAAATTCTCGTTTTTACTGGGATCCTTTGACGAAATTTGTTTTCTTTTGCGACTGATTGACGAAACAGATTTTTTTACAGGGGTCATTTGTCGAAATTCGTGATGGTTTTGCTCGATCGATCGGGAAAATTCTCGCTATCGTTCCGTACCAATTAACAAAATTCTCTACTCTTTTCCTCGATCTTTTGACCAAATTTGCAACATTTTTTCGACAGTCGTTTATCGAAATTCGTGATTTTTTGCGCAATCTTCTGACGAAATTCGCGATTTTCTCCGAGCAAGCTGCGACCACTTCTGTCTCGAAACAAACGAATCCTGGATTATTGCAATTTTTTATTTTGAGCCAAATTAAATTTTCAGCTTTCTTATAAAAACCAATTTGACATTCTTCTAATTCGAATTTAATCACGGCAATTGCAAAAATTACCGGAAAGTCTTTTTTGTTTAAAAAAAATCAAAAAATCGTTTCAAAGCACGAAAACCCCCGCTAAAAATCGCATTAAAATTTCGGAAAAGAGTAAAAAACCGCTCGGAACGAAATTAACTAATTGGGTAAAAGATTTAAACCGGATCCCTTTTAGGAATGTCAAGAAAAAAATCACCTCGAAATGCGGAAAAAATTCCTCTTAAAATAACATTAAAAAATTGTTACAAATTGAAAAAACGTTGTAAGAGTTCCGTAAAACTTTATTGAAAGAAGACAAACTTTATTGGATAAAATATTGAAATCTGATTCTTTTTTACAAATTTGAAAAAATTAAAAATTGCCTCAAAATGCGAAAAAACTCGCATAAAAAATCAATTAAAAAATTCCAGAAATTGTCTTCGATATGCATAACTTCAGGCATACAGGTACTTTTCTGCAAATCTTGCTGCTGTGAGAACTGCATTGTTTTTTCAGCGCGCGCACACACACAGAGACAGACAATCACCTGTCTTTATTATTACAGTCGCATCACGATAATACTATTTTTATCATCTTGAAAAAATTTAGTTTACTAGGGGGCTCGGCCCCTACGAGTTACGCTCGCCAACCCCCGTTCAGACACCGCAGTCTCTAAAAGAACGCTAATTTGATCGGCTTTAAAAAGATTTTGGAAGATTGAATTATAATTTAAAAAACAGTGGCGACCTCCCTATAAACGGGTTCATTACGGAATCACATATTCATTTCTCTTTGATTGGTGAATTTTAAGGAAAAATCAGCTGCTGTTAAAAGATACAATGGCTGTTTTTGTCTTTGATTAAATAAAATCAGTTAAACATTTCAAATAAGGTAATATAAAATGAATTAAGTAAACAGAGTCTTTGTCTCCCGGTATTTTTTAACAAAGCGAAAAGAAAGTTCTTTTGAATAAGACATTTAAATGTATCGTTTTTAATCTGACATAATTTTCACCAAACTTTTCTTTCCCTTTTTAATACTAGGGGGCTCGGCCACCTACGAGTTACGCTCGCCAACCCCCGTTCAGACACCGCACGCTAATTTGATCGGCTTTAAAAAGATTTTGAAAGATTGAATTATAATTAAAAAAAAAAGTTTCGATCTCCCTATAAACGGGTTTTTATTCATTTCTCTTCGTTTGGGGAATTTTAAGGAAAAATTAGCTGTTGTTAAAAGATACAATGTCTGTTGTCGTCTTTCATTAAATAAAATCAGTTAAACATTTCAAAATAATCTAATATAATAAGCAAATCTGCATGAAAATGCAAATATATTTTACAAATACCAATGCCTTCTTTTGACGGAAACGACACAGAAGGTTAACAAATCTTAACTAAACCATTTAAGCAATTTCTTTAATTTCTGATTCACAGATTTTTCTCTTTCAAATCATATTTTTTTATTGATGACACTTCATTTTCAGCTTGTAATCTTTTTTATTTTTATTAAATTACTATATAGTCGCTCGAAAGCAGTCTAAACGCGTTCAATAAAATTAATATTAATCTTATTAATATAATCTCAAAATATCAAATTAATGTCTCGCGCAATTTTTAAATTTTAACTGTTCTGCAATATTACTTTTTGTTCATTTTACGTAATAAGTGTAATGTGACGTAATTTCTCTTATTTAAGACTTCTAACGCATGTTAATGAATTTATTATTTTACAATATCCTTTCTCTTTTAAAATTCACGTGTAAATATAGTTTTTACGAAGTAATTTTCAATAAGTTCCTGCTTTTCATACCTAATTATTTAATTCTAATTTGAAAGTTTTTTTCTGTTAATAATAGTCACGTGTAAATAATTTTTTAATTTGAAGCAAACATTATTATTTGCGATGTTTATACAGTTGGCAACAGTTTAAATAATTACCATTTTCTAAAATAAGTAAAAAATATCTCTCAAAATGCTGTAAATTTGAATTTAAAATAGAAATAAGACCTGAAAAAATGAGCCAAATTAAAAAAGTGCATGCAGTCTGCACACCGGGAAATTTTAACGTATAAAATGATCTAAAAATGAAATAATTCCTATGTATAGATTTTGCTCCTATAAAACTTTTTTAATGGAACGATTTTGTCCAACTTTAGCATTAAATATCCCTTAAAATAATTATTCGATTTGAAAACTGTCTGCATCAGCGTGTTTATCAACATTTCTCTATAATACCGCCGATTTTCATATTTTTGTATGCAATATTTTTCTTAATATTAACGGAGAAAGACCTCCGGTCACAAAAAATTCAAAACCGGCGGCGGCGGTGACCGCGTAAGTTACTTTTTTTTAGAATAAAGAGATTCACGTGAAACTATTTTTGTTAGAAATGAAATATTATTTGCGCTCAATTTTTAAATTTAAACTGTTTTGCAATATTATTTTTTTCATTTTACGTAATAAGTGTAATGTGACGTAATTTCTCCTATTTAAGACTTCTAACGCATGTTAACGAGTTTATTATTTTACAATATCCTTTCTCTTTTAAAAGTCACGTGCAAATATAGTTTTTATGAAATAATTTTCAATAAGTTCCTTCTTTTTACACGTAATTATTTAATTCTAATTTGAAAGCTTTTTTCTGTTTATAATAGTCACGTGTAAACAAATTTTTAATTTGAAGCAAACATTATTGTTTGCGCTGTTTATACAGTTGGCAACAGTTTAAATTAATACCATTTTCTAAAATAAATAAAAAATATCTCTCGAAATGCTGAAAATTTGAATTTAAAATAGAAATAAAACCTCAAAAAATGAGTCAAATTAAAAAAATAAATGAAGTCTGCACACCGGGAAATTCTAACGTATAAAATAATCTAAAAATGAAATAATTCCCATGCACAGTTTTTGCTCCTATAAAACTTTTTTAATGGAACGATTTTGTCCAACTTTAGCATTAAATATCTCTTAAAATAATTATTCGATTTGATAACTGTCTGCATCGGCGTGTTTATCAAACATTTCTCTATAATACCGCCGATTTTCATATTTTTGTATGCAATATTTTTTTTAATATTAACAGAGAAAGACCTCCGGTCACAAAAAATTCAAAACCGGCGGCGGTGACAGCGGTAGTTACTTTTTTTTAGAATAGAGAGATATTATCATGACCTGCTTTACCTAATATATTTGACTCATTCTGAGGTAAAAACATTAATATTAAAATTATTTATAATATAATAATAATTTTTTATATAGACTTTTCTCCAAAATTTCTTGGGTCCCTCCGGTGATCCCTAAAAAGTTATGGAGTCACATTCTGACTCTTTCGTGCGTATGTACTGGTATACCGCATGTATTATTTGATATTTATCATCAGGCAAAATTTCATCTACAAGACTTTGCATGAGATAATTTTAGATCTCATGCAGTGTCCCTGTGCCTATAGGAGTTTCCTGCATGATTAAAGGCCATTTTTAATCTTTATGAGAAGCTAAGGTGACAAAAAGTTTACACTTCTGACCACACTTAGTCACTGTCTTATGTCACTGCTGCAAGGAGATTTACATATCATTTTTTCCCCATTAGATTTAGTTTTGATGTTTTGAACCACTTTTCATCCCCCCTAACGCAAACTAAAATCGCGTTTGAGCTCATTTTAAAAGAAACGCCACATAATTATACCTTCTAAGATGAAAACCTGTGTAATACGAAAATTCGACCGGTTTCATAGGGTTCCGTTTTAGCAGATTTTACTATATAAGATATTGTTTGTATCCAACATGTTCAGGTTAAAAAGTCTGGGCACCCCCCCGTTCAAAAGGCTGGTTACGCCTATGTCATTACAGTACAGTCATTTTGTTTTTTTAATTTGTTCTTCAAATTATGTTTTTGTTTAACATGTCAAGTTTTTCAATAACTACTGCATTCAGACCAACTCATTTCAAAATTAATGGAGGGTATCATCATCAGGCTTTGATGTATATGTAGTATTACATCACAATGTGTGATGCAGTTTATCAATGTATAATTCAAAATGTTTCACCACTGCAGTAATGCAGGTTCCTGTAGTTTGGGCAAAAAGTCCAATCAGAACGTAACAAATCTATAATAAAAACATAAAAAATTAATTTCACTTAAATTTAGATACCTTATTTGCCACTCAGGAACGCTATGAATGCAAAAATAAATTGTGCTGAATCCTTACTGCTAATATTTCGCAATATTATAGGTGTGATACAGTAAAAATTAAAAAAAAAAGTTTTACTTAAATTTTGTTATCTTATTCGCTCCCAAGTGGTGATGTAAAAACAAGAAAAAATTATTACCCAAGTTTAACTTGGAATATAAATAGTTCCCATCTTGAAAAAAAAATACATTTTAAAATTTAAATTATGTAATACCATTCTAAGTTCGCAACCTGCGTAAAAATAGCTATCCTTTTGAAACTTTTTACTAAAACATAAACTTCGCAAAAGCAAAAACTTATTCTGAAAATGTCCTTTTTATCCCCTATGACGCCATATTCCTCTTTTTAATCCTTTAAAAAAAAAAAAAAAAAAAAAAAAAAAAACTATTTCAGTTTAATTTTTCACGTGGAAATCTTTCAACTAAAAATAGATAAATTATTATTACGGCTTTTGAATTATTTGCAACAATGAAGAAAAAACGTTAAATTTCGTAGGAAAAATGTTCGTTAATTTTCAATGACAAAGCGAAATTTGGAATTATTAAGAAAACTATTTGAATAATGTCTGGGTTATAATTCACCCATATGGAATGGCATTTTATCATCCGTTTTGACCCTGACGTCAGGCAAAAATTTTTACACTTTAAATTTATAATATCATAGAATTAGTAAAGAATTAAAAAATTGTGGCATAGGGACAAAAAGGTGGGAACAAAAAAAAATCAAAAACGTTATGAGCTTCATAGGCTTTTCTATGTTAAATTAACATCGAGAAGTGACACTGGAAATAGATAAGTATTGCGCTGCCGCTCAATACTTAAATATATATATATTTATTTAAAAGACAATGCTGTTTTTTTAGTCATGAACTCAGAGCTTTATACGGAACCAATTTTGATAATTATTTTTTAAAATGAAAGCTGTTCATTTATAGATGTGCCCGCAGTAGTTTTTTTTTTTTTTTTTTTGAAATATTTCCATTTTTATATTTTAAATTTAATTTTTAATGTTTTTTATGAAATTTATTCAAAAGGATGGCATTTGTGTTACTTCCATTGTTACAGAGAAATGAGAAATAATGGGATTTATTTTTATTGATCATATCCTTACTAACCGCCATTGGCGACCAGTTTGGTCTCCCTTAAAATTAATGTTTGGGAAAGCATGCTAAAATATCTCAATTTGGATTTTCTGTAAGCAAATAAACCCTATTTGTTTACAATGGAAGTTTATGGGAATTTGGCGAAATATTAGAGATATCGCCATGTTGGCGTCAGTTTTGGTGACTAATTTTGGTCGCCAAATTTGGTGATTTATCGTCAAGTTGGCAACAAATTTAGAGGTATTTGGCGATTGAACAGGGTCCCCCCCTATGGTAACCCCCTTAGATGCATTAAGTGCTGTTCAATAACCAATGAGATGCGTTTCATTCGGACGTTTCCATTAAACAATTAACAAATAATCGCAATTTCTGTGCCACGTACGATAGCGTAATATATATATCGATTATAACATTACAAATAAAAGTAACTGTTATATAATTTTTGAACAGAAAATGATGTCAGCGCTTAAAAAAGCACATTCCCTCATAAATCTTTTACATTTCAATATTTTTTCATTACACGTTATTGATGAACTTGAGTTTGAGACGTCAAGCTAAATGATTCAGAGAGTGAAAATGGTGTCATATTTAAAACAAAACGGTCATGTTCTTTGACAAAACTAAATATTTGACCACGAATGCGTCTAAAAGACAAATTTCTGAATTTTTTATTCGCGGTTACTGAAATTAGACAAGTTGGAAATTGCTCGTCAAACGTGGCAAATGAGGTGCGTTCGTACTATAACTAGTTTTATAATTATTTTTTGCACCCCATATTGTACTGAATGTATAATTTTTTGCACCTCATAAAGCGCATAGTCTGATACATCATTAAAATGCACTTCCAATATTTTTTTCCCATTCCCCGTAATGTAACGGAACACTTTTGACTGTCCCTATAATTAAACTATACATCCGATTTTCCTAAAATTTGAAATAGCTCCACAAAATTTTGCAACAATTATATCTTTAAAATTTCAGACCATTCGGAAGGCTGTAATATCATTAAAATGCACTTGCAATAATTTTTCCCATTGGCCGTAATGTAAGGAAAAACTTTTGACTGTCCCTGTAATTAAACTATACATCCGATTTTCCTAAAATTTGAAAGGGCTCGACAAAATTTTGCAACAGTTATATCTTTAAAATTTCAGATCATTCGGAAGGCTGTAATATCATTAAAATGCACTTGCAATAATTTTTCCCATTGGCCGTAATGTAAAGAAAAACTTTTGACTGTCCCTGTAATTAAACTATACATCCGATTTTCATAAAATTTGAAATGGCTCGACAAAATTTTGCAACAATCATATATTTGAAATTTCAGACCATTCGGTTGGGTAGTTTTTGCTCTGTTACATGCGGACAGACGGACGGACGGACGGACAGACGGACGGACAGACGGACGGACTGAACGACGACTATAGGTGCTACGTATTTATATAATTACGAACGCACCTAAAAATCAAGTTTGTACGAATGTTCACATGAAAATTTGTATCGGAAAAACGTGACTTGAGGTTTGGAAATATATTCGCTAATAACCTATTGCACGGGTAATGAGATTAGAAAATCAAGTTCGTGCGAATGTTCATATGAACAGTTGTGTAAGACAAACGTGACCTTAAGTTTGGAAATATTCATTAATAACCTATTGCGCGTTAAAATACTTTTAAATTGTGAATATGGGTTTGAGTGGTGCCTATCTAAACTTTGAGAATGTGAAAATGCCGTAACTTTAGATTTTATGGGGGGGGGGGGGTGTTATGATGTGACAAAGCGAAATCTCTTTGCTGAATTTTCATACCGTAATAGCAAACATAATCGATTCCGAATAAAAACTTTATCAATAAATAAAATAAAAACATAAATAAATCACAAAGTTAACAGCTATTTAATCGAACTATACGCTTATCTGTATGTAAATGATATTCGTGTTTTAAAATCAGTATGATTAAAATACATTTCAATTTTTTGATTAAAATCTGACGTCATTTTTACCTGCTTTCTGTATTTACTAATATTAATACTCTTTGTATTATTTACAAATGGTTGAAAATGTCCTTTTTATTTCCACTATGACGCCATATTCATCTGTTTAATTCTTAAAGAAAAAAAAAAAACAACTATTTTCGCGTGGAAATGTTTCACCTAAAAATAAATAAATTATTATTACGGCTTTTGAATTATTTGCAACAATGAAGAAAAAATGTTACATTTTCTATGAAAAGTGTCCATTGATTCTTAATGAAAAAAGCGAAATTTGGAATTATTAAGAAAAATATTTGAATAATGTAAAAACAAATTGGCCCATGTTACTCTCTTGGGTTATAATTCACCCATATGCAAAGGTATTTTACCATTTGTTTTGACCCTGGCGTCAGGGAAACGTTTTTACACTTTAAATTTATAATATCATTAGAATTAGTAAGGAATAAAAAATGAGTGGACAAAATCAGGGACAAAAAGGTGGGAAGAAAAAATGAAAAAGTTATGAGCTCCATAGGCTTTTCTATGTTAAATTAACATTGAGAAGTGACACTGGAAATAAATAAGTATTGCGCTTCCGCGCAATACTTAAATAAAAGAGCATTTTCTGTATTAAAATACTGGTATCCAACGCACGGAGACTTAGGCAGCTCTGCATGTGTAAGAAAAAGTTTTGTTTACTATGTTCAGTAATTTTTGTACATAGAAATTAACCAACTGTTAAGAATCTATTCCTCGATCAATCTAATTGAACGGTAGCTGTGAGGAATAATTCTCTCTACCATGCAAAATAATCAAAAGTTTTATTTTGAAATCTTGAATATAGAACACAACAAAAATAATAAATTAAATGCGTAGGTTGTCGACTTATATGATTGTATAAAACACTGAGTCCTCGTAGCTTCAAATTTGGAAAATTAGTTCACTCTAGAACTTCTCATTCAGCAGCAAGTTCGTTGGTCGAATGGCTTTTACGGGACGGTCTCTCGCCGTCCTATACAAGTTCCGAGCGCTTCGCTCCATTTAACTCCGCACGTCTCGCGCCTCCAGCCCGGGAAAAAATCTCTTTTTCCCTCGTTCGTGCGAGCCAAACGCACACCTCAGTTTTCGAATCCAAACTGCCCCCCTCCTCTCTTTTCCTCCGAAAAAAATGGTCACTCTCTCGGACACCGTGAGAAAACTTTCAACATCCATCTCTGTCAATGCCTTTAGGCATTAGCGAATTCCTTTGCGAGACCTAAACAGGGTGGTCTATACTCCGAACCCTTAGATGTATCTCACATCCTTTATCAGGGCGTGCTACGTCCTAAGTGCTAATCCATCATCACTTACAATGTCCTAGAGCGTGAGAAAAATGTCTACTAGTCTTTCTATGCACCTGGGTGTATTCAGTTTTTCTTTAGGAAGACTTCTTCCCCCATCATATGAAAACATAGAAGTTCAATTCTTTACAACACCCCCCTCTAAAAGACGATTCTTCAGGCTTGAATGAAGAATCTTATGACCAGTGGATGAACGCAACAAATTCCAATATCTCAGAGTGGCAGATGCAATAAATACAATTATCAATGCGCGCTCTGATACATTACACTAAAAAAAAATATACATATATATATACATAACAAGATCAAAAATTACCAAATGAAAAATTTAGAATAAAACAACTATTTCTTGGCTTACAAAGTATAAACAAATGAAATTATTATTTTTTTTTCGTACAATAGTACTTTTAGCTTTTAGTATTCAACGAGTTTATTCCGCACGACTTAAATAATCAACATGTGCAATATCTCGTCCTGGTCTATGCTTTATTGCATAATGATAGGGTTGCAGTGTGAGAGCCCATCGTAAAAGCCTCGGATTATTCCCAGAATTTCGTTTAAGAAAAACTAAAAGATTGTGATCGGTTTCTATAGCAAAGAGTTGGCCGTCAACATAGTGACGCAATTTCTTGATTGCAAAGATAATAGCTGCACATTCCTTCTCCGTCGCACAAAAACTTTTTTCTGTTTCCGAAAATTTCCTTCTTAAGTAAATTATGGGATGTTCCTCTGAACCCTCACGTTGTGCTAAAATAACCCCAATACCCTTTTCAGAAGCATCCGTTTGTATGATAAATTCCTTAGAATAATTGGGAGCGTACAAAATGGGTTCTTCCGTAAGTTTCGTTTTCAACAGTTGAAAAGCCTTTTCCATTTCGTTGCTCCATGTTACCTTTTCCCTTTTATTTTTACCTTTAAGCGCGCGAGTTAATGGTTCCACCATAACTGCATAATCTTTTATATACCTTGAGTAGTAACCCGCCATACCCAAGCATCGACGTATCTCAGTTTTGTTTTTAGGGGTTGGTAAATCTAAAATAGCACGAATTTTAGTTTCTGCCGGGGAGCGTCTCCCGTCGCCTACCACATGCCCCAGATATTTGACCGTTTTTTGTGCAAACTTGCACTTAGCTAATTTAATCTTTACCTTAGCTTCTTCTACTCTCATGAGCACTTTTTCTAGGTGCTGCAAATGATCCTCCCAAGTTTCCGAGAATACGGCCATGTCATCAAGGTAAGGTAAACAAAATTCCTCTAAACCTCTTAACATTTTATCCATAAATTTCGAAAATCTATAGGACGCGTTTAACATTCCAAATGGCATGACCAGGGGGATATAAGAACCGAAACTGGTTACAAATGCGGCCAACCTTTGCGCCCTAGCTGTCAATGGAATTTGCCAATATCCTTTCGTGAGATCCAAAACTGTTATATACTTCGCGCTAGCAACTCTCTCTACCCTATCCTCTATGTTTGGTAAGGGAAAAAACTCGGCCCGGGTGATCTCATTTAACTTTCGGTAATCTATACAAGGACGAGCGTCTTTCCCAGGGGCTTCTACCAGAATCATCGGGGAGGCGAAATCTGACTCCCCTTCAACGATTATATTTAACTCTAACATTCTTTTGATTTCTTTCCTCAAAATTTCAGTTTGTCTAGGCGAAGATCTGTAAGGTTTTATCTTTACAGGTTTATATTCTAATAGTTCCACGTCATGCTCCATTAAGTCAGTGCGCCCCGGATCATTAGAAAATAAAGTTTTAAATTTATCTAATAAATTTCTCAATTGCTCTATCTGCCCCGACGTACATCTAGTACTCAAATTGCTGTCTTTAATAACATTTTCAAAATCATAAATCTCAGCCCCCGCTTCTGGAAATGCTATGTCCAAATCTTGATTTTCCTCGCCCTCATCTATCTCTTGCGCCACAAAATTCACTAACTCAATTCTTTTCAAATATGGTTTTAAGAGATTGACGTGATATATTTGAGCCTTTTCGCGCCTACCTGGAACATTCACAATATAATTTGTCTCTGAGATTTTGGACTGAATTTTTCCTGGACCTATCCACGATACCAATAATTTGTTCTTTTTGTTGGTAGCTAGAACCAACACTTCGTCACCCACCTTAAATTTCCGTTCTACCGCCGTTTTGTCATACCACAACTTTCTTTTTTCACGAGATTCGGTCATATTTTCCACTGCTAGTTCCTGACAGTGTTTTAGCCTATTAACCAAATTAAATACATATTCAGTAACTAACTCATTCTCTTCCTCTCCTCCCGTCCACTTTTCAAAGAGCAATGATTCGGGAGTTCGTAAATTCTTTCCATGTACTAACTCTGCAGGAGAAAAACCCGTAGAATCATGAGTTACCGTCCGCAAGGCTAATAACGCATACGGCAAATTTCCCTCCCAACTTGCGCCATTTTCAACACACAAAACTTTCAATAATCTTTTCACTGAGCGATGCCATTGCTCAACCAAATTACTTTGTGGTCGACAAACCGACGAGTGAGTTAACTTAACTCCAAATTTCTTTAAGAATGCGGTTGTTAACTCGCTTACAAAATATCTTCCGAGATCTGTTTGTAACTCTCTGGGATATCCTAATCTGCTAAATACCCACATTAATGCTTCAATTATAGTTTCCGATCGGACATTAGATATCGCAACAGCCTCCGGATACCTGGACGCCACACAAATAACTGTTAAAATATACCTATTCCCTTTTTCAGACTTCGGTAAGGGACCCACAATGTCAGCTGATAACTTCGAAAAAACCTCTCCAATAATCGGCACACGTCTGAGCGGCGCTTTCCCTATTTCCCTAGGTTTTCCAATCCTCTGACATGAATCACATGTTTTGACAAAATTCTCTATGTGTTTTATTACATTCGGCCAAAAGTAATGACGCAAAACCTTATCCTTTGTTTTCATTTCACCAAAGTGCGATGAAATCCCCTCATGACAGGCTCCTAAAACGTCTAATCTGAATTTCGAAGGCACCACTAACTGCAATCTCTCCCCACCACGATTGTCAAAGGTTTTCCTAAACACCAAGTCATTCATAATTTCATAGTGAGATTTCTTGGCTCTCGCTTTTTCCCTAACTTCTTTTAACGAAGGATCAACATCCTGTTCTTTTTTAAATTCCTCACGACTAATCCGTGCTAAATTTCCGAACTTGTCATTTAAATCAGCAGGTAACAATACACTTTCCGAGGTTTCATTTTCCGTTAGCTGCTCCAACTCCTTTTCGCATTGTTCTGCAAACTCGTCCGATTCACATTCTAAATCCACGACCGGCTTTCCCTCTCCCCTTTCGCAACTCGTATTTCCACTGGCCCCGTCCATCAAACTAACCGTGTCTTTCTTTGCCTGCGATCTCGTCATTACCGCATTCACTGCATTAACCTTTTTTCGGGCTAATTCAATTATCTTTTGCGTTTTATTCCCTAAGAGATAATAATGCAAGTCTGCTTCTTTGTCTACAACCCCAACTTCCGTTTTTAGGGAACCCAATCCATCAAAATCTATCTCTATGTGAGCGACAGGTAAACAGCGGATTTTAGAATCCAAGGGCTGTTTCACGAAGATATAATCTCCGGTCAATTGTTCCTTTTTTACGTGTTCCTCACCACACAAATCGTAATTGGTACCCGTATCTCTTAGAGTGACAATATCACGCCCATTTATTTTCGCTCTACTAAGATAAGGTTTGAACCCTTCTTCATAATCCGACGTTTTACTCACATGATTCACTTTAGCGGTGTCTCTCTCCTTTTTTTTTAACTGCGGACAATTGGCTCGAAGGTGAGTTGTGGAATCACAAAGGAAACACCTGTTTACCCTCCTTTTTTCGAAAACACGATCCCTATCTGTCACTATATTCTTGTCCCTCCAATTGAAATTTTTGTCTGCACTTTTATTCTCCATCCCCGAGCTATTTTTCTCAAATTTCTTATCAAAAAAATTTCTCGAATTTCCTGTTTTCCTTTGGGAATTTTTCACAACCTCTAATTCATCTAAGCGTTTCACTAAAACTTCTGGGTCAGTGAAATTTGACCAGGCATCAATCAGATGATCCTTTAATTCTTGAGGGGCTCTTTTTTTAATTTGATCAGTGATCAAAAGCTTCTTTAATTCCTCAAAATTAGTGATTTTTAAAGAATTTAACCACCCCTCCAGATAGCTATTCAATTCGAAAATTAAATCACGCCACGGATTACTTGGATTCCTCTGGTGTTGATTAAATTTTAGTCTATACGATTCTGCATTTAATTTGTACCTTTCTAATAATTTACCTTTCACATAATCATAATTATCAATCAAATGTGATGGCTCTCTAAGGATTAATTCTGCCACATTTACCGGTAGAAGCGCTAATAAATTTGTCACTAATTCATCATCTTCTAAATTACATTTTTTTGCCTGCCTCTCAAACAAATTTAAGAATAAAGATATTTCTGATCGACTCTCATCGAAACGATGTATTAAGGATTTTAAGGGCAATTTATTGCTTTTCTCTGCACCATGATTTGATGTTAAGCTACGCGTCTCTGCTTCTTGCAATAATTTTAACTTTTCGAGTTCATAAGCCCTGTCTTTGTCTCGATCCTCCCTTTCTAATCTCTTTCTTTCCTTTTCCTCCGCTATAAGCGCTTCCCGATCTTGCAGTATATTTTTGGCTTGTGCCAATGCAAAATCTCTATCAAAATCTTCAGCCGCTTCTATTTTACTAACTATTTTTGCAATCGTGTCGCTCTCATCTATTTGAACATCTAATTCACCCGCCAGGATTCGCAAATCTACCTTTTTAAAATTTTTCCACTCTGACATTTTTGAAAAATTAACCCCAAAACCTAATTTACATGGATATCAGATCAAAATTTAAAACAGAAAAAATACATACATACACAAAAAATATAATTCAGTAATACATTTACAAAACAGTTAGAAATATACTATCCCCTTTTTATAACTTGTATTAAAAAATGGCACTATGTTTCACTTCTGCAACCCATCATCTCGCAAAATTTTCACATATTAAACGTCTTTGCCAGATCACGACAAATACATTTTCCCGAAAGAAAAACCAGAACATTAAAATATCAAATTTTAGATACAGCTCAAGCAAAATTTTCCTAAACAAAACTTGTTATTAACAGAATAAACGCACTTAAAATTTTCCTGACAGTAAAAAATATTAACATTTCTCTCTTTTTTTTTTTTTTTTTTCACATGCCAATAACAGAAAGACTATCCTTTATTACTACTTTTCCTTTGAGAGGAAAGAAAAAATAAAAATAACTGCCCTTTATCATTGAAATCTACTGAGATATTTCTCGTGTCACACACAATAAACCACTGACACACAATAGCCAGCTTAAGGCAAAAGGAAATTAAACTCAACAGAATGCCACTGAGATAAAAGAATTTGTTAGCTCACCCCTTTGAAGACAGGATCCGTTGTCGTCCACCCAGCTGTTCCGAATAGAAGGCACTGTCAATCAACGTCGTCACTACGATAATCCTTTAGCTCCAGAGGTTTGTAATCCACACAGAAATGTTTTTCTAGCTTGACCCAAGATACACAGTCTAAACACAAGGCAGTCAGTTCTACGAAATGTTTCTTTCCAATAATCCTTGGCGTTGTCACCACTAATAGCACTTGATAACAAGTTTTAATCACCACAATGCTTGTCACTATTAACATTGCACTTCACAAATGTTCTTTGAGGACCCCTATTGTTTTACGCATCATCTGGTCAACATGATCTTCCGCTGCCACCAGCTGTTAAGAATCTATTCCTCGATCAATCTAATTGAACGGTAGCTGTGAGGAATAATTCTCTCTACCATGCAAAATAATCAAAAGTTTTAATTTGAAATCTTTATAGAACACAACAAAAATAATAAATTAAATGCGTAGGTTGTCGACTTATATGATTGTATAAAACACTGAGTCCTCGTAGCTTCAAATTTGGAAAATTAGTTCACTCTAGAACTTCTCATTCAGCAGCAAGTTCGTTGGTCGAATGGCTTTTACGGGACGGTCTCTCGCCGTCCTATACAAGTTCCGAGCGCTTCGCTCCATTTAACTCCGCACGTCTCGTGCCTCCAGCCCGGGAAAAAATCTCTTTTTCCCTCGTTCGTGCGAGCCAAACGCACACCTCAGTTTTCGAATCCAAACTGCCCCCCTCCTCTCTTTTCCTCCGAAAAAAATGGTCACTCTCTCGGACACCGTGAGAAAACTTTCAACATCCATCTCTGTCAATGCCTTTAGGCATTAGCGAATTCCTTTGCGAGACCTAAACAGGGTGGTCTATACTCCGAACCCTTAGATGTATCTCACATCCTTTATCAGGGCGTGCTACGTCCTAAGTGCTAATCCATCATCACTTACAATGTCCTAGAGCGTGAGAAAAATGTCTACTAGTCTTTCTATGCACCTGGGTGTATTCAGTTTTTCTTTAGGAAGACTTCTTCCCCATCATATGAAAACATAGAAGTTCAATTCTTTACACAACGTACGAGAAAAAGCGGTAGTTTGCCGTTATACGGCCACCATTGTTGCCAAGCGTAATAGTTGGCGCAAAATGAAAATCACGTGATTTGAAACATTCGAAAAATAAAAGAAAAAACATTGTCGATAGTAAAGTGAGCATTTTAAAAATATAACATTTAAAAATTACAGACTTTTACGAACTATTTTATTAAATCATAAATATATACTTAAAATATCTCAGCATCTGCAATAAAAGTAAAGTATAACTTTATTTTTAAAAAATATTGTTAATTCGAAATAGTAGCAAATTAAAAAGTTTTCCGAGGTTAAGGTTAAGTAATAATCATTCACGTGATTCACGTTTCATAAATAGCAAATCCCAATATTTCGCATGGTTTACAATAAAAATCCTTTTTACGATCAGGAATGAAATAGTAATTGGCGCATTAGCATACATTTTGGCATGGTGTCCGTATGACGGAAAAGTGCCGAAAAAGCTATATTTCTATGAACTGTTCACATGTCCCCCCCCCCCCCCCAATCTCCCTATAATTTACTATGAAAGTTTGCAACTGCATAAAAGAAACAATTATGAAAATTACCCGCGGTAGTTAATCAGTTTGAACAAAGCAATGAAGCATAAACGTTTTGAACATGCCGAAAGACATGACAAGTTTGTTTTCCAACATTACAATGCGCCATACAGGTTGCAATACAAGTCAACACAACTTTAGACGGACTCCACTGGAATGTGTTGCAATACTCACTGTGTACCTGTACAGTGCTGCCAGATTGAGTAATTTTCGTATACAAATTGTCTACCCCTTTTTTTTCCGATTAGCAATATTCGCTTTATTCAATTCCTACTATTAGTTCACACTCTCCCTATATTTATTTATTTATTTATCTTGTTCAAATTTTCAATCGTTAATAAAATACTTATTATTCATTCTATGAAGTTGAAATAAATTTTTTTAAAACTTGTACTGGATGACAATTGAATTTAATACAGTTTTTTCAAATATTAATTCATTAATTAAATTTTAATTAATTAATTTTAGTTTTACATAGGAGACAAAATGGCGGCCATTGGTTATTGAAGCATTTAATGCATCTTCATATCTACAAGGGGGGTTACCATAGGAGGGACTCTGTTCTGTCGCCAAATATAGCCAAGTTTGGCACCAACTTGGCGATATAGCGCCAAATTTGGCGACAAAAATGAGTCGCCAAAAGTGACGCCAACTTGGCGATATCTCTAATATTTCGCCAAATTCCCATAGACTTCCATTGTAAACCTACTTGCTTATAGAAAATCAACAAATTGAGATATTTTAATACAACAAAAACTAATATTAGCTAAGTTTTGCATGGGAGACAAAATGGCGGCCATTGGTTATTGAAGATCAATGAAAGTATTTTCAATAAGGGGTTACCATAGGGGGGACCCTGTTCTGTCGCCAAATATCGCCAAATTTGGCGGCCAAAATGAGTCGCCAAAAGTAAGGCCAACTTGGCGATATCTCTAATATTTCGCCAAATTCCTATAGAGTTCCATTGTAAACTTGCTTATAGAAAATCAACAAATTGAGATATTTTAATGCAACAAAAACTAATATTTAAAGGCCACCCCTATTCAAGGACCACTAAAGGCCAATATTTTTAGGAATGAAAAATTTTCCCATAGACATAATTCTAAATTTACTCCTATTAGGGGCCACACCTACCGCCGCATAAAGGTCATTCTTTTCACATGCGCCTTAAATCCTAAACAGGTGTATTGAATTCCTGAACCAAAACATAAGAGTTCAACAAACAACTGCACCTGCAACAAAGAAGACAGGGGGAGATGGGGAGGATTTAGTAACACAATGAAGGACCACAAACTTTTCCCCAAGTGAGACAAACAGGTGTTCCTCACACTTTGTTTGACCTTTCAACCTGTAGGGGTTAGGTTGGAGGAGAAACTTGATCTTTTGTTGTGGGAACACAAAGTATAACAGGTTATCTAAAAAAAATGATTCCACATTTACTAAAACTGTGAATGCATATTGAAGCACAATTTTTACACTAGAAATTTTATGCCCAGGTAAAATTTAAAATTATGGCACCTAAATCAAGCCAAAGAGTACATTTGGATTTGAATGACAAAATCAAAGTTCATAATTGTCATGATCAATGAACATCTGCAAGAAAATTGGCTTCACAGTTTAATTGCAGCAAGGATAAAATAAACAATATTGTTAAAAACAAAGGGAACTTACTGAAAGAATATGCAGATTTTAAAAATCGCGGTATAAAAAGAAAGAGAAATAAAAAATTTGGTCACCTCTATCCAAGGGCCACCCCTCATAAGGGCCAATTTTCAATGGAACGGCAGGTGGCCCTTACAGAGAGGTTTCACTGTATTAGCTTAAGGGATCATATTAAATTTTTCTTTGATGGCCCAAGTAGGAATTGACTTTAAAAACAAAATCTTTATATTACTTGTTTTTCTACTGACTTTCTACGGGAATTCCGCCGCTAAATTTAACAGATACTTTACTAATTACATGAAGAGTTTCACTAACATTTTTTTCGACATATTCTAGGTATGCCCTGTAAGAAGACCTTCCTTGTTAGTGAGCATCTTAAAATGATCTTTCAAAGTTATAAAGTGTTATGCGGGAAAACCAACTTACCAGGGGCAAATGAAGTTTTAATCATTAAAGACACAGTTACCAAAGCATTTAAAAAGTTTGAATTTGAATTTAGTTAAAATGCCGTAATCGGATATCCACAGGCAAGATTAATGTCAAACATGAACGAGGAAATGATCAAGTAAGATGCCATAAAATATACGACAACAGTGTAACAGTAAAAGTAATTTTGCGCCAAACTGTGCTGGCTAATATGCGGCAGTTGGCCGTGAACCTTTCGGAACATTACAGAAAAAAAGTTGGTTACATGAAAAAGTTTTTAATAGAGACTTCAAATCCAAGAAGAAATATTGGGAATTTTTCGATCTCAGGACTGCAGCCAACTGGCGTACTTTATCGAGAGTCGTTTCGCACAAAATTAATTTAATTGGGGAACAGATGTCATATTCGCCCCATATTGGCGCGATTTTTTTCTGTCGCCAATATCATATAGGCAACAGGTACTTAACTTGCGTCAAAGTGTCGTTATTTTGCTTGATGTGGTAACCCGGATTATGTTGTTTATGCTGTTGATGTTTTCGCCAAATTGGCAACCGAAAAAAATCGCGCCAATATGGGGCGAATATGACATCTGTACCTTAATTGGTACTACTTGGTTATCCCGTCGACCAAAAATCTATCCCCAAACTATAAGATTAAATGCCAATAATGGTTGATCGTAAATGTCACATTCACTTGACTTTAAGCAAGTCACACGTTTTTACGTCAACAGGTGATTTTTATTTCGAAGTTTTATTTGTATTTTTTACTAATGTTATACCAATTTATTTGTTCTTTCGTTATTTAAAATAAAAATTATGTCAATTTCGATAATTTGGCGAGTGGTTTGGCAATTTATATACAGTAAATTCTCTGTAAGGCGGACTCTGTGTAAGACGGAAATCTGTCTAACTCGGAAAGATTTTCAAGTCCCTGTGAATCCATAGACATAGAGTAAAATTTGTGTAAGGTGGAATATTGTCTACTGCGGAAAATTTTCTTGGTCCTGATCGCTTCCGCCTTAGACAGAGTTTACTGTAATTTGGCGAAATTGCTGGACGGGATAACTAAGTAGTACCAATTAATTGATATTTTCGAAAATATGTTCGTACTTTTCTGTTAGCCGGGCGCCGGTGTTATGCCTATGTACTCAAAGATTAGCTAAAAATTCTATGTAAAAAAATATCAAAAGCGCTTACGTTATATCTTCAAACTGTTCCGTCACACAATTTGGAGCCATCGCTATTGAAATTAATAGATTTAATAATATGAAAAGCAATCAAATGTAATCAAACTTTTAACAATAATTTGAACCACTTTATAACTAAATTGATTGACTTGAACACTCTATCTTTAATGTAGCAAACAAATAAATTGAAAAGCTAATGATTGGTTAGAGGAAAATAAACTACTGATGCCACTAATTTGTTATACTGCGCTTCTAATAGCCAAGCCGTGTGTTCAATTATTGGATAGGCAGTGCTCACAGAGTTCTAAGTAAGTTCTAAGTCTATCTCTTCTCTTACCTCCGTGGCAGGGCCGAAACTAAGGGGGTTAGGGGGTGCATGTGCCCCGGGTGCCAGAACGAAGGGGCACCAAATGAAGGATTATACCTTTGGAATGGATCATTTTCTTCTGATGGACTGATGGCTTCTATTATCATGAAACAGCCATTATAAATGAAGTGTAAGGTGAAGATGAAAGAGCAGTCGTAAAAAGTTAGAACTCTGATTTTCTGGTCAGAATGGAAAGAAAAAAAAATGGCCATTTTTCTTCATCCTATTCTGACCAGAAAATCAGAGTTCTAACTTTTACGACTGCTCTTTCATCTTCACCTAACACTTCATTTATAATGGCTGTTTCATAATAATAGAAGCCATCAGTCCATCAGAAGTAAATAACTCCGTTAAAGCGGAAACTCGGTTAAGCAGGACTCGGATAATCGGGACTCTACTGTATATATCATTTAAAAAATGATCTTTAGAATTTTTTTGTTGGTGTTCAGAGGGGAGTCATGACCCACTTGACCTCCCCCCTGGATCCGCCATTGAAGATTACGTAGTTTAGTATTACATATTTTAAGATTACATATTTTAAATTTTAAAATAAATCGGCTATTAGAAAATTAGTAAAATTCTCTTTGTAAATATACTTTGCGGAAGAGGGGGGGGGGGGGGGGGGCAAAATCCATGCTTGCCCCGGGTGCAAAAAAGGCTAGTTTCGGCCCTGCTCCGTGGGCAGTGCTACTTGCGATCTAATACAGGCTTGTATAGCACATCTGTACTCTCTTAAAGGTTAAACGGAAATCACGGTCCTTTTTCTCTAAAACAGTGCAACGGAAAGCAGCGAAACCTACGTCATTTTCACGAAATTTTAGCACAGTTTAGAATTTTATGAATGAAAATCAACGTTTATGATGCCATGTTTTACTAGTGAAAATGTCTTCGGCAATTTTGATATTAATAAGGTAAGGTCCCCAGGCGCGCCATTTCAGAATTTCCTTGGGGGGGGGGGGGGGCAAAGTTTTCCTTGAGGGCAGTGGGAGGAGGGGATTTTTTTTGGGGGGGGAGGGTATGCCATCTCTCCTCCAGATAAGCACCGATGAAAAATTCCGTTTTAAGCAGGTTTTTATTTTAGCAGGTATTCAGTTTTAAGCAGGTTTTGATCGTAGCAGGTATAATTTCTAGATTATAAGAAAGTTTCCCGTTTAAGACAGGGTTCCGTTATAGACAGTTTCCATTTTTATAAGTATCTTCTAAAGCTGTTAAAATATCCTTTCTTTAGTAAATCTCTGGAGAACATATGTTTATTACATTTACTGTAAAACTTGTTAAAACGAATGAAGATATGCATCAACAGATCAGTCATTTATGTTCTGTTAATAGTCTTGTCCTACATCATAATTTCATTTTGAAACAAGATGACGTAATAATTTTTTCTCTGCCCGCCGCATAGTATACGATGGCTAAACAAGAAATTTAAAAGGTCGACTACTAGATAATTTGGCACTTTTAACTTTACTTTCCATAAGAAACAAGAATGAAAAATCATGCATCAAGAATAGATTACAAAAGCACTTCCCATGACTTGCAGAATTCTTTAACGAAATTTAGCTGCCTGATACTGTAAAAAAAGTAAACATTTTTGAAAAGGCATAATACTTTTGAAAACCAGATTACGGTCCCTAACCGGAAAAGTAGTTCAATTCTTTTGTACAGTCCTGTATTTAATCTAAAGATTTGTATATTATTCTATACATAGTATGATAAAACTTAGTATAGTAAGAAAATGCATAACAGATTGAAAATTCACCTTCAGCAATTTCTACCACTATACGGAAACATACTTGAATTATTTTGTACAGCCCTGTATATTACCAACAGATTTTTATATGCCGCACATATTAAGCTGAAAATTAATTCAGGCTAAAACGTGGTTAAAACTACTGAAATCGTAATTGCACACATTATTATTCCTGGGAGGTCATGTATTCAGTTCTTAGCGTGGCCCTATATATAATTTTATTTATATTATACAAACATATCTTAGTATACTAAATATAGTTCAGCTTGAAAGAGCATAACTCAATTAAAAGCCTCTTTTAAGCCATTCACGCTGGTACTCCGCAAAGCTTACAAACACTTTTGTGTAGCCTTGTATACGATCCATATCAGTTATACACACTGCATACGCATACTAAGCAAAGATTTAATTAAACTTAAAAACGCATGTCGTAAACGAAATCACACTTCCACCAATCATCGCTAATAGAAAGATACAGTACTGTATCCGAATATTTTATGTGTTTCTGTAAATGTACGATAAATGCTATGCATATTGTGTTATACAACAAGTATATTGTAGTAAGCCTCAGTAATGTAGTATATCAATTTCATTATATTTGATACTAGCGAACTTGCCCGGCATTGCCCGGGTACGTCAGAAAACAGCAGAAATTACGAAAAAGCTCTGAAAATCACAATAAGATATCGCGAAAAAATTTTAAATCACTTCTCAAATTTTCAAAAGAGAGAAAAAAATTATATTTGTGTTCGAAGATTGCAAGTTGATTCCTTTCATTAATGTGGAAAAATAGTAGCAAATCGCTAAAATACACTAAAAATCACATACAAAATTCCCGAAAAATTCGAAAATTGCTATACGAAATCCGAATAAACTTTATTGAAATGAAGGCAGAATGTACTTTAGGTCAAAAATGGAATGTCAAAAAGTTGCAGCAGATCGCGAAGAAACGTAAAAATCGCATTAAAAATCACAAAAAGTTCAAAAATCACGAAAGTCAAAATTTACTATAATTGGATAAAAGTTTCGAATCTAAATCCTTTGACCTGTAGGCTCTCTTAAAATTTATGGTTTGGAAATCATGCTAAGCATTAGATCATGTTACTTTTATTCGCAATTAATTTACTTGGACTCCCTTAAATATAATCCCTTAAGTTAATATTAGTTTTTGTTGCATTAAAATATCTCAATTTGTTGATTTTCTGTAAGCAAGTAAACTCTATTGTTTTACAGTGCAAGTCTATGAGGATTTGGCGAAATATTAGAGATATCGCCAAGTTGGCGTCACTTTTGGTGACTAATTTTGCTCTCCAAGTTGGCGACAAACTTGGCGTTATTTGGCGACAGAACTGGATCCCCCCCCCTACGGTAACCCCCCTTATAGGTAGGGAGATGCATTACATGCTGTTCAATAATCGCATAAAAAATTTGCTAAAAATTCAAAAATCGCTGTACGAATTCCGGATAAACTTTTTTGAAAAGAGAACAAAATTTGCTATATTGGGTTAAAAGAAAGAAACCGTATTCTTTTTCCTAATGTGGAAAAATCGAATTAATATAATCCCTTAAGTTAATATTAGTTTTTGTTGCATTAAAATATCTCAGTTTGTTGATTTTCTGTAAGCAAGTAATACATATTGGTTTACAATGAAAGTATATGGAAATTCGGCGAAATATTAGAGATATCGCCAAGTTGGCGTCACTTTTGGTGACTCATTTTGGTCGCCAAATTTGGCGATATACTGCCAAGTTGGCGACAAACTTGGCGTCATTTGTCGACATAGCTGTGTCCCTCTAAGGTAACCTCCTTATAGGTATGGAAATGCATTAAATGCTGTTCAATAATCGCATAAAAAATTCGCTAAAAACTCAAAAATCGCTGCAGGAATTCCGAATAAACTTTTTTGAAAAGAGAACAAAATTTACTATATTCGGTTAAAAGAAAGAACCCATATTCTTCTCACTTATATTGAAAAATCACCTCGAAACTTATAAAAGTGCTAAAAATCACATAAAAAATTAAATTAAAAAAAATCTAATGAAAAAATCGAAAATCGGGCTTCGAGGTGCAAAACTTCATATATAGACGTACCTTTTCCCCAAATTTTGTAGCTCTACGTGCAGTGGTCTCTTCAGAACACCGTCGACACACTCACTCACACACAAACTTCTTTCTTTATTATTATAGATAGTGTAACAGAACTAAAATATGCTGCAAACCGTTTTTCCCCTGACACTATTATGTAAAGGAATTCTTTTGCGGGGTCCTATAAATGAATAATAAGTACTTTGGACCCCATACTGTCCAGAGTGCATAGTTTAGTGCACTTCATAAATGTATATCAAATAAACTTGAAGCATTTTTTTCGCATTGAGCGTAGTGCATCGGAATACTTTTGACTGTCCCTGTAGATGGACTATAATTCTACACTTATTTTCAATAGCGATCGTGCAGTTATTAACGTCAATAACATACAAAAAATTCAGGGAGATTCGAGTATATTTACGAGTGTTAGAGCTCGGACAGACTGGAGACAATCCAAATTCACAAACACTTTAAACGATGCTGGAAAGTATCAAAAACTATTATAATATTTTAAATTATTACTGAAACATTATAAGAAAAGTATAAATTAACACATTTTATTGTTAAAATGTTGTTCTGTTTAGAAAAATTAATTTTAAGTTATACTTAAATTATATTTAAGTTATTTACAATAACAAAGCATTTAAATGGCCGACAACTAGTCCAGTGATGGCCGAACACTAGAATTGAGTGGCCGACTACTAGAGACTTTGCGACTTTTAAGTTTAACTTTTTATAAATGAAAACTATAATCAGTTAAAAAAAAAAAAAAAAAAAACAATTGTTGAAACAGTAAAAGAAAAGTATACATTAACATATATCAGTGTTAAAAATGTTGTATTGCTTTTTAAAATTCCGCTTTGAGCTACATACTAAAAGAAAGCGCTTAAGTGGCCGACTATTGGTACTTTTACCCTATTATACGTAATTAATTAAATTATATCTCATAATGATTGTATGTTGTCATGGTGATGACGTCCTATTTAAGATGGAATCGTATTGTTTCCGTATTACTACATATTACTGAATTTAATGCATGCATAGAATCGTAAAAAATTTTGTATTCAAGCAGTTTTGTCTTAGAGTGCAACAGCTATTGCACAAAGATCTGAATATTCATAAAACGAGTTATAGTACGAACGCACCTCATTTGCCACGTTTGACGTACAATTTCCGACTTCTTAAAGTTAAGACCAAAATAAGATTTTACCAAATCTTATAATAGAGGAGACTGGGGATGAAAGGGACAAGTGATGAAAGGGACACTCAAAATTTCAGGAAGAAAATAAAATGATAAAGTTTCAAATTTGGCTCAATCGATGACGATACTTGTTCTGTCTTAATAATCCTTACAACTAACATCATCAATTGTAGCATTGTAGGTGATGAAAGCACCCAGATAGCATGAACATTAGCAACAAATTTGATTTTTTTCTGACATTATCTTGCCGCACAAATTTGAATTGAGAAATTCGCAGCAAATTTCCCGAAAGGTATGCCCAGGGGCGCGCCGACCCAGTGTGCAAAGTGTGCGGCGCACACAGGCGCCGAAGTAGTAAAGGCGCCAAAGATTTCAGTTGAGGAGCAAATACTTTTTTAAAAAAACTTAATTTAATTAAACTAAAATGTTTTATATTTCCTTGATATCTGAATTATGCTTTGTAGATTTACCTGAGATAAACTTTCTTACAGATAGTTATTTATTTCATTTTATTCTACTTATGAGTCTCCTAATAAGTGATTTAGACGTAGACCGGTCCAACCTTTCAATAAACAGAGGCACTTCATGTAGTTGCAAACAATGAAAGGCGCCACAATTCACATGGCTGAAAATATGCAACACTATTATCTTACTGTAGTTTGTGGTAAAAAATAATACAGTTTTGTTATCACAGGGGCTAAATTGCACCTTTTTTTATAGCAATTGTCTTCTTAATGTAGAATTTCTGTCATAAATAAGATGGAAAATTACTATATTCGGAAATGCTGGTAAAAATTTCCCCTGCTGTAATCAGGCCATGAATAATGGTAGACTTATGCGTCACGAGCGTTTTATATGATGCGCATACATTTCACGGTGATAGTCATAAGTCCCCTACTCAGAAACTCTATTTAAAAATAAGTTTCAGAAATAATATAAATCATAGTAAATTTAAAATTGTATTTTTCAGAGGGCCAACCGGTCTCAAAAGTTTTGTAGGTGAAGGGTCTAGAAACCTTAATCACTAAATAACAAATTAATAACATAAAATAATTAACACTAAATAACGGTCACTGGTATCAATTAACAGAATCACATTCAAATATTATTGGTTTTAAAGGCATACTTTAAAGTGAATTTTTCATTTTAAAGTAAGGGGAAAGATTCGAATGGGCGCCAAGAGAATCTTCAAAGGGCACCACCACAGCGTCCGCGGGAGACGCGTTGGACAGCCCTGAATTAGAGACCGGAATTTCCTGGTCCGGGCCCGGCCCCTTTATATTTTTGAAGTTCGCGACCCAGTTTGTGCAAAAATTAGTGAAAATATGCCCTGCCCAGACCGTTCAAAAATCAATTAAATCAGACCAGGCCTGGCATGACCCGGCCCGATTCAATTTCTACCAAAAATTCCGATTTTTCCTAACATACAATTAAAATCCTGTTAACGAATACTGCATATGGAATTATGAAGAAATGTTAGATTACTATGTGTTCCTAAGAGATAAAGTACACAATAGCAGCATTATTGATTACCTAGACTCTTGAACATTCAAATAAAGATTCATTAAAAAAATTAATGCAGTTTAGAAAAAAAAAAAAAAAAGGGTTAAAAGCATCATAACTTTTGAAGCTGTACAATAAAGTAGATTTTTAAATTTAAAAAGTAGATTTTTGAAAATATTTTTCTGTAATTTATGAAGGTATATTTACAATGATTACGTTAACAGAAATTCATTATCGCTCTTACTATTTTTACAAAACCTATCGCCTGCCCGACATGTCTGGGAACAATATTACACGTCTATCTAATTCCGGGCGGGTTCCACTATGCAGAAAAAAATGTAAGCCTCACACCGGCACGGCCCGAGTCTGCTGAAAAAAATCAAACCCGCGCTCAGGCACGATGTAGCTGCCCGATGACGATCTCTACTCTGGATATGTTATATTTCTGTATTGATGTTGTCAAAATAGCATCGGTTCGTGCAGCACTATTATACTTATTCATAGTCATATCTATTGGGGGAAAAAATCCTATTTTATCGGCTTCGTTTAAATTTTTCTATCGGGCTGGTAGGACCGCTTAATTTTCTATCGGCCTGGCCAGGCCGTTAAAAAAAATTGTCTTTATTCTGCCGGCTTGGCCCGACTCGTTTGAATATTTGCCTTCATTTTTGCGGGCCGGGTGCAGGCCCGTGCAGACCTCTACACTGAACAGAGAAGCATTGTAAAGCCAGAACTTGTACGAGTGCAGGTTTTAGATTAGAGAAACTGACGTCAGCTATAGAACAAATTTTAACCCTCTAAGTGTTTGGGGCATAATATTCCCTTCACTAATCTCCAGGTTTCACAGGAATACAAGCAATATTTAAGATAATATAATTTTATAGATTTAACAGCTATAGAACAAATTTTAATTTGTAAAATGAAACATCAGCCGTTTGCGAAAGTTTTGGCATTCCGTGTCGTGGGTTTAACACTGTAAGTTTTGCGCTCATAGAGTGAAGTCTACTTTAAGCGGCGGAGCAATATCCTTTTTCAGCGCTCCTACAAATTATCATTTCTGTAGAAACTATTATGTATTGGACAAAAATTGTGTGTTTTTTCGGACCATAGATCTTCGAGCAGAACAAATGTTTTTTATCTGTACTATCTTGTAATCTGGACCTATCATCATGGCGGAAACAGAATTTTTGTTATGGGGGAGGGGATGGTAAAAATAGGCTCAATTTGGCCATAAATATCCAAGAATTCTTGCTCTTTTCAAAGATTGAGAGGGGCGGCCTTTCCCTGCATCCCCCCTTCGTAAGTTCGTGTCTAATCACATACTGAATAAATATAACTGCAATGATTGTAAGATTTGTTCATTTTAATTCGGAGCATAAAATTTAAATATGAGCATTTATTAGCAGTACATATAAACTTAGACGCTTCAGAGACTAGAATGGCAAAAAAAGTCAATTTAGACATAAATAAGTTAAGAGCTACAATGATCGCTGTAATAAGAATGGAAAAATATAGATTTATCAAAAAAGAGATTTTAATGCCCGTACTATGCCCTACTAATCGACCCGCCCGGTATTGCAATTGATAATAACCTTAAATACGCTTACAATCAAATGCTGAATGTTTTTTTATTTTTAAAAGAAAATTTTACCAAATGAACCTAGAGATGGGGAGGGGGTGCAATGTCTTCAGCAGCATATACAACGGACGTGCAATGCATTGTCCGGTTTGTTTTAATTTTATATTTTTAAACGAAAATCTTTCCCAACATGCCTAATTTTGTCATTAATACTGCCTTATTCGGCAGACTAGAACCTCGAATCTGGGTGATTTTTTATTTTTAAATGGAAATCCATCCAAACGAAGCTCGAGTTGAGGCGCTGCCATCGAATGACGTCCCCACTGCCTTCAGCGGCGTTCACCAGGAGTGATATCCACGCTCCGGTCTGATTTTTCAAGCGAACATCAAATTTATATTTAATTTCTGCTATTTATATATATAAAATTCCAAAAATTCTTGATAAAACATAAATAATATAGAATGTGCCCCATACCCTCACTTTTTTAAAACGCGAAATGATATTCAAAGCACATATTTCTGAGACAGGAAATGATATCTTGAGAAAACTTGCACTGAGAAAAGAAATATCTGGCGAATCCTTGAAATGACTTAATTTTTTTTTTTAAATAGTAAATATTAATATTTTTCATACCAGAGATATCGTTAGATCCAGAAATATACCAAGAATGTATTAATAGGTGTTTTTTTTTTTAACTTCAGAAAAATGGAAAAATTTGAAAACTGACTCGAATAGCAGCCAAATAAAAAGGTTTTTTGAAAGAGTAAGTGAAAGATACCGTTGGAATCGGAAAGATTCGACGATTTTCTTTCTTTCTTTATCTTTTCTTTCTTTTTTTTGGGGGGGGGGGGAGGGGGGGGGGTGACTCTACGGGCACCCGGTCATCGCAATTTCAAAATGCAGTAAAAGTCCGAACGCCACGCTTTCGTCAGTGTGAAGAACCGCTTAACGCCTGGAGAAATGCAGAGGCATGATTGTTTTGAAGAAAAAAACTCGCCATTTTGCGATTATCATAATGTCTTTTAATTATATTTCAGCTTATTATCAAAAAAGGAAAAATCGGAGCCCCAGTTGCATTTGGACCTGCCTATCCTTATCCAAATTTTCATACCTCTATGTACGGTAGATTTTCTTAGAAATCGCCAACACATGCAGAGTAAAGACAAACGTCTTTCTTTTATTAATACGAGTTGAAACCCGTCGAAATTCGACGTACTAAAATGTTTGAGAGGAACTGTCAGATCGAATTTATAAGAAACCTACAAAAATAATTACAATAAAAAAATCATCTTACATTGGTTGTCTAACTCTTAAAACAAATAATATTTTTAACGTAAAATTACGAATATATTATTTCTACAAACTTCAACTGCTTAAATTATTGAAAAATTAAACTGTATTAGATTACGTAATCAAGATGAGTAATTATGATGAAGTTATCGATGGAGCTCTTATGTTTGTTTTTACGGGATGAAAGATCAGTAAAAAGGATTTCGCTTTGTCACATCATAAAATTCCCCCCCCCCCTCTCGTAATTTACATACGCACCACTCAAATTCACAATTTGAAAGTATTTTAACGCGCAATAGATTATTAATGAATGCATTTCCAAACTTAAAGTCACGTTTGTCCGATATAACTTTTCATGTGAACATTCGCACTAATTTAAGTTCTAATCTTAGTAACCACGAAAAAAAAATTGAGAAATTTGTCTTTAGTTGTCATAGTAATGGCCATTTATAGTATTGATCAAATATTTATTTTTATCAAAAATAAAATGATCGTTTTGTTTTAAATATATCATTTTTACTCACTGAATCATTTTACCGAGCGCCTCAAACTCATTTATCAGCGTTATGTAAAAATATTAAAATGTAGCTGATTTATGAAGAAGAATGCGTGTTTTTTTTCAATGTCTGGCATCATTTTCTGTTCAAAAATTATAAAAAGGTTACTTTTATTTGTAATGTGAAACTGGCATCAATAAGGATATACTGAATAAAAATAATAAACCATGAATATTTTCCCTTTACTTTCAATATAAATAGAGTACTTCAGTTGCCACGATTACAAAATTTGTATTAAAAACTACAAAAAAATTAATATTTAAAAAACAAATTGAGATACAGATTTCAAACAAATTGCATTTAAAAGCACATTTTTTTCCCTGAACGAAGGTGTAAAAAATGAAAATGTACGATGTTTAGAAGTTTAAAAATTTGCAGTATCGAAAATTGCAAAATCGAAATTTCAAAGTGCTGCCATTCGCAAAATGACGTATGCGTTACGCACAGATATGTTTGTCCTTTATAATATAGATAGAGATGAAAAACAACTTTCTTCTATCAGTATGTATGCAATCTATTGTTATTTTATTGTATTATTTTCTCTGGGATAATGAAATTTTACCATTTAATGCAGGATTCTGATACAGACAGGTTTTATTTTTACAGGCTTTACTGTGTTTCGAATTTTATTTACATAGCAGCCAAGGCCAACCTTCCTTATTTTTCAAGTAATTTAAACATGCTTTTGGAACCAGCAATTTTATTTAATAAACGAAATAAAATACGAACCCTATAGAAACAAGACACATTTGATTAAATAATTTTCTCGTTAAAAACTTTATTTGATCTGGTATAAAACTCTAGCAGGATGGCTATGCATTTATAGATACTAACAGATTTTTTTTTTATATAAATTTTTATTTTCAGAGGGGGTTATAGGGCGCCAACTGAAATTCTGCACACAGGCGCTGGATACCGCTGGCGCGCCCCTGGGTATGCCATCCCCTACTTGCATGAGCAGTTTGTTGTGAACCTGATGGGAAGACTGTGTTTAATTCACGAAAGTGACGAAAGCAAAAACTCCCTCTGTTGAGAGAATAGACAATCAGCACATACGCAGAAATTGCAGAAATTTTATTCGGTTGTCATCGCTTTTTCTAAACGCTATACTTATCAAATACCAAAAAAGGCTCGTATTGAAAAGTACAAGCATTACCTTAACTTGTTTATGGTGATGAAAACGATGCATGCACCTTCTGACGGTGTGTTCCCATCAATAGACCTGATCAGGTGTCTGGACCCCTCCGAAGGGGTTAAACTTATAGTGTAACAGTTGTAAACAGATAGTGGGGCGTGGAAAGTTTACTACTTTGCAGTAAGTTTGCAGTATTTTTGATTATTTGTTTGCCGTTAATTGGCAATAAATTTGATACAGCATGAATTAACTTGCACGACAAGTTAACTGCAGGTTCAAAGTGTGGTGACTTCGGCGTTTGTGTTATCTTGCTGCAGTCTTGTTATGAACTTTCAGTCTTGTCATGCTGAGCTTGCTGCAACTTTGCAGGTTTTCAAAGCAAGACTGCTGCAAATTTTCTGAAAATTAAAAATGCTATCCGGGCAAAACCTGTTTTTGATATAAAAAAGTAAATTTTGATGTTGCTTTTCTTTTTTTCTCTGAAAAAGTAATATTGTATTTAGCATTATAATATTTATGTTATTCAGCACTGTAAAGTATATTTTGCTAGCTAAAATACTCTCATGCATGAATACATTTTTAATTTCGCTAGGTGGGTATGGGGGTGAAAGGGGCCCCTCAAGTTGTTCCTTTCAATCTTCCTTTAGTGAAGTTCAATAAAAAGAGTTAGCTTCATATTTGCCCCAAGCATCTAATATCAACTATGGTTTGACAACTGTGTATATGAGTATTCAATTGCTTTGAACTCTCCAATTCTGTCCCTATCTTGGCAAACAAAGAAGTAAGCTGGAATTGATTAGTTCCAAGATTTTAAGCAACGAAATTCATTACTTTCTCTTAAGAAATCTATAGCCATTAGTTTAACAAGAAGTACAAGTTTCAACAAAGCTAACGTTGATATTTTTAAAAAACCTTCAGTTAGTTATGTATCGCTATAATTTTACACTGAACATAATATATAACTGTGAAAAAAAAGGCTTAGTGACAGAGCACAAACCACCTAATGCAGTAGCGAAACAACGTAGTGAAAAACAATTTTCTCAAGTAACATCAGCTGAACGTAGTAAACTTGTTACATTTTTACTTTCTTCTATCTTTACAAGAAGAAAGTATTGGATTCGTGAAAATTTTCGACTCCCGGTTTTCGACGGATTTACACGTTTTAGAATGCCCAGAACACGATTTGATGGTTTTTAGAAAATGTCTGTCTGTGAGTCTGTCTGTCACTCCGTCACTCTGTCTGTGAGTCTGTATGTGACAAAAATTTTGTGGGCGCTCTATCTCAAGAACTAATGCACAGAATTTCACAAAACTTATTATTTAGTTATACCTTGATATAAACTAGACCTGATTAGTTTTTGGTGAAAATAGCCCAACAGGTGGCGCTGCTATGCGGCCTTTTTCACGATTTCTGCAATAGCTATATCTCAAGAACTACTGCACGGATTTTCATAAAACTTCAGATTCAGTTAGTCCAGGATATAGTTTGGTGCTGATTACTTTTTTGTGAAAATCGCCCAACAGGTGGCGCTGCTATGCTGCATTATTCATGATTATCGCAATAGCTCTAACTCAAGAAAAAATGCACGAATTTTCATCAAACTTCAGATTTCGTTAGTCATTGATATAAATTAGTGCTGTTTAATTTTTGGTGTAAATCGCCCAACAGGTGGCGCTGCTGTGCTGCATTTTCACGATTTTCGCAAGAGCTGTATCTCAAGAACTATTGCACGGATTTTCACCAAACTTCAGATTTAGTTAGTCCTTGACATGAATTGACGTGTAAATTAGTGCTGTTTAATTTTTGGTGTAAATCGCTCAACAGGTGGCGCTGCTATGCTGTATTTTTTGCGATTTCCGCAATAGCTTTATCTCAAGAACTAACGCTTAGATTTTCAACAAACTTCAGATTCAGGTATACCTTGATATCATTTAGTGCTGTTTATTTTTAGTGTAAATCGCTCAACAGGTGGCGCTGCTATGCTACATTTTTCAGAATTCCCGCTGTAGCTCTATCTCAAGAACTAATGCACGAATTTTCATCAAACTTCAAATTCAGATATACTTTGATATGAATTGGTGCTAAATTCGTGTAATTTCTTGTACTATTTAAATGATTTAATTGACGTGATTTATATAGAAGAAAGTTTTGTGATGGCCACAACATACTAGTTATGCTTTGTTTCTGCATCAGGTAACTCTGTTCAACAGTATTCGTTTTCCCAAGGAAGAATTTCAAGGAATTCATGCTCGGAGGTGCCCCATCCCAAAAACTTGGACTTACTCGTCTTCAAAGTCGACAAGTGTTCAATAACCGCAGAAGTTTTTTAAAGCAATTCTGCATTAGCTAAATATTCCAGTTGTTCTAAAACTGATCCTGCGCTTCTCTTACTTGATAATGATGAAAGCAATATAAATGTGAAGACAATAAAATTTGCGAAAGGTAATGGAATAATTATGGTGATATTCTTGTCGCACTGTAGCCAACACCAGAAAAGCACTCGTAATAAATTCAAAGTACATTTTTTCTTAAAAAAAAAAAAAAAAAAAAGAATAAAACCATTTTGTATTTACTGATACTTACTATTGACATGAATGACGTGAATATTGATGGTAATGACGTAAATGATATTGTGGTGAAGTTACCTAAACCCGTAACTGGTGGTGATGAGACAGATAGAACTAAATCTTACTTAAAATTTTTGACTGATTTAAAGTTGTTTTATGTCAAGTAGACCTAAACATGTTATTTTTCTTGTTTTTATTTTATCATATGTTGCAGTATAATTTATTTTTATTTGTGTATAATTAATTATCTTTTATTATTGAATAATGTAATCGCAAATAAAAAGAAAAAATGTTCACAAATGTGTTTTATTTGTGTGTGTCCCTTTCAACCCCGCACAGCGTCTCTTTCATCCCCTACAAAGGGGCTAAAAGGGACATTTCTCCCGATTTATAAAAATGCGTATATATTTTAACTTACTGTATTTGAGGAAAAGAGGTTTTAGTAGTATCAAAGCAAAGGTTTTAGACGATAATTAGGCGCAAATTTGAAAGCGATATCTTTTAATGTCATTGTTTTATAAGCTTTTAAAGACAAAATGTCCCTTTCATCCCTCATCTCCCCTACTGAGATCGTTACTTTTGAAGATATAGGCTGACAAACAGACCTCCTCCCTTACAGGTTTATTAGTATAGATCTATACAGAAAAGAAGAAAAAAAAATATAAAATAAATCCCAGCACCTCAAAATTCCTCACGAACGGATGAAACTCTCGAAGTCGGAATAATAAAACAAGCATCAAACAGACATGTAGAATGTGAACATGTGCGTGCGCGAAGTCACATGTTCACATTTTACACGAAGCAGACGTTCTTTTTGGAATGAAATCGAACTGTAAAATGACTGACGGTTCACAAAATGAAACTCTGCGGGACGAAGATTTTTCAAAAGACATACAAAAATAAATCTCGAAAAACTCTTCTGTTTGTATTGCACTTTCTTCGGCAAAACTTCCTTTTTTCAAGGACAATAAACAAAATATGTTGGACATACACATATCTAAAGGTTAAGAAGACAACCGTCTTTTTCTGAGGATTTTTTTTTTTTTGTTTTGTTTTCTAGCAGTGATCTATAATTCTTACATCCAAATTACTGTTTAATATTGTCAATCAAAAATATCAGATATTTTGATATACGTATATCTGATATTTTGGATATATATTCGATATTTTCAAAATAATCAACTTATTGATAATTATAAATATATTCAGACCTAATGTAAATAAGAAACCAACACTCTAAATGCTCAAGGCAATGCAATGCTTCGGTTTTAGTCGGATGAAAAACGCCGTGTAGCCACAAGAAAGCGCTGCCTGACCAGAACAAAAAGACCGCGAGTAGACTGATACGTCTATCTGAAGAATAAGTGGGTCATTCATAGTGTGTGGGTTTATTAATTCAGATAAAGGATTGGAGTAAAATTTCTCATTTATCTCAATGGATAATTTAGACACTTTTGTGAAAAGTTTGGCCAAGACATTTCTTACCGCTTAATTGCCGTGCTTATAAGATGGATAGTGAAAAATGGACAATTTTCCTAAATCGTCGGGATATCCGGAGTTGAAAATTATTGAACGACGTAAAATATGGAGTTTATTTACATTAAAATCATATACAGAAAATCGGGACTTTGAAAAACTGACGCGATATGCGGAGTGACGTGAAAACCAAGTGTCGGGAAAACGAGGTCCGACCAGTCGAACCTCGTTATTCCGACACTCTAATGACCAGAAAAAAGTGTCGTCATAAGCGGAGTGTCGCGGTAACCGGAGTTCAAGAAAAATATGTTTATAAAAAGCTGTATTTTTAATTAATTTAAGACAATTTGAAATTCATAACTGTTCTTGCAGTTTTAAGCAATAAAACATTATTATTAAACAAAATAAACACAAAAACAAAATTGAAAAGAATAAAAATCAGATTTATGATGATTTTTTTTTTTTTTTTTTTTTGTTACATGAAATATTGATGAATTAAGGTTTGCTTAGCCCTAGATGAGCTTACTACAATTCTTTTTAAAATATTATACAATGAATCGTAATCAATATTCGTTGTTTCAGATATGGATGTTAGATAATTTCAATGCTTTGGTTTTAGTCGGATGAAAAACGACGTGTAACCACAAGAAAGCGCCGCCTGACCATAACAAAAAGACCGCGAGTAGACTGATGCGTCTGTCTGAAGCTTAAGCGGGTCATGTGTTGGTTTATTTATTCAGATAAAGAATTGAAGTAAAATTTCTCATTTATCTCAATGGGACACCATTATCTCAATAGACACTTTTCTGAAAAGCTTGACTAAGACATTTCTTACTGCTTAATTTCCATGCTTATAAGATGGATTATGAAAAATTGACGATTTTCCAAAACCATCGGGATATCCGGAGTTAGAAATTATTCAACGACGTAAAATCCGGAGTTTATTTACATTAAAATAATATACAGAAAATAGGGACTTTAAAGAAATGACATAATAAGCGGAGTGACGGGAAAACCGGGTGTCGGGATAACGAATTCCGACTGTAAATGCAAAAATATAGATCAATCGATGCAAGGTCACATTTCCACCTTGTGTCAGATTTAAATAAATTACACAAGCTATTTTTTTAATTCTTGCAGTTTTAAGCTTAGAAAACAAAACACCTTGCTAAGAAACCAATCAATATTATTTATCAATTTTATTTTGCAAGATTAGAGCTCCCGGGTCGTATAGCTTTGGCGACAATTGTCACTGCATGACTTCACAGCTGTTGCTGACCGTTCTTCGTGTTTGAAAATGTTGTCACGTGTATTTTAAACTTCCCATGTTTCTTTATGGGTATAAATACGAGGTAAATCGTTTAGATTCAGAATATATTTCTTTCCACCACCGACTATTGCAGCTGCACCTGAAGTTGTTTAGAATTCTACCTTCCTAGTTATATAGACCTGAAGCTGTTTAGAAAGTATCTACAATAATCAGTTTTCTGATAATCAGGTAAGCATAATTAAATTCTTTTAGTTAGAATATAGTAAGTGCTAATTTCAGTTCGCAATTTTTATTTTTCCTTTCTGCATTTGATTTGTTATAACAGAGTTTATGGCGAATCGCTATTGTTAGACCCTTCAGGGTTTGTTGCCCCCTTCTTAAAAATATCTAATGAGGGAAACGACTTTTTTGGTTTAGCGAAATTTGATTGTCCTTTTGCTGCAAATTTCAAGGCATGTATTAAGCAGGGCCTTATTTACAGGGCATTCGGGGCACGGGCCCAGGGCCCCTGAAAATAAGGGTCCCCCAAAGGATGCTGCAGGTTTTTCAATTATTGTGCAAAATCTAATGTAATCTTTTAAATCTAATAGAATTTTATATTTCATTCAACTTTTTATTGTGTTCTTATTTTATTTTTATAGCATCGTATATTTTGTCTGAAACATCCATATTTAATTACTTTATTATAGTGAATATTCCCTTTTATCTTTATCACTTTAAAAATATATTGCATTTTTAATTCTTATTTAATCTGTTCTCATTCTCGTCTGATTATTTGGGATTTGGTGAGCATAGCTGGTAGGCGGCAAAGCCCCCTAATGTTTTAAATATTTGTAGCTTGGTAGTGCGGAAAATTTATTATTAGTTGTTGCATACGGTATCATTCCAGATATATAGACTTGCACAGGAAAAGATAATCAAAACCCCACAATTATTATAAAACAACTACTCATTTAAATTTCATAATTGTGGAATAATTATTTTAAAGTAAATTAATAAGTAAAATAATCCTTATCAAATTTAAATTTTTAATGGATATTTTAAAGTAATTATTAAAGTCAATAGTGGTTACCTTAGTAGGTGCCTTTTCAATTTTTTTTCTCAGTCCGCCTGTAAACATCGGTGCAAGGGGTCCCAGTAAACATCGGTGTCCAGGGCCCCAAAATTTGTAAATCGGCCCCTGGTATTAAGTTCATCGAGTGTAAAATAAAAAAAAAAAGATTTTTATTATAAATTCAGATAAATAGGTTGCTTTCCGTTGATAAACTCGTTCTTTATGATAAACTGTTGCGCTTTAGTCTTTTTTTTTTTTATTACAAAGTCATTTAAATTTTTGATAAAATGTGTTTGGGTATGTTAAAAAAAAATTACTTGTAAGCCGACGATATAAACAGAAATCGTACACTTCGCTATTGCAACCAACTTAGTGCACACCAAACTGAGACAACAAATAAGAGTGCTATCACCCTTACCGAAATTTTAACATAAAATAAGAGAAGCGCTATCGCGCTTTCCTAAATTTTGTCACATAACAAGAGGAAGCGCTCCTCCGCACTCAAACGGTGTTAGAGTAAAGAATTCTTCATTTCTTCTTAATAGAATTCTTCGAAAAATTGTTTGCTTCAGCGTGTTTATCGAACATTTTTCTATTAAAACTACCAATTTTCATTTACAAAGGTGGCAGTGTTAGCTACTTTTTTTAGAATAGAGAGATTCCTTTTATATCTTTATGGCTGTAACTGCATTTTATAATTCTTTCTAGGAAGCCCTGAAACAATATTACACTATACTTATTCTGCTTTTCTTCATGATTTATTTTTCCATATCAGGTACTATTCATAGTACTTTTGGAGTGGGAGGTCCCCTTAAATTCTTCTTCATCTCCTTGTGCTAGTGTTCTTTCTCATGTATTCCTCTTGTAATGTTTTTTCAGTTTATTCTCTTGCATTTGAAGGCACATACAAACTGTCAGCTTCTCGAATTCTTCATACGCAAGTTTTCTTCAAAGCCATGCCATTTGCCGTCTCTAGTTCGAGCCTGAAGAAGCTAGCCTTCTCCTTGATTGGGGTCTGCATCCTATGGAACGCAGTAGCATGCTGTAAGAATTCGACTCCAGACGCCACACTTGGGAGTTACCAGCATCCACTACTCAGCTCAGTAAGAATAAACTTGAGATATTAATTTACCTTTTTAATGCTTCAACGGTATCACTAAGAAAATTTGTTGCAAAATTCATTCAACACATCGACTGGCAGTAATACAATTTAGAATGATTTATAGATACTTTACCTTGTTCCGAAAACATTTTTCTACAAAGCAAAAATATTTTAAAATACAGTCGGACCTCGTTTTCCCGTCACTCCGCTTATCACGTCAGTTTATCAGAGTCCCGATTTTCTGTGTATGATTTTAATGTGAATAAACTCCGGATTTTACGTCGTTGAATAATTTTCAAATCCGGATATCCCGATGGTTTAGGAAAATAGTCCATTTTTTATAATCCATCTTATAAACACGGCAGTTAAGCGGTAAGAAATGTCTTAGCCAAACTTTTCCCAAAAGTGTCTAAATTACCCATTGAGATAAATGAGAAATTTTACTCCAATCCTTTATCTGAATAAATAAACCCACACTCTAAGAAGGACCCACTTAAGCTCCAGATAGACGTATCAGTCTACTCGCGGTCTTTTTGTTCTGGTCAGACAGCGCTTTCTTGTGGCTACACGGCGTTTTTCATCCGACTAAAACCGAAGCATTGCATTGCCTTGAAACGATCAGAAATTATCTAAAATCCGTTTCCGAAACAACGAATATTGATTACAATTCATTGCATAATATTGAAAAAATAATTGTAGGAAGCACATCTAGGGATAAGCAAACCTTAATTAATTAACATTTCATGTAACAATAAAAAAAACCAGTCGTCACAAATCTGATTTTTATTCTTTTCAATTTTATTTTTGTGTTTATTTTGTTTAACAATGTTTTATTGTTTAAAACTGAAATAACAGTTATGAATTTAAAATTGTCTTAAATTAATTAAAAATACAGCTTTTTATAAACATATTTTACTCCAATTCTGGTTATCGCGATACCCCGCTTATGACGATACTTTTTTTCGGGACATCAGAGTGTCGGGATAACGAGGTTCGACTGTATATAATTTCTTTTCCAATTATAACTATTCCGCTTTCTTGGTGTTGAAAGACAACTGCGATCATATGAACAAACCTGATATCAACGCCAATGTGAGTGTGTGTGTGGGGGGGAATTCAGCCCTTCGAAATTTCTGTCAGGATGACTATAAAATATGACGTTAAACATTAGGCAACATTCATAAATTAAATACAGTCAAAATTCATAATTGTATGTTTGATATTGCAAAACCGAATACAATTTCTAAGATGTCTTTAAAATTTATCGGCATTTTTCGGAATGGGACTCTGTAAAAGCGAAATTTTAATGTTCTAAAAAAAAAAAAATTTCTGCAAAAGTCCGAGATAAATCATTTAACTAGTTTAATATTACCGCCGAGATTCTAGAAGAATACAGCAAGATGCTTATTACCAAATATTTATAATTTTTCAAAAATTTTGGCCAACTTGACTGTTCGAACACATACATGCTCCTAAACAGACATATTTGTATTCAACTGTCATTATTGTCAATGGATTGAGAAATCAACATCAACACAAATGATGTTATAAATTTATTTGCAATGGAGCAGTCTAAAATATTAACGTTTCTTTGGTATTAGTTATATTATTGAATTGTTCCAATTTTCAATATAACTTTTAAAAAAGCGAGCCTAAAATAACACAATAAGAATAAAAATTTGAGCCTGCAGCCCCCCCCCCCCCCCGAAATGTTTTTATAACTACGGCCTTATCTAATATGACTATATTTTCATTACTTAGGAAAATTTACATGCTTTTTTACTTTCCTTCAACTTCATATACGATTATCCCTATTCTTCTACAACCGTTTGCGCTTAATAACAAAAGGTTGGGGAGATTCAACAATGGAAAAAGACTGAGAGGGGAGATCAGTATCTTTCGTCTTACAGAATGATACTTCGGTATACTTGAAGCGCAATTAAAAATGAAAGACACCATCTCACCACAACAAACATACGCCGAGAGTTTAAGCTTATTAGATTAGTTTACACCTGTTTGGAACTTCAAACAGACGTAAACTAATAGTCCAAGAGCCGACAGCACAAAAACCTATGTTATCAAGTACAAGAAAAAACCTTTATTTTATGGGAGAGTAGAAGTAGGGGAATCTAATGATCCATGTCTGCCGGAAGTGAAGTGGTGCATAAGCCAAAATTGAATACCACCAGTGGTTGACTCGAAGGTTTATCATTGTGTTTGTCCTACAAACAAAGGTATGAAAACATGGAGGATAGTTGTAGGACAAACACAATGATAAACCGACGAGTCAATTATTAATAGCATTAATTTTTAACTTATGCACCACCCCACTTCCGGCAGGCATGGATCATTCGATTCCCCTACTTCTACTCTCCCATAAAATAAAGGTTTTTTTCTTGTACTTGATAACATAGGTTTATGTGCTGTCGGCTCTTGGACTGTAATCTAATAAGCTCGAAGCGGCAGCGGTCGTCCGATGTATTGAGAGACCGGTCCCACTCTTACCGCTTTTTGATGTCTTTAATTTAATGAATTTAGTTTTTAAATTTTTCCAGTGACAGTGTTTAAAAAATACATTACATGTAATCATATCGCTCACCCGCAAGAAAAGTGTCACATCTCGCAAAAATTAATTTTGCGTTTTATTTACTAATAGGTCTGTCACAGGTGCGTCTTGCTACACGTACAGTTTCATGAGTGTAGTTATACGGAAAATCACTTTATTACTCTATATGTCCATTTGTGACCACAGAAGATTGTGTGGGGAGGTAAAATCCCCCAACCCCATGTCTTCATTCTTAAGGGTTCTACGCTTTAATGCACGTTTTTATTCGTACATGCAGAACTAAGTGCTATAACTTCACGTTACATTAAAATCAGGCACATTTACTTTTGTCGAGATGTGTCACTTTTCTTGCGGTGAGCGATACATAAATTACCATTCCGGGACAGTGTTCGAGCTTATTATTCATACCCGTAACAGGGGAGGTGCAGACTGCACTGCGTCGACTAAGCCTAATGAGATTTGTAAATAAAGTAGACGCTACCCTCTCCCCCCATCCCCCCCTCACGTAAGTTGAATGTTCGAAGTGCACATCTGTACACCGTCCTACTAATGTTAAAACATGGAAGCTTTATTGAATTCATAAATAAAGCCCTCTCTAAGACCACACGTGCCTTGTTAGTTTTACGCTTCTACCTCCATTGTTACGAGGGGCTCATTCAGGCTACAAAATGAGGAATTTAGATCGATGCTAGAAGGTTCGAGCCAACGCAATCTGACTGTGCAAGGTTTTACTTGCTCCTTCATCCCGGTCACTTTCCCTTCAAAAGTCCTCCTTAAAGGCGTCCCTTGTATAGCAATACCGCCAAAGCTGGGTGGTGCTTAAGAAATTCCGCCCCCACTGTTGTGACTTAAAAGCGAAACTTTGGACAATGTTGTCAAATATATATTTTAAATTTTCTTGCTAACTGCAACTAACTCATTTTTGGCTCCCCATGTTTCAATCCGTTAATTTAAATCTAGTGAATGGAATTTCATAGGAAAAAAAAAAAAAAAAAAAATCTTAGTCACAGTAGAAAAAACTTACGTTAAAATAATTTTTGGAAATTTTCACTTTTAATAACAAATCAAATTTATTCGATTTGAAATAACAAGCTGGAATGTGGTACACACACACACACATACAAAAAGAAACTACTGATAAATAAACAGTTATTTTATTCACAAAGCTCATTCTTTTTTGGAAAAAAAAAAAATCTGTAAAAATGTCATGGAATAAGAAAATGTTTAAATATGTGCGCTAAAAAATATGGTAAATTTGATATCAAAAGCAGAAAATAAGATATCCAAATTTAAGGCAAAATCATCAGAAATTATATGTAATATGTCATGTTTGTCTGCAGAATAAGTTTGCTGTGCTGGAGCTTGGCAGTTGTCAGTTTCATGTTCATTTTTAACACTTTCCAACAAAGTTGAAAAGTGTTTATGCATTCAGTTTGTCTGGCCGTCAGTCCACGCTCTAACTCTTGTAAATATATTCGGATTTTCATGCAATTGATAAAAGTTATTGAGGGTCACCAAAGTTTGTTTGATATTGTATATGAAGTATGTAGGATTAATCGTTCATTGACAGGGGCACTCAAAATTATTCCATTACATTATGGTATAGGGGGAAAAATCGTTTGCAGAGTATTTAATGAGATTATGCTATTTCAAATGTATTGAAAGAGATATAAATCACTGAATTTCACTACGATTATGTTAGAAAGGGCATTCACAGCATTTTTTAGTCATTTACAGGGACACCCAAAAGAACTCGGTTACAGTACTGCCTTTGAGTCATAATTGAAGGGGCATGCGTTTTAAAATTCGGCATGCACTTTTCAATGTAACTAATTTTTTGCATGTTACTCGTTATATATAAAATCTATAAACTCATATACAGGGCTGCACAAAAGTATTCACGTACCTTTCTCCTCATTAGAGGAAGTTGCTGAAGGGGAATTTTCAACTGAGGTATATGTATTTCTTAAGTGAACTCAATTTTGGCATGCATGCAGTCAACAGATACAAATCTATATCTCATATACAGAGCTGCTGAAAAAAATTCGGATAATTTCCCGACTGTAGATGGGAACAGCTGAAATTGGGCTTTCAAATGTGTTATGCGTTTCCATAGGGTTGAAATAGACATAACGTTTTAACTTATTAAACGGTGTAGTTTTGTTACATTATTCTGAATATGTGTTGGAAAGTGTTTCATAATCTATGCTTGACGTACGATTTTCCCTTTCTTGTTATTGTATATATATATATATGAATAGAGTCAAAGAAACAAAAATGTTGCTTGTTAAAAGCAACATTCTCTGAAACCTTCCTTCGCTCCTCCCCTCTTTTTTTCTTTCTTCATTATAGTGTGTGACAGAGATTATCCATGCCATTTGTGGAGCCCTGAGGCCTTCTCCCATCAAGAGGAACACAGAACTTATCAACAGCATCCTAGGCCTGCCACGAGTACTCCAAGAAGCCGGCAGATAAAATGGAATCCAGTCTACATAGAAAGCGATATGGATGACACAGTCTTGAGACTTAAAATTTCCAATTCATCTGTTGAGACAAAAGTAAAGAAGATTGTAAACTATTTACAAAAGGGCTAGTACATGAAGCGATTCCCTCAATAGCTGCTTGTTGATGCCTTTTGTTCAGAAGATGGTGCTAATGTAACACTTGAATCTGATTAAGTTTTTATTAGCATTTTAAGTAAGTTTCTCTATATGAAGTTAGTAAGTTTAATTGTCATGAAGCAACAGGATTTCTTTAAGATAAGCATGCCTTGGTTGGAGGTCTTTGAAAGAAAGTCTACCCAGCATTTATTTTACATTTGAAGGAAAAAAACGAATAAACATTGAGTAAAATTTGATGATACAGTCCACTCCCTCTAATCCGCACTATATTTCAGATGTAAAGAAACAGTTAAAGTCTGCCTTTTTTAAGCAAGATAATGTACACTTTGACAATAATAAAAGTTAACTGCCCCGATGAATTTATTCAGAAATTTTTAATGCATTTCTGCATTCATTAGACTGAAATGTATAAAGTATCTTATAAATAATAATTAAACTGATATATTCTGAACACATTCACTGGCTATATAAAAGATAAAATTTCTTTCAAAGAGGGGTTTAACTCTTGGGGATAAGTATTAGTTTTTTAGAAAAACAAACTTTTGTTACTGATCAAGAAATCCAGACTCTTAAAAGGCTTCAAGAATAAACTGCATGGCATAAATTAAAAACTATAAAGCAAACCTCTATCACTGCAGTGCTTGATAGATTTAAAATAGAAATGTTTTCCATTAATTTTGTATTATTATATCATTTAAATGTATTCCTATTATTAAATGTAGCTTTTTGTGTATAAAAAAGCCTTTTCTTTCATTTCTGTGTTATTTATTTGCAGCATAATTAATACATTTGTTGATAAATTCCAAATATTAGAATGTAAACAAAGAAATGACCTATAATCTGCAAAATCCTATAATCCGCAAAACCCTTGGTCCCGACCTGTGCGGATTAGAGGGAGTGTACTGTATTGCTAGTTGAGTGCATGCAACATATCAAACAAAAGAAAGATAACATTTAGATGGAACAAAATAATAGGATTACATTTCAAAATACTGGGCCCAAAATTCTTCCAGCCAATGGCATAGATTCAGCTTTCAATAAAATACTATTTCTATTTCAAAACATTCAACACTAATTAAATGCCTAGATAGAATGTTAAGTTACTGATATATATATAGATAGATAGATAAAAAGCTTAATATTAGGCTTCTGACTGTTTTTCGAGGTGCCTGGGGCCAAATGCCCCACATCCTCGACCATAGAAAAATGGAAGCACTAACAGGAATTCGAAGCTTGGCAGTACTGGGAAGATAACTTAAAATTAATGGGGGGAAGGGACAAAAACAATATTCTTGAGCTCATGAAGAAAAACAAAAACATTAACTTAAAAATAAGACTTTAAACAGTTAAATGGGTAGAACACGTCATTGGCTAGCACCTCCTGCGCCAAGTCCAACGCAGTGCTGAGAGCACTAATGAGGATATGCACTATTCTTTTCAGCTAAGAAATTGTAGCTGATTAATAGGAACACCAAACTCATTGAAACAAAATGGTGCTTGTACTTAGAGAAGTACGAGAAGATATATGTTGAATCAACTTATATATAGGTAGATCATTCATTTTCTCCCACAATTTATGGAATTGCCAGCAAGTGGCTGATGGAATCGCTCTGTCTGCTAGCTCTATTGGATGACCAAAATTTTATGTTGAAGTTCCAGAATTTCTCCATGCTAAAGATCATCATTTAAGTTATGCTGTGATCAGTGACAGAGTTTTCTTGATTAAGTAATTATGAATAATATATATATTTTTTAAGCAGTTTAATGCACGCAAGCAAAAGCACTTCTGTATCACTTACAAGGTTCATACAGACTAGAAAAGAAAAAAATCCAAGGAGTCTGGAAAAATTCTAAAAACTACAAGAATTTTAAACAACAACCTATTTTTTTTTAAGTATGATGCATCCTCATGTAGTATGTGCACCACCTTAACTTTTACTCTCATTTAAAAATAGATTTTATTCTATTAAAATTTAACGGTTAGTGTTAAAATTCACAATATAATGCTTACTGGTTTCATAAATTTGAATACAAAAATGCCAGTGAACTACTGAGCATTGGTCATTTATAGAAAGGCGGCCAAATCCCTAATACTCATGTATCACATGCACCTCAATTTTAAAAGTAAATTTTGAAGGGAAAAGAAAAGAAAAAAAAAATTAAGCATAGCAGTAATCACTTGAATTTCAACCTTTGTAAACAGGAGATTTTATTTCCTTGAATGGCTAATCTTTTTCATGTCATATAAGCTTAAGAAAGATTATTATACAAGCAGTATTTCATCCCACTATTGTATACTGCAATTAAATCATTGTTTAACACTAAATTTTGTTTTGCAACAATTTAAGGAGTACTTTTTTTTTTATTTAAAAGTTCTAAGTACTCCTTGGAATTTTTTTCAATTCTAAGTAGTCTGTACGAGCTCTGCACCTATTAAAGTTAGGCAAAAATTTTGTTAAGCAGTAAATATTCATTTTTCGGCTTTGTCCAACATATAGTGTGTTAAATTTCAAATAAGTATTGGAAAAAAGGAAAAAAAAAAAAAACGTAGTTACAATTTCGATAAAATCTTACCTGATTCATTGGAATCTATTCTCAAAAGATAAATTGCTTTTAAAATGTTTAGGTATTTTACTCCGATTCATGATAGCACAAAATTATTTAAAATATGAAACTAACTTCTTTTGAATTGGTCGTTTAAAATTAATTTTGCTATTTTGTTCATATTTGAAATAAATTAAAAATAAATTTATTACATATATTTATAAATAATTAGTATGCAGTTAAAGATTATTATACTCTCTTAAAATATTTTCAGAAATTGATTATTAAATATTTTTATTTCATGTTTTGATGATTTCTGGTTGTTGTAACTAATATATTTAATTAGTTTAGCTTTTACTGTGCAGCGATTAGTTTTTGCTTTATAGAATTTTTTGAACAAATGCCAGAATAGCATTGTCAACTCTTAAATCACTACCTCAGAATATTATAGAACAATGTAATTTGCCCAGTAGCAGAAACAGTGCAGCATGGCAGCGGGCGCTGCAGATTATTTTAAACCTTGCAGATTAAACCACCAGGTTAAAGAGAAATGCTAGGCTTAAAAATTAGCTGAAATTTACTTTGTCTCTAGATTTATGGTATTTGTTGTATCCTTTTATTACAGTGTCGGCGAACCTTTTCACATGCGCATGCCGAAAATTCACAAACAATATCTATCAACATTGTACCGTGCCAAACTTATACAAAAATAATTTTGAGGTTTACGATATTTATACGAAATACTGGTTATAAAATCGGTTGCTTTTATGCATTAATATAATTAATAATTAAAAATCAAAATGGGATTTTTCTGTATACTACAGTCATCCATTAACTTAATAAATTTTTAATTCGTAAATAGGATTCATTTATGCAGTATGTACTGTAATAAGGGAGAAAAAAGTAAGAGTTTTCATTTCATTAATTTTAACTTACTAATAATGCAGCATCTCATTTTCCAAGTTGCTTTAAACAATGCACTAATAATGCGTTTATGAGACTTTTGCTGTTGTACGTTCGATGGAAAAAGCTCTATATCTGGTTCATATTTTGTTATTTTTACAAATGTACATAGCTAAATTGGATCCATTTGCCATTTTATAGCAGTGACTGTCAAAAGAAATTCATTTGAAAATTACAGTTCTTTAAATTCATATAGAAAGCCAAAGTACATGTCAAAAATGTTGCATAGCATCATAGGAAAAGAAAATTAACCCAATGTATTAATTTATGTTAAAAAGTAATTACATTATTTACGATAGTCTGCACATATGGAACACAATTTTATTGGTTTTAACAGAAATAAAAAATGAATTTTATCTGTATAACGATTACCAAACTTTTCACGTGCCTGAAAAATTAGATTACGTGCCAACTCTGGCACACGTGCCATAGGTTCGCCAACCCTGTTTTATTATATTTTCTTTAGAAATGCAAATTTTGCTTATTTTTGGGGTTTGTTATTTTTTATGATAGTAGACTTGGTCTAGCACTGTTAGGTTGCAGATAAATTTTAGTTTGTTGCAGACTAACGCTGAAAATTCTGCTTCTGGGGTAATTTGTTTATAATTTTCAAAATTCAAGAAAATATGTAACGATTCATTGAAACACGAGAGTATTTTTTAATTTAAGTTAGGCTCTGAAATTATGGAACTTTTTGTTTTTAACATCCTAAAATTTATAACTCAAAGACACCAAATCTATTTGTTCTTTAAAAATACCAAAAGATTTTTCATTGAATAGGTAGTATAGGTATAGGATTATAGGATGCACGTTTATTGAAGGAACAAGTACTAGAAAAATATATTTTATAAAAAATTGAAAAAGCAGTGGAGAGAAAAACAAAAAACCCACTTTGTGGATTTCAAAACAAATTTGGAATTACTATCTTGTAACTTGTCGAGAGAAAAACAAAAAAAAACCACTTTGTGGATTTCAAAATAATGAACAAATTTCAAAACAAATTTGGAATTACTATCGTGTAACTCGTCAAGAGAAAAACAAAAAACCCACTTTGTGGATTTCAAAGAAATGAACAAATTTCAAAACAAATTTGGAATTACCATCTTGGAACTTGTCGAGAGAAAAACAAAAAACCCACTTTGTGGATTTCAAAGTAATGAACGAATTTCAAAACCAATTTGGAATTACTGTTTTGTAACTTTAAGTTTATGGCACATGAAATTCTATCACAAATAAGAGTAGTGAATAGTTAGTTCAAGCAAGTGTAATATTCTTAAATCTGGCAGCCCTATTTAAGGTATTTTATAGAATGGCCAGGGGGTGCAATTATAATAAATATATTTTTAAATTGTGCTGTTAAAATTTTGTCAGTCAGCAATTTAAAACTCACTTGTTGTATGTTATATTTATTGTTATTTAAAAAATTCCTAAAATGAATCTTTAAAAAATTTCATGCACATAAGGGCTGAATGTGTAATGTTTTCAATTTTTTCTTTTTAACTAAAAGAATGCATTATTTTATTTCTTAGACATCTCGAAAATAATCATACGTCATGTATGAATATACAGTATGTAACTCGCTCAATGAGGATATTACTGATTTTATCTTAAGGCAACCTGCTCTAAGGGGAGTCAGAACCTTTCATTTTGATGAAAAAGTCTAATTTCAGATTTTTATCCTAAAATGAACCTTAACATTCCTAGAACATTGTGCCCAAATTTTTTGACAATCTCATAAATAGTAAAGGGAATATGGTTAATACATTTAGATGAAATTAATTTTTTTTTTTTTTTTTTTTTTTGTAAGTGAAATATTTAATTTCATTTTTCTTAGTTCATATTTTTTCACACTCTCTATGTAATTAAAATGCCAAGGCTTCCAAAATAGTTAAAAAATTGTCTGAAAAATATTTTAATGTATCTTTAGATTCTATGAGAGGTAACTAAGCACTGATTTTTTGATACCTTTGAAGTTTTTGTTTTAAAAAAGTCAACTTAAATATATGCAATTTTCACAAGTTTATTCCATATACTCCAATTATCAAGTTTTTCTTCTGATGTAATCCTTGTATTAAAAATTAAAAAAAACTGTAATATAGGCGTTATTTACAGAATAAATGTTTTTGATACAAAGTCCCCTTAAGTGCAAACATGTTTCTAATTAAGCAAATGCACTCCTGCACATTCATGTTTTAAAATTCTACTGCTTGGGTGAATTAGTTATGCACTAGATAAGCACAATAATGCACTGTTATTCTTCCAGCTGTAAATATAACTGCACGCAAGCAGCAATTGCTGCTGTATAAACTTGCATTCGTACATATCGCTGTTATTACGTATCACTGTCAGAAAATCTCTTTGAAACACAGATAAAAATATTTTATCCTAGTTTCATATAACATGCACCTGCAATAGTGAAAGTTATTATATTAGTCTTTAGAATTTCTTCTATCAATAAAGCAGTTTTTAAATGTTATGCTGTACAGTCAAGTTCCATTATAATAAAACCTGACAAAGCACATACAAAAAAGTCCCATTGACATTTTTTTTTTTTTTTTGCAATTCTTTAAACAACAACAACAAAAAAAATATCCCATTTTCCATTTATTAGAAAGGTAGAGTATTTACTTTGTTTTTACAATAAACACTGAACAAACTTTTTTTTTTTTTTTTTATAAAAGAATTTTTTTAAAAAAAAAGACTACTTTTATGCTTATTGAATTCATAAATTGATTCACTTGTATTTATTTTAAGTTAGAAGTACTTTACATTCAAGCAAATAGATATTGGTAGCACCATGAAGTTTGTTCTAATGGAACTTAGCTGTATCGAGGGAAACTAATTCCTTTAGACATCTAGATATCCCCCCGAAAAATTCCCAATTTCTTTTAGCCCTAATTACCTGTTACAATTTACATTATAACCATTTTTTTAAAATGAGAAATGCTGATGATTACCAGTTTTTTAAATTTTGATGAGTGTTCTTGTGTTTATTGCTCATTCGCTTATTGGAATCTAATTTCAGAAAAATATATTCAGATTCAGGCAATTCAATAACATGGAATGTAATTGTTTCTATTGTACAAGAAGCTGTACAAACGGGGAAAAAAAAAAAAAAAATGTTGCATAGAACAGGGGTGATTGTGAATTTATGAAAAAATACCTGAAATTTTAGCGAGAAAAAGTTTTTGTATGTAGAGATAAGATAATTTATTCCAGGAAAGTCCAATCCTCTCATTATGAAAAATATTAATTATAATTAGTAATTATATCAAATTTATATTTTAATCTTATTTTAAGAATTAAACTATCAGAAAAACAAGAATTCCGGTACTGAAAATGAAATAAATACCCGAGTTCAGGTACATTACCAGAACACAATCACCCTTTATAGACATAATTTTCAGCACAATATTTTTTTTTTGAGGGGGGGGGGGGGAATATAAAAATAAAAGGACTACAGGATTGATGATTATATGAAAAATAAGATACTTTATAGGTTTCTTGATATCTGCAACCATGTAAATCAACTGAACAGGAGGTCCAGATTTTAAAAACTTTCAAAGTTACTGCTTATTATTAAACCAAAATCATAAAAATTCACCAACGGTTTTTGAATTGAAAAATATCTAAAAATGACCTCATTCCTATTTTTACAAAAGAAAATTGCAGATTAATTAAATTTATTTTATTTTAAAAATAAATTTTAATTTGTGTATTATCTTAAATGAATGAGTGAAAATTCTTAAAATTAGAGCCATAAAAATTCTTTTAAAAACATCCAAATCTGATATTTCTGATGAAAATAGAAGGCAATCATACACGTTATCCTCCAAAAATCATTTATCTACTTTTATCGGTGTTTGCTAAAGAGTTCTGGGTGTTTAATTTACACAGCTTTATCAAAAAGTTAGATATTTAGAACTATTTTCCACACAATTTTTTATATTTTAAAATACTTTGTATTTTCTGCATAAATACTATCTACACTTGAAAAATATTTTCCATTTTAAGTTTCTTTTTTAATAACACACAAGGTATAACATACCAACTGTTTTAGCAGCATAACACAACTGATTATGGAGCAAAACTTTTTGGGCTTCAGTTTTTCAACTGCTTAGTGTTAAATGTTGATCTATTCCTTTTTTATGATGTTCTAATTTAACTGTATTGTTTATTATACAAGCAGTGATAAATGGAGAATTTTATGTATTGTATTTTCCTGTAAACAAACCTGTTTAGCTTTGAAAAGCCCCATGTTCAAGGTTTATTTCATGTACATAATATCATTATTCATTTGTTTTCTAAGACATACAGTCAGTGTAATAAAAAAGATATTTAAAAAGTGTCAGAGTATTTCTTTACTCATATTTTTTTATGACATTTTATTTAGAACTTTAATCAGGACTTGTTGATAGATTTAAACTGAATGGACAAAGCTAAATATCAGCTTTAACATAACTCATACTCATTTCTTAAATTAAAAAAAAAAAAAAAAGAACTTTCAGGATTGATACGGAAAAACAAAAAGGACCTACAAATTGAATAAACTAATGAACTACAATATACGTTTATGTATAGAGGAGTAATGTGAATGGCAAATTTGTTACAGTGAACTAAAAACTGGCTGCATTGAAACCAGTTTTGAATTCAGATATTTTTCTATGGGATGGATTTCTACAGCTCTGGGGAGATAATTTGCATTTGTAAACCATTAATAAGCATAAAATTCCAAATCATCTCTGGATTTGAATATCTTATGTATTACTGCTACAAAGTAACAAATAAAGTAGAAATGCTTTTAAAAATATGTAGTTTTTCAGAATTCAAACATTGCATGCTTGGGAGGAGGGGGGAGGATTTAAATTTCAGGGAAGAGGAGGAATTTAGATTATTGCTACAAAAAGGAGAATTTTTTTTTTTTTTTTTTTTAACAAAATGCAAAGTTTAAAAAATTTTAAACTTTGGAAAGTTAGGGTGGTGGGGGAGGTGCAAAAATTAAGCAGAAGAAACTTTGAGCGGAAAGTTCAATTAGATCAATGATTATTCAGGGTTCTTACTCATTTAACAAAAAAACTCAGTTATTTTCCAGGATCAATAATTTTTCCATGTCAACAAGAAACATTTTTAAAAATCTAACCCTTTAACAATTCTTCTTTTGTATCAAATTTCAAAATTGAACATCATTTTCTTTGTTTGTGATTTTTTTTTTTAGTAGTGTTTCTACTTTTTTTCCACCATCTTTCAGTTGCAGTTAAAGAAATTGAGCATTTTTTTTTTTTTTTTTAAATATATATATAATTCTCTGCTAATTTTTTAATGTTTTTCATACTTTTGTAAGGCTGCTGAGACTTGCCGACTCATGCTGCTTAGGGAAAATGTTTTCTGGCGCAAACATAGAAACCTGTGCAAATCATTTTCAACACTTTCTACCTAATGCAGATATTCTAGATTAATTTTTTTCTACCTGTTCAGTCTAAATTAGAAATAATTTTAAACCAGCTCATTTTGATAAGTAAAATCATTTTCTCAAAGATATTTTGCATTTTCAAACAAACATCACAAACCTAATCTAGCAATTGCTCAATATTACTGATAAGAATTCATAATGAAAGTGCATCTTCTTACATCCATTTAACAACACGGACATTTCGATTTCATCACAAATTTGAAGCTGTCACCAAATGCAGACTTCACGAGTGAAGAATAGTTGATCAATGAGAAAAATTTATTACACAAAATCCAAAGAATCTCTTAAGGGGCTACTTCAGTCATGCAAAGTCACTCACAACATAATGTTAAGCATATGGGCAGGCACTTTTAAAATATAGTGTTTACATTTCAATATTTTAAAATAATTTTTTTCAATGAATCGCTAAGGTTGATGTCTAGAAAGGCTGTGAACTTTTTTGATTTTACTTACAGTTTATTTTACTGAGGATACTTTCACTTTTGAAACCAGTTCTGTAATTTTTTTTTTAAACTTAGAAGTGCAAATGAGATTTTAAAAGAACCATTCAATAGACTAAACATTAGCTTGCAAATGTCTCCGTATGACTGAAGTAGCCCCTTAAATGAAGGAGAAACACAATTATTTTGTGAATGGATTACCCCACACAGGGGTGATTGTGAGTTCAAGAAAAAATATCTGAAATTTTAGCAAGGAAAAGATTTTGCATGGAGGGAGAACATTTAATTTATTGCACAGAGGTCCAAATCATTTCATTACGAAAAATATTACCTTTAATTATGTTTAGAAACTATATGAAATTGATGTTTTAGTCTCATTTTATTAATTTAACTATCAGAAAAACGAATTCCAGTACGGAAAATGAAATAAATACCTGAATTCAGGTATATTACCTGAACGCAATCACACCTGCTCACCACAATATTAGAAGACGTGCATAGTTTCTGATTCATGATGTTACAAGGCGTGTCTTAGTTTGATTTCATTATGAGACTACTTGAATTTCACAGGGTAACTAATCATTTTCCCAGGTTTTGCAATATATTTTGGACTTTCCCATGTAATTTTACAACCAAAATTTTCCCATTTAGTTTTCTTCGAAGCATGGGAACCCATTTTCTTTCTTTTTCTTTTTAGTACGTAGTTACAAATAGCGCAATAAAAACAAATTAAAAGTTTCAAAATTCTCCCCTTTCTCTACATGTGCTTTGTACAGAAGGAAGGGGAACTTAGATGGATGACTTTATTGTAAAAAATAAAACAGAAAAAAGTTTAGGGCACTTTTTTTATTCTCAAGGGCACATTTTGTGTTCCTAAGGACACTTTAAATTCGAGCGCACTTTTTTGATTGTTAAAGCAACGTTTAATATTTAAAAGTCAGGGCATTGTTGTTTAAGACAACAATGAATTAGTTTTTAGTATGCAAGCAAATTTTTTAATGATAATAATAAAAAAAAAAAGAGTAAAGGAACTTCTTTTGACCAGACTTGCCAACCTTTGAAAATGAGAAATCGTAGCACACAAAATTAAAATTAATCTGGAGGTTGGTTGGTTGGTTTTTCATAGCCATCTTTTGATATTTGTAAAAGGAATAAGGTTTCAGTCTTTCAACTCAATATAGTAATTTTTTTCCTCAAAAAATTTTTACAACATTTTTAGAATTTCTTCTCGTTTCACAGCGGTTTTTGACATTTGTAAAAGGAACCTGGTTCCAATTTCTTATCCCAGTGCAGTAAATTTTGATGAAATGCGTGATTTTTTTTCCGCGATCGTTTCAGGATATTTCCAATTTTTTTCCAATTGGGGAAATTCCTTTATTCTGCAAGAAAAAAAAAAAATTTGCGAACTTCCAAGAAATTTCAAAATATACTTGCAGAAGAATCATAAATCTGTGGAAGAATTTACAGGAGGAAATACTGCACAACATTTTTCATTATGCAGGACTTTCCTTTTCTGTGGGAAAATCGTGCGATTTTGCACACTATTTCAAAGCTTGCCCCTCAAAGAACACACACACCCCCTCCAGAAATTCTTAAAAACCCTGTTTGTAAGGAAGGGAATTCCTGTACTATAAATATATACAGAAATATGATTCACTCGTGGTTAATATACATAAAGAGAGTTTTATGTTAAAAAGTTTGTTTTGTAGACCAGATTTTTTTCCCCCGTGAACATTTTTTAATGTCCGAATTTTCGGGCTAATGTTTCGGAAATGAATACTTTGAAATTTTGGAAATTTCGGAACAGAATCATTCCTGAAAAATATGCTGCGTGGGATAAAAATCGCAACTAGAAACAAAAAAAAAATGCATTTTTGTTTTTTGCAAAAAATCTTAGTTTAAGACCGATTTTCATAGCAACGTAGTTTATAGGTCCAAATCGTAGCAACTACGATTTTTTCGTAGCAGTTGGCAGGTCTGCTTTTGACTGATAGGCAGGAGTGCTATTTTGTAAACTAAAGGGTAGGCAGGCAGCCAGTGTTCCCAGGTGTCCCGAATTTCAGTGGCTCCAAGACTTGTCATGTGGTAACTACCATGCAGGATGCTAAAAGTCCTGATTTTTCAAGATGCACAAATTCTTTCCGTACCATGCTATTCATTAATCTGCATCGAGTGGAATTTAATACAATAAAACCAGAGAATACAGAACCTGTCTACAACAGAAAATTTCTATAGTCCTTTGTATAGGAATATCTTACAAATCTACCTGTCTATGCGAAAGACTGTCTAAAATGTAATATTTTGCAGTTCATGATAATTCTGTTTTCACAGCGGTTACTGTACTTTAACTGTGAAACGGGACTTGTTTATAACAGAATACCAATTTAAAAGTAAAAAAAAGGCATTGTCCTAGCGATTCCGATTTTACCATGCAAGATTGTTGTTTATTTAGTATACTAAAACCTGCTAAGATGGAATCGAAAGACACAGGAGAAAAATATTGTTTTAAACAGGTTTTGTGAAATCAAGTAAAATTTTATGGTATTCTTATCATAGGGATAAGGAAATTTTTTTTATTTAAAACATGATTCCATTATAGACAGATTCTGTTTTAATACGGTTTAGTGTGTTTTTGTGCCCCAATTCAGAAGTTGTCGTCCCCCTTTTTGTGATACTGAACCTGGTAACACTAAGTGCAGAACTCTGCTGAAACTATCTGGGGGAAACTCTGAATTAGGACAGAAAAAGATATTAAAGAATTTACAAGACTTAAATTTAGAGTGTTGGATATGAAGGGGAAGAATTTAGATAACTGATTATTTACTGTTACAATAAAGTGGCAAAAAAAAAAAAAAAAAAAAAAAAAAAAAAAAAAAGATTTCTAGAAATTTTAAATTTTGTGAGCTGGAGGACAAAGGAGATAAGATTAGATGACTGATTCTTTATTAACATTAACTAAAGATTTTCAATTAGGACAGAACAAACAAAAAAGGAGAAGGGGTTAATTAGATGATTGATTCTTTATTAACATTACTAAAGATTTTCAATTCGGACAGAACAAATAAACAAACAAACAAACAAACAAAATAATGTTAAAACTCTTAAGACTAAAAAAAGGTCAAGGTAAAGGGAGAAGGAGTACCAGATGGAAAGTTAAAAAAAAAATTGTTAGTAAATTTAAAGATTTTTAAACTGTGTACTGTGGGAAATGAAGGAGGGGATTGGGGGTCAAAGGAAGAGATGAATTTAGATGCATAAAAAAAGCAGAAATCTTAAAATGGAGACAAGATTTTCATCCTTTATTAATGAATAATAGAAGAGTAAAATCAATAATTTTTAAGGAACTTTTAAAGATTAAAAATTACTTAAACAGTATCAACCCTGTCTAATATTTCAGCAGCACAATTAGCCTAGCTTTCAATGTTTAACAACAAACTGCTTATCCCCCCCCCCCAAAAAAAAAGGGAGAAAGCCACAAAACTCAGTTTCAATATCAAAACATTTCCCCAAACATCTGAATTCTGAATACGGTTTGTTATTAAAATCATTTTAAAAGGAAAGAAAAAAGAAAAATAATTTTCCTATTTGGTTGTTTATATAGTAAATAAATTTTGGCTATACAGTAATTATGTTATTTTAACATAATAAAATGACATAATAAATAGACTAAACATTCTATTAGTTTCAAATTGTTTAGGTGCAAGAAAAGCTTAAGAATATTTTAAGCTTCAAAAAGTCAAATCAACCTCACTTAAAATTAGTCTTTTTCTATTTATCAATGAAAGTTATTGGAAAACTTTATGTGGGAAATCTGAAAGCTCCTATATAACCCTACTCCATTTAGAATTGTAGATTTGGATACCAGAACTGGTACATATACTGTAGTTACAGAAACTATGGTTTAGAGGATTTTTAATTTCATAAATGTAATATTGTCATTACAAAGGAGAAATCTCATAAAAACAGGGAATACAGAAGTCAGTCTACTTATAAATTCAAGGAAAAAATGTATACATATGAAGAATTTTTGAGCACCAATTTTGCATTGAAGAATAATCTAGCAAGATGTAAATGTGTAGTGATGATTACAAATCAATAATGGGAGATAAAACATGATTCAAGTTGAAGGTATTTATTCGCATAATGCAGTTTTATCACATTCCAATGCATTTTGTTGCCAAAATACATTATCATAAAAACTATCACAAGAAGAAAGTTATGTTGCAGAACTGATTTGTGGTCGCTTTTCACAGCTATCAAAATAATAAATATACCACACATGACAGCAAACCAAGATGTCAATTTACATATACACAAACCAATTTAAAACTTCAAACATACTGCCAAAGCACAAGTTCATTTGAATGCGTAAATATTATTGGCAAATTAAAAGGAAAAACAAAATTATACTGTAAAAAAAAATTATATAAATTGTTTTAACCACTCCAATTTTAAAAACAATTTCTTTCAGAACTTCCTTGAATTTACTTAAAATAATGCACCCCCACCCCCTTAAAAACAGAAAACACCCAACTTTCTTTACTCATGTCACAAGTTAATATTTCTTGATCATGTAATATAGACGATTGCCAGTTGTAATTGAAATGCTGATTATGTTAATCTATTTTACTAAACAGCATTTAACTTTATTACAAATGAAACAATGACTTGCAAGATTAACAGCAGAAGCCCCGCCCCCCTCTTTTCTAATTGTTGTTTATGGTAATTTACCAATCTAAAATTAATATTTGTTTAAAAAGAAAATATTTCTTTTATAATGATAGGAGTATAAATTAGGTTCAATTATTTGTACAACTCTAAACAACTATTTTTGTTCTTTTAGAAATATAAAAAATAATATATTCCACAGCTAATATGAATCACATTACATTAAAAACTAAATTAAAAAAAAAGAAAACTGAACACAAATAAAACCAAAGAACCTTGGGATTTTTAAGACAGCAATATCACAAATCATACAATGGATTTGGTCAATTTAAATTTATTTTTTTTTCTCTTTCACAGAGAGTAGCAGGCAGCAAGTGAGAGTATAATAATGAAATGATTGAAGGCTTTGCATATGGAAAGAGTAATTGTCCTCATCTTCTGCTCATACTGGGTTTTCAATGTCTTTCAAAATCCTCTTGCGTAGGTGTTCCTTATAGCTCTGGATGGTTCCTTGCCATTTTGTCACAGTTTGGTTTTCACACACCCAGATCTCTTTAGCAACCTAAAATAGAGAAACGTACAATACAATGAAGAAAAATGTATAATCATTGACATGCTTTTCTGAATTAACATTAACCCATTTATGCCTAGCGTCCCATTTTTAGGACGTTTCAAATTTTAATGCATTTGTATAATTTTCTTCTTTATAATATGAAAATTGCATGAAATCATTATTTATAAATGTCTTTATCTATAACCGAGAGATGACAGCACAAGGTGGATATTTATTTGCTTAAATTAAGGCTTTTTTTCGGTGTTTATAGATTTTTAATTTTTCAAGAGGGCAAAATGTAAAAAGTAAGTTTATTTGTATTTTTTCTATCATGGACGCAAAATCACAAGTTATAATCTTAGCTTGTGGACTTTTTTGAAATACGTATTTTTTTAAATTGTGAAATCAAATGTTCAAGCCTATTTTTTATGCATTTTTGTAATGTACAAAATATAGGGTTCTAGGCACAAATGGGCACATTTTTGTTAGAAATTTAGGAGAAAATTATTTATGCAATCTCCTTTTGAAGATATTTATGAAATAAATTGTTATTAAGTCTGCAATACGATTATTCGTATTTTATTATTAATAATAGTTATAACGTTATTAGTCTCTGCAAAGAAATAAATATATTTTTTTTGTAGTTCATTAAAATACTAATTATAGTACATAATATACAATTTAAAAACATTTTAAATATAAATATAGGTAAAATATATAATTATGCATATTATTCTACTAGAAATACTCATATTTAGTTGTTCTACATTTTATCAAATAAATACAAAAAAAATTAAGCTTAATTTTTTTAGTATTTTTCCAGTTCATTTTGCAACATTTTAAAGTGATTTTACCAAAAAATTTGAGAAAACAAAAATTCAGGCACAAATGGGTTAATGTATAAATCTAATAAGTGAGTTTAATTGCATTTACCGATAATTAGGGTTCAATTAAATATTGGGCTTTGTTTTTAGTTTTATTGATAATACTACTGAATATTCAACCAGGACCAAAACTATCTGTGCTCTCAAAGCTTGTTTCTTCCTTCTGGAATTTTCAATGTCACTCAGTGATTTGAGCTTTATTGGTTCAAATAAGAGACTGCTTATTTATTGCTAGGTTCTTCAGATATATATTTTAAATTATCAGTTATCACTGACTCAAGAGGCGAGTGTAATGAATACATGACTAAACTTTTAAAATGCTTTGCACGTACACATTAAAATCTGCAGACTTAATTGTAATAGAAACTATTTAGTTTGAAAGTACCAGAAATGTGTAGAATAAAAGTAGAAAATAAAACAGCTGATGATAATTTACAAAAGTTATTGTAAAAGATAACATGAGGTGTATACCTAAAACATTTTTTAATTAGATGAAATTTGTATAATTGCAAAATCATTCTGTGTTATTGAATAATTATTTATATTTTGTTTTGTATGAAAATTAGAAGTTTTGGTCAGAGATACAGAGAACCAACTTGAGGATAACGTTTCCAAATAGGGTTGCCATTCAAAACTTTCTTAGGGAAGGAGGTCAGGCAAAGATTTTTTTTTTTTTTTTTTTTTATGTGAGCAAACATTTATCTTGATCTTGTTGAGCACATCTGAGAAGAAATTAATGTAGTTTTATTCACACATATATATTTCTGAAATTAGTTAGAAATTAGTACTCAATATTAAACATGTCTCACTTTGAGAATGCTGAAATGGAAAATAGAATTCATAGTTATTAATTTCTAGCTTTAAGTGTTTTAATATTAAATTTTCCAATTTTAGTCAAATCAGACACATTTTCACTTTTGTACAGTTTTCTTTTCCCTGACCTATGGCTTACACATTCTTAAATATCACATTGCTTTGAAGGGGCAAAAGAACTCCCTTAGTCTCCTCCAAATCGCACACTTGTTTCTAAAGAGCCACAAACATGTATTAACACACAAGATTAAAGTATTAATAATATTCATTAAATTTGTTATTTTTAAATCAAAGTAATGTTTAATGAATAATTATGTACTACCGTTTCTATGTAAATATTGTTCAGATAACATGCATATATAACTGTATGATTGCCTTTTGAGCTATAGCATAGCTGCCAACCTTCCACTAATGTTCCATAATGTCTGGTTTAATTTGACCCCGGTTAACCACATTTCGAACCAGAATTTTTTTTTTTCATGAATGCTTATTTATTTAATCCCAAGTTTCTACTTGGAACATATTTAATTTAATTTCTTAAAAAAAATTCTGGTTCAAAACGTATTAAACCAGGGTCAAATTAATGCAAGTATTATGGAAGACTAGTTTGAGGTTGGCACCTACGCTATAGAAACAAAGTGGGTGCAACTTTCCACACCAATTAAAATATAGGTTTTGCATCCAGCAGGTCATATTATTTTTATATGAAAAGTTTTCTTGAGAGGCAAGAGGGAAAACCTTTCAAGTAGCTTATTTCAATTAATTTAAATGCAAAATATTACAAAATAAAAATCTGTGTATAGTTAAAAATTAAATATCCATTATTCAATTTGTTCTATATTTTAAATTACATTGTTAATTAACTATTAGTTGTTATAAAGTAATAAAATATAAAAGTTGTACTACTTCTGCTTTGTTTTTATTTGAAAGTTATACATTTATGTATCCCGGTTAAAACACTTTTAAAGAGTGGACAAAAGTCACTGTAGTGATTCAGTTCCTGATGTTGAGCAATACATTTGTATGACACTATCCTGATATGTACTGATGCTGCATTCTATCCAGCACTAGAGATGGGTATTATTTAACATAACAGGATAAATATTCGTAATATTAACCTAAACTTATTATTCAGTAACAGATTAAAGCCTCTGTTAATTTTGGAATGCCTCGTATGATAAGCATAAAAAAAAGGGGGAACAAATAGCAAAGCTGAAAATTATTTTAGAAATGCATATTTATAGAGTAATAAAAATTAAATTATCGAAAAACTGTTTCCTAACTTGTAAATCTGATCTGAATCTAAGACAAGAATTTTTACTACTACAGAAAACAATAAATACCCCAACAGCATTTAAAACGCTTTTGAGAGAGAGAAAAAAAAAAGCAGACAAACTCTTTGTGAAAGAAAAACTACTCTTTTCTTACTACAGACTTTTCTTTTGATGCATGAGCGTCCATCGACGATACCAAGACATTAAAAATCAATTTGGTCTGAACTAGGTACACAATCAGAGCAATCTTTGTCCGTTTGATATCTCTAAAGATCACCTGAAAAAAATCTCTCAAAAGCTATTGGTTGTCCTGGAATGTAACTGCATTCACAAACGTATATTAGTAGATATTTTCAATTGACAGTATGGGTATTGTACGGATATTTAAAACATCTTGTTTCGATTCTTGTCAGAAGTTATTTTATCTTTCTAATGTTTTATAACACTCACAGTTACAAACATTAAAACATCAGAATAAGTTTTTATAATAATGAAAACCATATTTATTCAAACCAATGGTTGGAATATTGGAATTGAAGTGGAGATAAATATATTTTTAAGCATAGAGTATGTGAAGAAGAGATTTAAGCTTAAGGATCACGGTGATGCTTGTAGGTTATTAAAAAGCTAGGAGATAATGTCAGCTATGTTTGGTCATAATTTTAATGGGAAGGAATCTGAAATGATTTCATTTGTGTTGGGAGGGTTGAATTAAAGAGATTTATGGATTTGATTGTTGATTTAAAAAAAAGCTGTTTTATCACATGGGAGACAGTCTTTGGCCGGTGTAGTTAGATGGATAAAAAGGTGGCAGTTTTTTTTAATTTGAATATTTAAAAGAGATATTACTGTGTACTCATGGTATTTGGGAAGGAGGGAGAGGTGGGATTCTGGCACTACAATTTTTGTTTTTTGACCAACTGTTTATTATTATTTTGTCATTATTGCGTTGTTAGAAAATGAGAATTGGAAAACATTTCTGCAATTTTATTTTACTGAAAAAAAGAAAGAAAATAGCATTGTGAGGGCACTTAATTTTATTCCAATTGTAATTAATTTGAAAAACATACTTGTATGCACAAAATTTGTTTGGATGAATTTCATTTTATTAAAAGTTCATAAATAATATTTTGTGTTCTTGTGGGATTAGCTTTGAATATGCGTTGATAGATATGGCTTCGGGGAAGTCAAGCTTCAAGTCAAGGTACCAACGAAATGATCAAATTTTTGTTTTTAAGAAATCGTGTTATTAAAACTGTGTTTATTTTTATGCAAGATATTTCTTATCATTTACAAAAAGTTATTTTCTAAACCGTTAGTTTTAGAGGCATAGTACCAATTGCAAAAATGTTTTAAATTTTGTTCTGCATCATATAAAAATCAATTTACATTAAAATAATTATTTTTTAAATAGTTAAGAAATTGCAAATTTTACATAATGTTCTATAAGTTATACAATTTCCTATAACTTTCATTTAGAAAAAAATTATCTGTGTTTTAACAAGTAAAACAGCAAAAAATTTATTCTTCTATGGGCAAAACATACTGAGTATGATATTTATGAATTTTCAATGCGAAAAAATGTGTTTTTAGTGCCAGAAAATGCTGATAATGCGTGAAATCCAAAGTATAACTATGTAAGTTTTGGGTCTTGCAAAAATTAAGTTTTTAACCACAAGCTGATTTTAATGGTGTAGATTTATTTCAACCAAAACAGCGTCTATACTTACGTCCAAAAATTATTTCAGATATCTTCTTTACAGGCCTTCTAATTAAAATGTCCGTTGACAAGATACTCATCTATTAGTTATACGTTACAAAAATAACAGGTTGTTGAAACCTGTTACCTGCGCAAGTGCGGAATGATGTAATCTGTTAACCAAAAGTAACTATTTCCCATCTCTATCCAGCACAATAACAGATGCCAGTTATTCATTTTTATATCATTCACCGAGAAACCAACGAACTAGACATTTTTGGTAATATTGTTTTAGGACCCTTATATTTTGCATATTCACTCTTCATTTTTTTTTTTGAATCAGTGGGAATTCATCATTTACCACTCATAAGACGATTAGTTTTTTCAGCGTTGTTTGCATTTTCTTTGACAAGCACTCGACCTCTCTACTGAACTTCCTTTGTATTTGTTTTTTCACAGTGAGTGTTTTATTAGACATTAATTCATTACTTCGAAAAAGAGAAGCCCAAATTTGATTATATTGAAGACATAACAACTGTTTTATATTTCGACAATTTGTGTAAGCATGCTGATTTTTCAGACACTACATCTTCTGCGTTCTCTGTTGCCTCTTCCCCATTAATATTGTTGTATAAGATTTCATATCTAATTTTAAACTGGTGCAACCACACAGTTGACGGCTCAAATTTTTCGTTGAGAGTTTTTGCTATTCGTAAAGCTTCTGTTTCACTACACATCAGATTTAAATTTAATATAATAGTTAAAACAATATCCTTACATGGCATCATACTGTTTAACTTTTACTTACCTCCATTTTCTTGGACAAATAAGCAGCTGCAATCTCTTTTTTTTTGTTTTTTTGTTTTGTTTTAGCAAGATACATAACACCAATTCTGAAATATTTATGCTGCAAATGCTTTTTTAAATTTTCGCATGGCTTTTAGACATATTTTTGTATAATGTCCAATTTATCTGAAACACATAGAGCCTTCCTTTTAATTCTATAAGTATTCTTTATATCAACAAATATATGCTAAATTTAAATTTGCTAAAACTTGACAACACGACACACAAGGGGCAAGTAACGTACTGGCCATGTATAAAACAGCAGCAGACTGGCACCAGAAGAAAGTAATGAAAAAATAGAATTGAAAGAACGTTTCCCTTTCTCTTCAATTGTGTTTAAGATTTGTCTATCTCTCTCTTCAGTAAAAACATATACAAAGCAAGATTGAAATAATATTAAGACACAGAATCAAAGAAGAGCTGCAGTGTTGCTAATTTAGTGCATTTGTGGTGTATTCAAATATCTACCATTATTTCAGATCAGTAATATTTTATTATTCAAACAGCAGTGCCAATTTAGTGAACTTTTTATTTAAATATCTACCACTATTTCTGAATAGTAATATTAACATTCATCAATCTTATTATTAAAAAAAGCAATTATTACTATTTGGAAATAGTGGTAGATTACTGAATGCATACAGAGAGAGAGAGAGAATGGCAGTCATCACTTAAACTTTACCTTTTTAAACATGAGCAGATTTTTATTTTACTTTAAAGGGTTATCATGCTTTTGCCATACATGCTTAAGGAAGATGCTAATTCAACCATGCCAATACTACTTTTATATACAGTCCTCCCCAATTATTCAGGTCACGGATAATCGAATACCCCGCTTATTTGAATAGAATCCTCCAGAACCGAATTTGTTCCCATTGGTTCTATGTTATTTTTCCCCACTTAAATCAAATACCTTTTATGAACGTCCCTACTTAATCGAATAACAACTGTATGACCGATGCTTGAAAATAGGTGCGGAAAGCACGTTTCAGCTGGAATTTCCTTCCACCTTTTGTCAATTTCGGTTCCTTTACGCTGAAAACAAATTTTCAGTTCTTCCTGCAATGATTTCGGCCGGTAGGTGTATAATGGACAGGTCAAATGATTTCCCCACCTTGATCTCCCCACCATCACTTCTTGCTGTTAGCCAGACTTTAATGCCATAACTTCGAGACTCGAGATGGTAAGTTGTGGTATTTTGCACTCATTCGAAAAATAACTTTATATTTACTCCTTTAAAATTCCACTTAAACAAACCATTTTAAACGATTTTTTAAGGCAGTATAAGTAACGTAAATTAGAAGTAGAGTTTTGACCCAATTCAAAAGAGCTGCATTAAGTGTAATGTAAATCATAAATACATATACTGACATTAAATTAATACGTATTTACTTTATATTAGCATTTGTATTTATTTTAGTTTATGTTATTTTGTTAACGATTTATTATGCTGTTAATTAAATATACCGTAGATGGTTATTTTGTCTTTTTATTACACATTAAATATTACAGTTATGATTACCCGTTTAATCAAACACCCCGCTTAATCGAATATTATTTATGGAACTGACAATATTCGTTTAAGCGGGGACGAATGTACTTCAATAAAATCATTGATCAAAGTTAAATTTTGCTTCACCATAATTTAAAGAATTTTAAAGTAGTATTTTATTCATTTAAGGAATTCTAAATACTATGTGGAAACTTTTTCATTTCTAAATAGGTTAAAGAGTGTCAGTATGAATCCTGCAATCAATCATAATTTAATTAATATTAAACTTTTAAATGATAAAAGAGTACCCTCTTTTAGACTCTCTATTTATATTTTCTGTGTTTCAGTGTTCAAAATATTTCGTCGTTGCAGTTTCACAGCCCATCGGCATATTTCCGTGACAGTGGTATCATTAATTACATTATTTTTTAACTCATATACAGCTATAACGACAAGGAATATTTGGGCATTTATCACCAATGGCTGGCTAACAGAAAAAGCCTTAAAATCCACTAATTTATAATTAAGTTGCGATAAATTTATCTTTAAAAACTTAAAATTACATGTGATGTTTTAATTACTTGATAATAAAAAATGTAAAAAGTTGTTAAGCTACATTATCCAATTCCCAGCACTTTCAGCTATATACATATCCATCTTCAGGGAAAACTGATGTTACTAACATCTTGTTTTCAAATTTCTCTCACCTTGATGTGGGAAGAAGGGAAAGCCTATTTTCTCACCCTTCTATCCTTTCTCCCCCACCTCTCACATAAACCCAACAGTATGTGGCACTGCCCAACTAGCTCGGATGAAGAAATAAGACTTTCCCTGTATAGGTGTAAATTAGCGGTCGCCACTCGCCACGTGGCGATTAAAGTTGTAAAAGTGGCGATTAAAATATCGGCCATCGATCGCCACTATAGTCGCCACTCACCAAGTGGCGATAAAAAAAAATCTGTTACCGATCACCAACTGAAATACAACTTTTTTCATGGAAATATGCATCTCTACTTTGATTACATCTAATTAGCAAACTGATTAATTCTTTTTCCTACCTGATGCAAGAAGATTGCAGCGATTTAGCTGTATTTTCAATATTTCAGTTTTTCGCCATGCTCGCTCTTCAGTTGGATTATTTTTTCAAGAAATATAGTTTTATGCAAAATATATTCATCAGCTTTGATTCCACATGTATTTCACATAATTTATTCCTTTTTTTTTTCACTGGATGCAAATGCAAGTGGATTTTAACCCTTTCGGGTCTGGTTTACTACTAATAGTACATGTCTTTTCATCAAGTATTATTTTGTCTTAAAAATTACTTTTGTTACTATCTACACATAGTAATGATAGTATATGGCTATGCTTTTCTTATTATGAGTTCATTTATGTTTGGACATTTAGTAATTTATTTTATACATATATTTCACTCTTTAAATTTAAAATATAGGTAACTTTTCTGAACATCGTGTGGTAAAGCACAAAAAACATTATAAAGTTGTAATATCTGTTAAACCTTCTTGTAATACGAGATTTTCCAAACGTCTCCGAAAACTCTTAACCTATTATCATATCAGTAAATCTATTTGGATAGCTACGATTAAGATTATTAAAATAAAAGTAATTTTGTTCTCAAAATTGAAAAAAAAAAATTGGACCCTAAAGGGTAAGGACATTACAATATCTTCAATGTGTTTGATCAGTTAGCTTATTTTTCTGCAAGAGATACTGTTTAATCCTGCGAAATACACTCACCAGCTTAGATTTCCACTGTATGTAATGTATATGGTATGTTAACACATTTAATTATTAACTAAAATCGAAATAGCATTTTACTGTGTTTTGTTTGATTTTTTTTTTTTTTTTTTTTTTTTTTTTTTGTATACACCTAATCTTGGGACAGACCTTAGTTGTCAATGGAGATTATACTAGAGAGGAGTGTAAGTCCGCGACAATAAATAGTTCTGTACAGAATCTGAAAGAAATGGCATATTAAATCTTTTTTTTTTTTTCCACATTTTTATATGAAAAATGATTGACTCATTAATCAAAATCGATTGAGCGTAACATATATTCATTTTTATGTTAAATATCTAATAATAATCAAGGAAATGTATTTATTCGCAAGGAAGGATTCTGGCGAGAATTTTGCGCGGTGCAAGCAAATGGCTAGTAACCTTAGACCCCCAACTGAGATCTGCGGGGTGATGGTCAATAGATAAAGCCTCCTCTTATTATTAGAGATAGTAGATTTTTGATGTCCAATCAAAAGTTTCTTTTTATAAACTATTAAGTATAGAGAAACATTTTCGGTGGATTCGAATTTTTCGGAAAATTTCACCCCAAGTACATACTCAATATATGGCTGAGACATTTAAAATAACAAAGAAATTTATTTTTTGCAAATTTAAACGAATAAAAGAAGCTCTTTATTTTAAGACTGTTCTCATAAAACTATTTTCCCCCGCCCAAGAACAGGAAACTTTCTATTTTAGGGCTTGTTTTTAAACGTAAAAATAGGATACTTGCAGGCATGATATTTGAAGGGATTTGAAATCGAACAGTTTTTCTTAGTTTCCGGTAAATTAATTACAAGCAATTGTTATCTAAGAATGTATTTTTATTTCTTTAATTTACTGGACAATCGCGTTGGATAGAAAATTTTAGTGGATTAGACAATTTCATCTCAAGTAAATATGAAGCACCTGGAAAGAATATGTAAAATAACAAGAATTTTCGTTTTTGTGTAAATTAAAACTAATCTTTTTTTTTTTTTTTTTTTTTTTTTCTCATGGGGCTTTTCTTAAGTATATTCACGATATAATTTCATAATTTCTATCTTTCTGCAAACAGAAGTTTAAACTATTCTTATTTTACTTAGAAAGAATTGATGAGCAGTTAAATTAATTTGTCTTTTAAACAATAGTATAAATTCAATATTTTAACAGTATTTTAGACACAAAAAACAAGAAAAACTTCACCAGTTATTCATAATGCATGCTACAGTTTTATGCATAAATGTAAGTTAATTTGATTTGATAAGTAAAATTATAATTTAACTTGACATAAATCAATCAGGCTCGTACGAAATGGGGGGAGCGAAAGGGGGCAGTCGTCGTTTCGGAACCGGTTTCGAAAGTGAAAGTAACTTAATAAAAATTATCTGCAACCAAAATTGAAAAAGTAAAAAAAAAAAAAAAAAAAAAAAGAGCGATGTAGATATCGACCTCATCTATCCAATGCAAAAAAATATTTACAAATTCCGAGGTGCAAACGAGATATTAGAAAATAAACTCCCCATAGGGTTAGCATTAGTTCGCGAATGTCTTCGTCTGTAGGGACAGGAGCCTTACACGTGAGTTAATGTTAAACCAATGGGAAGGTTCTTTTCTAATATCTCGTTTGCATTTACACATTTTTAAATGTTTTTTTTTTTTTTGTTGTTGTTGTTGTTGGATGGCTGAGGTCTGTGGTCTACATTCGCCCGCTGCAGAATGTAAGTATGAAATAAGCTAAATTTAAAAAAAAAAATTGACAGAATTCTCCATTTAAGACAATTTTTAAACATACTCAGAAGCAATAAAATAATACAACAATTAAGAAATATTAAATATTCAAAAATAGATTTCTACCAACATTTAACAAAATTGACAATTCAAAAAAAAAAAAAAAAAAAAATCCTGCCACAGGGTCTCTGATTCCTTTTGGATAAATTAAAAACACGTGAATGTAAAAAGAAAATTAAAGAAAAAGAATTAAAAATTCTTTGCCACGGTAGGTGTTGAGGAAGGCAAGGCAGTTTTTTATCTTTCATTTTTAACAATCAGAAATGAAGAAAGTTTCGTTTAAAATTAATTTTCAAAAACCAGAGAGAGGCGGTGGCCCTTCCTGGCCCCTCCCCAGCCGGCGTCCCTAAAGGGGATTTTTCTTTTCTTTTTTATAATTTTATTCTAAATGTATTTTGGCTGTCTATCATCAACCGGAATTCTTTCAAGAATATAAAAAAAATCTGTGTGGAACGGGAAAAAACTAATTAATTGGTAAATTCAACTCACACAAATTTATTCCTCCAAACAACGATAAACAGCCTGGCGATCCAAGAACATACTTCAGCAGTAAACAAATAATATAAATTAAATCCGAAAAAGGATTTTCTGCGCGCCAAACTCATCGCTATATCCCCCAGTATGGAAATCCTACAACGCCAGAGTCGGTAAAAAGGCTCGCTTAGTATAATGACCATTGACAACTAAGGTTTGCCCGAAGATTAGTTGTTGGAATTTAGATTTAGTTACTAACCTTTTATGTAAAAAAAGTAACAGTAATCTGATTGATAATTCTGTTTATGAACATTTACAAATAATCCAAAAATATGTTCTAAAAAAATTAATATAACAATTTTGTAGTTTTAAAGTAATTTTCTTGAATTTCAACTGCGTCCCTATTCTTATCATGAATAGTTGGCTGGTATAAAACTCTGATTTACAGAAAATATTTATATATACAGCGATTATAGTTTATCTAGGTGCCAAGAAAGTTTGAAACATTATAATGGCCACTAACTTTTAAAAGTGGCCACTAATGAAACTGAGTCTACCGGCCACTGGCTACTAACTCTATTTCCCAGTTTTCACCTATATTTCCCTGCTTCCCACATCAAGAGAGAAAGAGAAAGTTAAAAGAAGGCATTAGTAACATCAGTTTTGTATGTTGTCCCTGAAGATGGCTATGTGTATAGATGAAAGTGCTAGGAATTGGATAACACCTTTTGACATTTTTTTTATCCTCTTAAGTAATAAAACATGTGTAATTAAAATTTTTACAAAATTCCATCTTTATATACAAGCTCGTTAAAAAAAAATAGTTTAAAAAAACTTCAAAACAAACAAATAACAAAATAGAAATAAAAACGCAAGATATTGCATATTTTACTCTTACAAAAAAAAATAAAATGCCATACAAAACTTTGATTTAATGAAAAGAATTTACATAGCAAATGAATAACTAAAAAACTCACACTAAGATAAAAAGCATCTTTTCATTATGAAAAGATGCCAAACTTACCTGACTGATGAGTCTGAAATCGTGACTCACTAAAACCATGCCTCCTACAAAATCATTGATGGCTTCTGCTAAGGCATCGATTGTCTCCATGTCTAAATGATTGGTGGGTTCATCAAGCAGCAGCAAATGAGGAGTTTGCCAGGCTAACCATGCAAATACCACTCGGCAACGCTGGCCATCAGACAACTGTCTTATTGGGCAAATCTATTAAAAGAAAAAACAAGCAGGTAAGTGTGACCACAGATCGCACAGACAGTTTCATTTAATATTCCTTTTAAAACACTTTATCCTTTTGCAAAATCTGTTAGTTTCACATTTCACAGCCAGGGGGCACACTCTATTCTAAACAAACCTCTATCCGACCAAAACTTTGTTTTACAACCTATCAGTAGATATATTAGTCGAGGGGATCGGGCCCATAGCACCTGAAATATGTAGGCACCCCCTGGAAATAAAAAGTAGAACTAAAATATGTAAGGCTATGGCACATAATATGAAAGAGTGGTCAAAGGGCAATGATATATCACATGAGGGTGTCGGCAAAAGTTAGAAAAGTGCCCTCCCGGGTGAAAAGGGGAAGTTAAATTGCTTAAAATACGCAAGTTACGTAGGGTCCTCATTTTTTCCATGCCAAACCAGAACTGGTTTTATTCTTCTTACTCTTCACGGGCCAAAATTTTCATTCCTGGTTTTGATCCAGCCCGTATGAAAATCCTTGTCTTGGCATGGTCTGGTTTATTCAAAAATCAGTAAAATTTGCCCTGGGCCAAAAATTTTTGCAAAAAGTGCACACATTTTTAAATCACTATCATTCTAGAATTCTAGACATTAAAATTTGTTCTTTTTAAAGAATAGTAGATTTCTAGGCTTATTAAAATAGCTAAATTAAAATACAGTAAAACGTAAAAATGAACCTGCATATGACGGAATCCTGTCATAAACTGAAAAATGTGTTGATCCATGCAAAATTAATGTACTAATATGTGAGAAAAGATTAGATAATCAGGGGTGCAGAGTCATGCCCATTTTTGAGCGAAAGTGTCAGAGTCAGATCTGTTGAAATTCCTGGAGTCGTCCATTTTTCACACCGACTCCGCAGCCCTGTATATAATACATTTACACCTGTTAAGAAAGAAACTTGTCTACAACACTTTTTTTTTCTTTCCTATGCAATTTAATCTATGCAATTTAAGATTTTACTGTATAATATTTTTCAGCCTCCAATACATGGAATGTGGATTAACAATATTAATATACAACAAATAGAGATTCATTATAAAAATAAGTATTGCAGCCTACGTACTTCTATAAAAATAGATTATAAACATATAAAGAGCTAAGATAAGTATTTTTGGTCAAATCTCCTCATATGAGACAATTTCTTCACTCAGGCCAGGCCAGTCTTGGGCTGAACTTTCAGCTGTTATACTGGGTCGAGCCAATATTTTTTTTGTACGGGGTGGGTTGAACTTAGACCTCTACCAACAACTCCACTTAGCAGCTAGAGACATTTTTTTCCTCTACACTTTCATACAAGAATCATGTGGATACTTCTAAACAAGATGGATAAAACAGGAATGCATTCAAAGTTCATTAAAGTATTTTTTACAATCCTTTAAAAATCAGTTTGAAAAGGAAATTGTTATTGGCGAGATATAAGCAGGGATGTAGTGGAAAGTATACAGGAGTACACGGCATGTACATTCTGGAATTTTTAAGAAGCTCCGTATACCCCCTGTTTCTCAAATAAAGCATTACCGTATACCCTATCTATGAACGATCATGACGTCAGCATATACCCTCTGCCTATACTGTATACTCTGCTTTTTAACTACAACACTGGATATAACAAGAAATAGTTGTCTACTTTGGTGTATTTAAAAACTTCCTTGCTAAATCAAAAAAGACCAGGATGCTATTAATTCTTGCTGAGTTGCCACCATCTGAATAGATTGTATTATTTGTTTATTTTTTATTTTAGTGCCTTCCTAACACATAAGCAGTATATGACTAAAATATTTCTTCCAATTCTTTTAAAATATTTGTTTCAGAATAAGAAATTTTTAATCATTTGATTTAATTCAGAGGGCAATCTATGAAATTTGAAATTTTATCAATTAAAGAAGCTTTAAAACCATCTTCTTAAATAATTCAAAAGATTTTTTTTTTTAGTATAAAGTTTACTTATCAAAAGATCTTTTTTATCAATATGGAAGTACATGTGTTAAACATTATGTAAAACTGTTTTAAATTTTAACCTTTTAAATTCTAAAATTTAAAAGTATTTGGCCAAACAGTTACTATTCGGCTGACTGAATATTCGGCCTGATAGTCACTATTTGGCTAGCCTAATTTTTTATATTCGGCCAATATAACTATTCGGTGCATCCCTAATCAAAAATAAAGTTATAATACATCATGCACAAAGAACAATTAAAACAAATTTTCCTGTATCTTAGTTGTAATTGGAAACTCTCTTCAAACAAAATTTTTACCCAAAAATCTGCTGAATATAAACACATACACAAATCTAAAAAAGAAAAAAAAAAAAAAAAAGAAACTTAATAAACTTATTGTTGCATTATAACTATATTACAGAATTATTTATTTTATTTTATATATATATATATATAAATCAAACAAGTCTTAACAGAAGGAATTGTCATTTAAGTATAAACAAAAGCCTTAATAAAGAGACAATGGGTTCTCATCAAGAAAGGGACAATTGCCCCAGTATAACCGATAGTTTAAAAAGGTTTTTGTTTTGGAGTAAATTTAGACTTTCCCTTGTGGTTTCCCAGAGATCTTACAATCAAAAAGTATAACCCTTCTAAAAGTGCAAGGATTATTTATTACTCAATGTTGACATCACAGTTAAAGATAAATTTTAAATAAGTGGATAATACTGACCTTATTATATTATGCAATTTTGTATTAAATATATTGAAATCTTATTTCTAAAAAGAAAACTCACTTTTGTAAAAAATGGCACAGTGTTTTGGAAGTGCTTTTGGATCTGAATATAGTATTAAGTTGAGTATATATATCAGGCATGAAAGGGGGAAATGGGAAAAAAGTTGGAAAGATTTTCCCATCTATAAAATAAGGCCAAACTCGTGTAATTTAGACACATTTTAACAGTTATTCATACAATAAAATGAATTATAACTGTACATATGATTGTTATTTTCTTTTTGTAACTTAGAAAGTACTAAAAAAAATAATAATAATAAATAAATAACAATAAATGTATAAATTCATTAAATCAAAAAAAATTGGAAACAGTATGCTAAAAGTATAAATCCATCCAAATGTATCTGATAAACTTATGTGAAGTACAGAGATTAATTTTTCAAAATAAATGTATTATTTTGAATGATTTAACTGTTTAAGACTTTACTTTAAAAAACAAAAAATCTCTATGCTAAATATATACATGCCAAATTGATTTTTACTCCAGAAATAAATTTCAAAAAATGCATCACTGATATTACCCAGAAGTGTTTTATAAATAGAATAAAATGTTCTATGTTAAAAAGAACCTTATGGAAACTTCCTTTCCCTAGTTAAAGAACTTAATTTGCATGACTTTCAGATGCTTATAATAAAAGCTCACCTTTGATTTGATAGTGCAACAATTCAGAAACAAACTCCAAGGACTTGAGTAGACAAAATATCTAATTATTAAGTTTTCTAGACAGCCCCCCCACCCCCCCCATATGCTTCTACTGTTTTCTTTGCATTTTTGCATCAATCCAGAGAATGTCCGAATTTGCTTTTAAAAAGGTAGATTCCTCCTTTAGGAGGAACTCTTTCATGCCTGATATATTGAGTCCCAGTGACTCAAGATTCTAAAAGCCTAAACACATTACTGGTATTAAAAAAGCTTTTTTAACAGAATTAAAAAACTGCAGTTTTATTTTCAAATGCTGATAAAATTTGTGAAAATTTTTTACATTCAGATAAGAAACCATTTACTGTGTTTATAGCATGGATGAATAAATGAGGAAGGTATTGTGACCAAATTTACCTGCTGTCTTCCAGTTAAACCAAAGCGACCAATAATCTTCCTCATTTCTTCCTTTTCTTTTATTTCTGGAAAACTGTTCATCATATATTCCAAAGCAGAAATATCAAGATTCAATAATTCATGTAAATGCTACAGGGGAGAAAAAACAAAGGAAAATAATAAAAATAATGAATAACACAATGAATAAAATATTGTAGTCACATTCTATAAAAACAACAAGATAGAAATTTATAATGATCATTGAATAAAATAAAATTGTAGAAGGGTAGACTATAAATAATAATAAAAAAGGCTAAGTTTGAAGTTTTATTGAAAAAATGAACAATTTTTTGTATAAGGAGTACGGTTCACAACATAATGATATTGGAAATTTTGAGGCAAAAAATATTTTAAAGAAAATTTTAGCTGTTGTTTGCTACAAAAATTTCGGCTTAATACAGTGGTTTGTCTATAGACTATAATATCATGCATACTGGGACATAGAGATAAAATTTCTGAAAATTTTGAAGCTGCAGAAAAAAGACTTTCTGGAAAAATTTAAAGTTTTATAAAAACAGATTTCTGACAAATGTTTCTCAAAAATTTTATATTTTTAAAGGAAATGTAACTTAACTTTTATAAATGCTATGCACACTTAAAAAATTACCCTTACATATGTATACATTACAAAGAGAAAACAAGTCACTTTCAAAAGTTTAGCCTTTCATTCAGTTTCAGAATTTTGACAGTAGCTTTTCTAACTTATTTTAACACCATGATTTGTAATATATTGTGCGTGTTGAATCATTTTTCAGTTACATTTGTTTAATTACCAGCAGAATTAATTAAAAAAATAACAACAAAACGAATCTGGGTGAAAAAGTTCCACCAGATTCGTCCAGGATAGCTCAGATGGTAGAGCACTGGCGGCTTCAGCCAGGAGATCCCTGGTAAGAACATTTCTCGCCCAGTTGGAAATTTACATCTAATATGATTTATTTACCAATTAGAATAACCGTGTTAAAATTAATCTAGCGTAATTACGTATCCAGCGATTTCTGGAGTTCCATTACCTGAGATTTATTCTGTTGAGCTGAACCAGGTTTCAGACCAGATGCTATAATCATTAAGGTTAGCTGGGTGAAAAAGTTCCACCAGATTCGTCCGGGATAGCTCACTAGGAGCACTGGCGGCTTCAGCCAGGAGATACCTGGTTCGAATCCTGGTCCGGACATTTTTCGCCCAGTTGGAAATTTACATCTAATTTGTGAAAGATTCAGTTTGGAGATAAAAATAGACATTTCAGAAATTTTTTCTAAGAGAAAGAAATTTGTGAAGATGTTTTAAGGCGAAAAAATTGTGAAGGGTCCTTTAAAGGACTCAAAAGTTCTTTTCTAAACAGATCTCAGCTTAAAGTTAAGATTTTCCATGTTAATGTTTTCATGTGTAATAGTAAATATGAACAAATGTATATATAAAGAAAAACATAGAATGTTGCTATTAATAAATTTTGAATATATTATTTTATAAATTAAATTTAAATTTTTCCATTTTAGAAAGATTCCCTTTGGGAAGAAAAAAAATCAGTTTTTCCTCTCCCAAAATTCAATATAACCAAGGACATTGGGAAAATTAAGAACAGTGTTAACTTACAAGGAAACTTTATATTATTAATACAATCTTTTAAAAATCAAATCAAAAGAGTAAAATTATATTTATTTATAGTTAGCAATATACAGGGGTAGTACTGGTCCTAAGTAATATTTCAGGACATACTTTTTCCGATATTTCAGGAATATTTTAGGACACATTTACCTGGTATACTACTTTTTTCTGCGATCGTTTGTCGAAGTTCGAATTTTTTTTCTGCAATCGCTTGCCGAAGTTCGAGATTTTTTTTACCGTGATCGTTTGCCGAAACTCGAGATTTTTTTCCCCGCAATCGTTTGCCGAAATTCAAGATTTTTTTTCCCGCAATCGTTTGCCGAAATTCAAGATTTTTTTTTGCAATCATCTGCCGAAATTAGAGATTTTTTTCTGGGAACGTTTGCCAAAATTTGCGTTTTTTCTCGATCGTTTGCCGAAATTCATGTTTTTTCCCGCGATCAATTGCTGAAATTTGAGATTTTTTTTTTACATGATCCTTTTTCGAAATTTGCATTTTTTTCTGTGATCGTTTGCTGAAATTCGCGTTTTTTTTCTTTGATCGTTTGACAAAATTCACTATTCTTTTCTGCGATCGCTTGCCAAAATTCACGATTCTTTTCTGTAATTGTTCGCCGAAATTCATGTTCCCCCCCCGCAATCATTTGACGAAATTATTTTTTACATGATATTTTGATGAAATATGAAATTTTTCTCCGCGATCGTTCGATAAAATTTGCGATTTTATTTCACAATCGTTTCACGAAATTCAATTAATTTCTGCACTTGTTCAACGAAATTTGCGATTTTTTTACACGGCCTCTTGATCAAATCAAGATGTTTTTCCACAATCATTCGATGAAATTCGCTATTTTACTCCGCGATTGAGTGACGCAATCCACAATTTCTGCAATTGTTTGAAGTAAATTCGCGATACTTTTCCCTTGACCTATTGATAAAATTTGTGACCTTTTGACGAAATTTGAGTTTTTCTGCAATTATTTGATGAGAGTCATGATTTCTTGCTCGAATGATTGACCGGAATTTGCGATTTTATTCATGGACTGTTTGACGAAATTCTCGATCTGTTTTGCAGCGCACATCATGATTTTTTCTTCTTTTTTTCTTTAATGATTCCACAGAAATCGCTGGTCAAATTTTAAAATAAAAAAAGTGAAAATCCACCAAAAAGCTTGTAAAGTGATATCCCTGCGAATATCAGCGAATGACTGACGAAATTCCCGATTTTTTTGAAGAATGGTTGAAGACTATTGCAATTTTTTTCAATGGCCGATTAACAAAATTTGCAATTTTCCTTCCTGTCCGACTGACAAATTCCTGATTTCTTTTTTTTTTCTTTTTTAACCACTTGGCAAAATTTGTGAGTTTTTCATCATCAGATGACAAAACATTACGCTACTTTTTGACTTCCCAACACCTATTAATTCCTAAATACTTATTTTGTGCAATTCTGTGAAATATATATATATATATATATATATATATATATATATAATATATATATATATATATATATATTCGCAGAAAAATCATGACTGCTTGTGTTATAGTTAGTACAAAACTCGCAAAATTTCAGGAATTTCAGGACATGTTACCATATTTCAGGACGTTTTTTCATTTTTCAGGAATTTAAGGAATATAAGGAGAAGTACGACCCCTGAATATATGTAGTTGCATAAAAAAAAAAAAAACCCACAGTTGTAAAATAGCAAGGAGGGAGTTACTGTACAGCATCAGGGTTTTGTTTAGACTTTTCTCACAGATTTTTGTAAAATAATGAGCAGAAGTTTTTTTTAATACTCATGAAAAACTTAATCATATTTTTATGATTTTGAAATTTATCATTATAATCAGGCTCCCATTTATTTTTAACAAGATCCTTTAAGGATAAAAAAAAAAAGTTAATATGTTCTTTTGATAAGACAGATTTTACTTTAAGAAGATTATATTTGTAAAAAGGTTCAATTTGGAGATAGAAAAGTTTTGTGAAAGGTACATATTTTATTAAATCACACTTAAAACAAAATTTTCAATCATCTCAATAATAAGTATATTGTGAATCAAAGTAGCAATTCACAGGAAAGCAGAGAGAGGGAATCATTAATAAATCAGAATAAAAATACACATATAATTACCTGATGATACCTAGCAAATCGTAAATGGGAATGTGTTCTGATTAATCCGTCAGATGGAACAACCTAAATTACAACAATTAAGTTTCTTTTTATTGTATAAATATATAAAAATAAAGCAGATTTTCTTAAAGTGATTAAGTACACTTACTTCACCACATAAAAGCTTTAATAAAGTGGATTTTCCAGCACCATTTGGACCAACAAGAGCAATTCTAGAATCAAGATCAATTCCAAATTCCAGGTTCTTATAAATTAATGGCTGAAAAATATATTTAAAACAAGTATTAATATACCTTTCAGAGGGATATCTCACATTTAGCAAAAATGTAAATATGCAATTAAGTACAATAAAAAAAAAATTCTTTAAATAAAATAGTTAAATTTGAGCATTTCTCTATAATAGGGGCCGTGGCAAGATAGAGAAAATGCTTTGGCAAGAGAAGGAAAATTTAACTAAATTGTAAAAAAGCACCAAGGTCCCTTTTTAATTACAAATTTGTTAGATTTATGGTATAAAGCATTATACTGAATCTATTGTATTAATATCTGTTTATTCACATCTACTCCTCCAAAAACAGGATAAATTATATGTTGAAATGAACAAAAATTATTTGTAAGAATCTGATATTCAAGTTAGCCTGAGAATTTAATTTTTACTGTCATTTTGAGCCCAGAAAAATACAGGTCTGGGAATCTCAAGGATCTTGATCACATATCAGTCAAAAGATTCTGAACTAATTGCGTTTAAGTGTCCATCCAATTGTCACCTTATCTCTCCCCCCCCCTCCCCCCCCCCCCCCCCCGGCTGGAAAAATATAAATTCTTGATCAATAGTAGAGATCACACACAAACTTGCAAAATTTAAGATAATCGGCCTTCCCTAGAAGCCATGATATAAATGTAATTAATAATACAGCTCTCAAGGGCATCCAACAATCTACTGATGTATTGGTAACCAGATAATACAGAAGTTAAATCAACCAGTGAGGTCCTGAGTCAAATTATTCAATTATAACAGCATAAAAAATTTCATATTTTACATATATATCTTGATTAAATTATTTTATTAAAAGAAGATTCAAAGAAATAAAAACTTTTTTACACATTCAAGCTTTATGAATCAGTTTATTCTTGAGAACAAAAAATAGTTTGTAGACAATTAACACAAGAATTGAATTAAAAAACTTGTTGAATTGATTTTCAACTAATTATTTCCGAAAGGTGGCAAGAAGCCATGAAAACAGATTCTATTAAAACTTTCAAAAGGCCATTTTTATTCTACCAACTCAGAAATTAGAAGCGAAATCTTGAAAGCACAAAATGCTTTCAGCAAATGATGTCATTAAATATGCACATTTTAATTGAGAAAACTTTTAACCTATTGTAAAACCTTTGACTTAAGGGTGGAAGTGGTAGCGTGGAGCTTCAGTCAAGCGGAGGCCCAAGTAGAATTTAAACCAAACAATTTATTGAAATGACATAAGATAAATTAATTTCTTGGTTATTTACTTGAATTACAACTTGGTGGCAGAAGGTGGGATGCACAGCAAGGACATTAAAAGACAAGCTTAAGAGAAAGTGCTTCAGACACAAGACCGTGTGCAGAGAAAAACGACACCAGTATCGTGCCAGACAGTTCCCCTAAGAAAGTGCTCCAGACGCAAGACCGTGCATAGAGAAAAGCGACACCAGTATCGTGCCGGACAGTCCCCCAAAAAAGTGCTCTAGATGACATCCAGATGCAAGATTGTGTGCAGTGAAAGGAGACTCCAGTGCACTGCTGTGCAGAACAGTTCCCGAGAGAAAATGCCCCAGCAAAACAAAAGGTAGGCTCATTATTTTGAGTGGCTCTTAATCTATTAATTAAATGAAATGTTTAAAATTAGAAAAATTGGTTAGTTAAAATAAAAAAAATTAGTAATCATGTCATGTAAATGAAAATTTTAAAATTGGTTAGTTAAAAATTTTTTTTTACTTAATAATTAATTCTAGTACAAGGGAGCTGATACTCTTTGTCATTGTTTTCTAAATTTAGTAAAATTTTTTTTAAACTAGATTCTTAAGGCGAAAAAAAAAAAAAAAAAAAAATATGTCATGTAAGAAAAGCACCATTTTGAGGAAAGTTTGCTTGAAAAATATTTTAGAATCAATTTGGATTATTTAATGATTGATTTTTCTAAATATGTACTTGTGTTCAAAATAGAAAAAGCATATGAAATGGTTTGCAAGGAGTGTTCAACTCTGAGTAAAATAAGGAAAATTGTTTACCTATAGCATTTGGAAATATTTTTTATCTTCAATATTTTGTGTGTGTAGGGAATGTAAAAATAGGGAAAATTATATTTCTTTTTCGAAACTAAAACATAGAATATCTGAAATTTAGTATAGAATTGCTAATTTATTTATGTATTTTGTGAATAAGTTTGAAAACCATTTTATAACGATAGATAGGGTTAGAATATTCTTGATGAAGGTCCAAATTCATACCTTTTGAGGTAACTGAAAAAAAAAAAAAAAGAAATAAATAAATAAATAAAGAAGGAAATCGATGGGTTCTCTTTGTAGTATCTGTAGGAATGTAAAATTGACAGAAACGGCGAAAAAAACGGCATTGAAATATTGCAGAAAGGCTGATCTGCATAATTTAACAGAAGTATTAGGAGTTGAGATAGAGGAAAGTGACATAATTGCGACGATTATCCAAAAGATAGAGACCGCGGACGATTATGATGCCGACTTTGCATTAACGCAAGTGGGATATATAGTAAAAGATAGGAAAGATCTAATACTTTTAAAAAGAGAGAAAAAAGAAAAAGAGCGAAATTTTCAATTAGAGCAACTGAAATTAACACAAAATTCAGGGAGGCATAACTCGACTTCCAGTACCGGATCGGAAAAACCTAAATTAGCACGGAAAACTATAATGCATCGTTTTGATCCAGAACCTTCGGATGTAACTCTATTTTAAAACTTGTTTGAACAACAGGCATTAAGGTGTGGGATAGAAAATGAGGATCTGGTCACACATTTATTAGCTTTGTTGCCAATAGAGATAGCCGAACTGATCTTGCGCGAACCGACAGACAGGGTTGACAACTTTCAGCATGTTAAGTCAATCCTATTAGCTCGCTTTAAATTGAGTGGTGAGGCTTATAGGCAAAAATTAGATAAACATTTACGAAACCCGAATAGTCCATGGAAAGACCTCATTTTTGAACTAAATAGTTTTCTAGAAGGGTGGTTAAATAGTCTTGAGGTTACAAATTTTAAGGAGTTAAAAGATTTGCTAATCACCGAACAAATTAAGAGACGTGCTCCAGCAGAATTAAGGAAACATTTTATAGAATCGTGAGCCACATATAAAGATCCAGGAACACTAGCTAAAGATCTGGACGAATACGAAACCATAAAAGGTGTGTTAAAATAATTGTGGAATAAAAAGCCAAAATTCAAAGAAAATTCGCGGGATGAGAAAATGGAAAATGAGGACGAAACGAGAGGGGGTTGGGGGGCATTCTGAAAGCAGGACTAACTGGAGAGAACGAAATATAGAGACAGAAAGGGAAAAAATCTTTGAGCGCAAAAGGGCTATTAGATGTTTCATTTGCTTGAGCCCAAACAAATGAAACATCTAATTTCCATGCTTGAGCCCAAACCATTTGAAGCTCAATTGTCCCGAAAACAAAAGAAATGGAGAACAAATTACCAGCGTTCATCACATTAGCGGAGGTACAAATTTTGAAGAAAGTTTTGAGCCTTATCTAAGCCGCGCGCTAATCAATGGGAGGGAATGCATGACATTAAGAGATAGTGGAAGTCTATATGACGTGATTCCAGGGAAATTTATTGATCCCAAAAAATTAGACAGTGGCACCATTCGAGTTAGGCAGCCTTTAATGAACAATACTTGTCGTTTACCGACCACCGCAGTTGTTTTAAAAATTGAAGGACTCGGGAGCCTAAAAACAAAAGCTATCGTGATGGACAAAAAGATGAACATGTCCTACTATATTTTGGGAAATAAAACGCAAAAATTAATTGATGATATTAAAAAGAAAAAAATTCAGATCTCAGATGCAGTGGTTATCCATAATAAAGCGAAAGCGAAACACAGAAACGCTAATCTATACCAAATGGATGAGAATAAGATGAGAAAGGACAAGTCAAAATTGATGCACGTGAACTTAGGAGAAAGAAAGAAAATGGGAGGTACCCGGTCAAAAACGAGATATGAGAATTGGGAGGGAAGGAAGGATAATACCGTATCACCCACGAGAAAGGAAGATCAGGATTTAGGATCTAATAAAAGAAAAAAGAAAGATGTCAAAGGGATCATGAGATGGGTTGCCCCATATGAGAAGTCAAACTGAAAAAGGTGTTAGAAAAATCACATTATGAGTGTGAAGATTTAACACAGTCAAATAAGGCGTGTCAAAGTATAGATAGATCGGATAATAAAAAAAAGATATGACGGTGAAAAATAACACCGAGAAGGAACGAAAGAGAATTTTGGCATAGCAATAGCGAGAACAAAAAGTATCTCAGGTCAGAAAATCTAGTAAAGGATTTGGACGGAAATAAAGCGCGTGAAAGAGTTACGAGACAGATTAGTCAGAAGACGGGCGATTCTAAAATGTCCACAGCTTATTGTTTAGCGAGCACCACAGGTAGACATGAAAAGTTGCAAAATTATCGTGTAAATAGACAAAAACCCCAGGGGAAAAATGCGAAAAAAATAAATATGTTGACCCGCGAAGATTCACGACCGAAACACCATGCTAAATATAGAGATAGACCTTCACTTGATAGGCTCTAGCAGTTAGGAATTTACCGCAGGATTAAGTGAGTCAAACTCGACTTAACTAAGTATACATATTAAATTTAATCTTATTTTGTGTAAACGTCATTGTGTAAACCCATATATTTTCAAACAGAATTCTAGATAGGAAAAGCACGTATAAGCATACCAGCTCAATATATTTCTAAGTCTCAAGGTTCTGCAGGAAATGATAAAAAGAATCTATCCATCTCAACTAATCTTACCGTTTGACTAAAAAGGAGCAAGGCATGAAAAGAGTTGGAGTTACGGAATCCCTTTTAAGTAGCAAGCTTGCCGATATTTTCCCAGGACGATTTAAAAATGAAACTCTACCAAACAGTCAATCAAAAGAACTTATTGCAACACACGAGGGTTGCCACAGTTTGTATTAAATTAAAAATGTCAAGCACAAGCAGTAACATTGGAATTTTAAGATTAAAAAAATTTAGCTTCAAATACATAAGTTTAAACAGACAAACAACTTTAACAAATAATTTTTCTAATTTAATAACTTCTATTGATTAGGCACACAATTGGATATCATTACTGCAGTTTAGTTTTCATACCTATCAATGTTTAAAGATAACTTAAAAACAGTTAGAACCCATACTTTGCATTTTTCTGATATAGTTAAATTTTGAAGAATCAAAAATTAACACTTAAATACTTACATTAAAAGAAAATATATATTTAAGAAACATTTTAAAAATTCACTCTTAGCACATTTTTACCAGTGTTGTCAGGTTCACTGGCACAAAAATAAAGTTTTCTATCAGTAAATTAAATTTATGAGAGTCTAACAAGTCATATAACAGATCATATAGTTAATTCAATAATACTAGTCTTTGGATTACTTGATAAAGTTTGTAAGACAAACATTATTCATAAATCAAACTTTGTAAACTAACAAATAGAGCATAAGCAAATGTTTAAAAATAAAACAGTGAATCATGAAAAATTAAGACCCATGCAGTAGTTTCAATTTTAAAGAATAATAATAAAAATACAATTAAAATATTTATATTTACGATTATAAAATATATTTAAAACATTATACCAAGTAATAACAGCAAAAATGCAAACTTCCACTTTTTGAAAAAGACAATATCCATGGGCAGAAAAGAATAAAATAACTTTGAATCAGAGAGGAAAGTTTACTTATTTAATTAAGTTTTAATATTTTAAATAATAATTCAATGATAGTAAAATATGCAAACAATCATGCATAACAACCACAATTTCAAACTAAGAAAATTTTGCATGTTGCAAAGAAGTCAGTTTAAATTGTGCACATACCCCATCATCCTTATATTTAAAAGATACATTTTGCACCATGATCACAGGAGGAGGAATTGTGCCACAATCAGGAAAGTAAAACTGAACAACCTAAATAAAGAAAAACAAACAAAATTAAATTCATTGCAGTAATAAAATTAACACAAATGTATTACATAAAAAATGTTTAATTTCACATATACATTTATAATTGTTAAATTTATATTTTCAAAATAAATTAGTAATAGATGTATAATTAAATTAAGCTCTTGCATAAAAAAGCTTAACAATACACAACATGTCATCTTTCCATACAATATGAATGGTTAATAGGTCTTAAACTAATAAAATGAAAAAAAAAAAAATTCTCTTATGATGAGCTTAGAAAGCTTGAAAATACTAAGAAGTTTTAAATAAAATGTATATGTTTAACTTGTAACATCTTTTTCATTATTTTAGTTACCATTTAAGTAAGACAGTACAAAAACTTCTTTAAATCCTTCTGATTAAAGTTCTTGTTTCTGGTGTGAACTGGTTTTATTTACAAATCACACATTTTAAAACCTAACAAATTAAAAATAAATAGTACTAGTAAGTTTTTATGGAAAGTAATTTTGTGAAGGGACCTATTTTATTAAAAAGAATTTTGTGAAGGGGCCCATTTTATTACATTCAGCCCATTTTGTTAAATTGATTTTTGTGAAGGAGCCAATGTTGAAAAAATTACGATTCAACTATTCAAACTTTGGCTAGGTTTTTTAAAAGAATGGTATAAATCATACGCACATAATTATGTAATACCAATCAATATATTTTTAATAACATCTTAATTTTTCATATTACTTGGTATATTGCACATATATCAAGTGATATGTACAAATAAGCCATTTGGATTATAATGTACAAAGAGTAAAGCAGCATCAACAGTAAATATAGTATCATTTACATAGAATTTTTATAAATTCCTATTAAAGTAAATAACTTTTATCATATTTCTACAAAAGCTTCTGGAGAAAAAAGAAAATTTATCTATCATGCATTTATCTTTTAAAGAAGGTTGTTCCCACTTTTTGTCTTTTCAAAATGAAAAATAAGGATTTTCTAAGCACGTTTTAAAAGGATTTTTGTTTTTTTGAAGACTTTTATAGAACACAATGGTTAACACAGTCATACTTTAAGAAAGAGAAATACAACGTAGAAAAACAAGTATAGAAATAGTAAAAACTCTTTTATAAGCATTCAATGTGGCTGCAATTCATGTTGTACTAAATTACTTTATGTTAAAATACGTTAATTTGACATGTGACCCAATTATGGAAAGATTTTCATTTGGTAGAAAGCACAGGCTAATGAATTTATTAAAAAGCTAAAATTTTTGTGCGTTTCATTTTTAAGATATAGTAACAAAAAACAGCATTTTTTAAACTACCTATTCAGGATTTCTAAAACAATCATAAATGCCGAAATGTCAGTGAAGGCTCACTGGGAAGACATGAAAAGTTTTTGGTTTCCATCTGGTTTTTCTGTTCTGTGATAACTGCTACAAAAAGCATCTGATAAGCTTGTAAAGTAGGCATGTTGGTAAGGTACCCAGATTTAGCCGTACAGCTTTTGGATATACTTGGTTCCTCTGTTAAGAAAATATAGAACATTTTCTTTTGCAGCATAATGCTTTTGTATGACAATTCAGACAATTTTCAAATATTCATTTATTGAAAGAAAATGGCATATTTGATCAATGGATTTAAATGATGAATTATGGATGCTAAAATTTCCTCCCAATAAGGGTATTAAATTATTTCTATTAGTTTGAAATTTTGTCAAAACATTCATCACATTTAAAAAATTAGGTACATAATTTTTAGTGGAATGTTATACATGTGTTCCAATAATATAAAACATTTTGTTTTATCAATTCACCTGGGTGACTAGCACAGATCAGCTACAAATTTCTCTGACTTTTCCAGATCAACAATAATAATAATAATAATAAATCCAGGTTTAGAGATTTTGTGATATTACATACAAAAAAATCTTAAAAGTTGTATAATAATTGCTTGGCACTCCTATATTTCTTTATGAGAATCTTTTTTAACATACTAAACATTTTGCATACACACTTTTAGCACCAGTCTCCACCAACTTTGTCCATTTAGGATGAAATTCTTTACCATCCTGATAAAGAATTCATGAAATTTGCTGAAATTTTGACAGTGAAACGAGAATAAATATTTTTATCTCTGAAATATATTTTGAAACAAAAATTAATTAATAAAACTTTTAGATTTTTAATATTTAAGACTTATAGAAATTTTGGCTCACACAATATTGCGGTGTTTTGAAGCTGCAGTTAAAGACAAACTGCAGATTCAACAGATTGGGAAAAGCATGTGATATTACTGTTTAAGAAAGGTTATTAAATAATAGAAATTACTTAAATAGAAGAGATATTTTTAAGAGATAAAATTTAGACATGTGACTAAATTAGAAATAATCATTTATGACAAATTTTTTGATATGATTTTATAACGTAATAAATAGTTAAGTACTCAGAACTATTTTATCTTTAAATGACCCAATGTAGAAAAAAAAGAAGAGAACAGTTTTTTGCTTCATAAGGCAGAAGCACCCCCACCCCCTCATTATCAGGTTCGTTTGGAAAGATTTATTTGAAAATATATAATTCATCTAACACTTAATCTTAGGTACATTTAAGGTTATTATTTTGGGCCTAGGCTATTACGCTGGTCTTTTGTTTAAAAAAAAAAAAAAAGCCACTGAAGCATGCATAGAACCCAATGTAAGCTGCATGCATAAAAGTGGGAAATAGAAAAAAAAGGTGGAAATCTTTTTCAATCTATACAATGGTATCAAACTCATAGAATTTAGACACATTTTAAATGTTATTTATACAATAAAATGAAATATTACTGTATGTATGATTATTTTCTTTTAATAACTTAAAATTTATTAAAAACAAAATAGGAAATTGAAGACAGTTTGCTAAAGATGTAAAACCATAAATATCTGATGAATTTATGTGAAGTACAGTGATTAATTTTTTTAAAAATAAATATTTTAAAAGGTTTGTCTACGATTTTCTCCCTCCTTAAAAAAAAAAAAAAAAAAAAACCTCCATGCTGCATAAATACAAGCAAGTAAAATTGATCTTTACTCCAGAAATATATCTCCAAAATTACATCACTGAAATTACACAAAAGTGTTACATAATTAGGAAAAAATATTCTATTCCAAAAAGAACCTTATGGAAACTTCCTTTACCTTTCAAAGCCTAAAAAAATTACTCTGGAAAGACATTTTATAAATAATTTACATTACTTTCAGATGCTTATTCACCTTCGATTTGATGGCTTTTGATTCCAAGGATTTGAGTAACCAAAATTATTAAATTTTCTGCCCCCCCCCCCTCCATATATGCTTCCAATATTTTCTTTGTATTTTTGCATCAATCCAGAGAATGTCCAAAATTGCTTTAAAAAAGGTGGAATTCCTCCTTTAGGAGAAACTCTTTCATGCCTGAAGTTGTCAGTCAGGTGTATAACAAAGGCAGTGGGGGCCCAGTATCAGGATTGTTTAGAAAGATTTTCATTTAAATATATAAATTCATTCAACATTGATTTTAAGTATATTTAAGGTTATTATGGCTCCGGACAATGCCAGCCAGGTCAGGTAGTATGAAATAAAACAAATTAAGATAAATAAACATCATACAAGATCAAGATACATAAAATTACAAAGTGTCAATTTATAAGGATTTAAAACTTTTTGTCTAAAAAATGTATATTTAGTAATGTAAGGCAATCAAATAATAACAATGTGAGATTTTTTTAAAATTACCTTTTCAGAAACTACTTTCTCTGTCAAACCACCAGCAACCATTTTAGCCATTGTTTTTTCTTTACTCTGAGCCTGTCTAGCTAATTTGGCACTACCATGACCGAAACGTGCTATATAATCCTAGGATAAAAAGACCAATGTTTCAAACCACATACACTAAATCAAAACTATTAAAATTTAATTAAAATAAAAACTTATAACTGAGCTTTCCCAGAAATTAAATATGAGAGTCAGGATTTATTAAATACGCTTCTCGAGTAAATCACTGTAAAGAATTCAAAGCACGAAATTTTGCTCCTTATCAGATATGACAGATTCAAAATCTCAAGTGCTTTAATCTTTACTCAAACTCGGCCTCATATCATCATTCTCTCAAAACAAATATCGCAGGAGTCAAGCACAAATTTTTAACCTTTTATTTAACATACCCGTATATTTGAGAATATTAAATATTATTGCAAGAAGAAAGTAAAAGAAATAACCAATTCACCAAGTTAAAAATGTCCCAAAATATAATTTGAAGAGAGAGAGAGTTACACAAAGGAAGTTACTGATCCATAAATCTAATATTGTCATAAATGCCACTCAAATCTTAGAATTTGGTAAAGAAAAAGATATGGTACATAGATCAGTGAAAAATTATATTTTGTTACTACATTACCGCTATTACTTTAACATACAAATCTTTATAATATCAGTCTAAACATATATTAATATAGTTTAGATGCATAACTGAAAATTTCAAGTTCAATAGCCATGAAATCTTCAAGTTACATTTCTTCAGATACAAAGTGTTGATACTTAATAATGATACTTTAGGTCTAAGCATAGTTTTCATATCTTTATCTCTGCATGAGTGATAATTGCTTCTGTATGTATGTATACTATACTGTATGTATGTATATATAATACATACATTATATATATATATATAAATATTTAAGTTTAATTACATCATGTTAAAAAATTCATAGAAAATAATTTAACTTTTTAAACTAGCATTACCTGAAATACAATCACTGAACAAACATATGTAACTGTATTATACATGTATATATACTCATCAAGTACTATAAATATATAAAATTCCCTTGGGAAAAAAAAAAATGACAAAGATACAGTATCTAGTAACAAAATTAAGTTGATCCCCACCCCGCTCCCAATTTCTTAGTATAGAATAAATGTCCCCCCTCTTGTAAAAAGTAATCTTCTCATTTAGTTGATACTATTTATTATATCATAAGACGTGAATGCTTTATGTATATTTAAATTACTTAAATTTTAATTGTCATTACTATTTTCTTCAATAACTACAAAAGCTTTTCATTCAAATATTCTTGTTAATATTTCGGAAGGACGTAAAATTCAATATACAATCACAGAGACCAATTGTGTGTAAATTTACTTCTATCATCAAACGATACATTCATTGTAGATTGAGAGTTCTAAGATGGTGAGAAGTATTTAACTGATAAAAGCTTTAATGTTCTTTTATTTGGGTTAAAAATAAACTGAACTGACAACAGAAGAATCTAATTCATCATGAAAGGCAAGTAAGAACACAGTCGAATCAGTTCATCGTGCTACTGCCCAAAGAATATGGACTTGCGGTGTTGATAATAAAATGTTGCCCAAGATAAAGTTACTATGCAAAATCATTGGTTTTCTGCACAACAGAAATGGAAGATGACTCAGAAGTGAATTAAGTGAAAGCATAATACAACACAATACATAACTAAAATTAATGTAGTGAATACATTGAGTCAAGAAGTTTCAGAATATAAATAAAATCAAAGAAAAGCTACACTTTAAAAGCTGAGGCAAGAGAACTTCAAGATTTTCTTCAATTAACTGAAGAGCAACTTAAGATTTTCTTTAAAGACCTTAGCTGTCTATGGCCATATCATATTTAGCAAAATTAATGGATTATGATAATTTTTAAGTAGAATATGTTAAAGCAACAAGCTACACTTAGCAAGAGTAAAATTGAGGCATATAAACAGCAAAGGCCATTGTTTGTTTGTATATATATTCATTACATTCATTATGGGAGCAATCATAATATTTGCAACTATCGTTGTGAATGTCAAAATGACAGTAAGATGCTTGCCACTAAAGCTTATCCTGAATTTAACATCTGTCAGAACTATTAGAAAAATATTTGAAACTTAAAAGTTTATGTGGTTATTAGGAATATAACGAATATTCTATATTTGGCTTTCTTGGCGAATACTCAGTTGGCAGAATATTGTTGGATTTCAGCCGAATAAACTCAGGCTAGTACATTTCTATTATTATTATTATTCAATGCTTTTCTGAAATACAAATTTAACCTTTATCTGAAACATTCATGAAGCCATTTTCCAAGAGTCCAATATACTTTAAATGCACAAAATTATCTATTTTGATTCAGATACCAAGAAATCAAACAATTTTCAAAGGCTAAGGATCTTTTAGTAAGTGGAGTCAAATTTGGAGATTTAAACTAATTTTATAGACAAAACTGTTAAGGAAAGGGAACAATAGAATAAAACTCAAAATGTAATACATTTATAGAATAGTGAAAAACACAATTAGATTACAAAACACTTGGATATTAATGACTGCAAATTTTTGCATTGGTTTTACTTTTAGAAGAAAGAAAATGTAAGCTATCATCTATCTATACAAGATTTCTAAAGGGTTCTCTTAATGCAGGGGTCGATGCAAGTTTTTATTCTTGGGGCCCATTTTATGAAAAGTAAAAGTTATTTTTGTGAATTTTATTATATTTTTGTGAAAAATAATATTCTGTAACAAACTTACTCAAATTCGAACCAAGCATTTATTAACAAAAAATTCTTCAAATCCTCTTGCTAAAGTTTTTGTTCTAGGTGAACTGGTTTTATTTACAAATTATACATTTTAAAACAATTATTATGAAAAGGAATTTTATGTAGAGGCCTATTTTTTAAAAGATATCTTGTGAAGGGGCCCATTTTATTAAATTTATTTTTAAGAAAGGGCCTATTTTATTCATTAGATTTTTATGAAGGGGACCTAAATAGGCCCCCAATTTCCCCTGGATAGACCCCTGTAATATATAATCACATTTTAATTAGTAAACTATCAATCGATAAAAGCATATATAAAAATATATATTACTTTTTTAAATTTATATTTTCTTTTCTACTGTTTAGTGCATAAAATATTTCATTGTTGCAGTTTTATTTGGCATATTTTAGTACATAATGAACTCTAATACAGTTGCATGTAACCGCAAATAACATTGGTGATTTAGCACCTGCATCCAGCATGAAAAAACACCTTAAAATTAGTGTATGAAAATTAAATTCTACAAATATTAAAATGCTGCATTGTAATTGGAAAGGCTCATTTGTGAACATCATTTTTATAATTCTAGCATATCACGAAGCAAGTGAAAAATTGGTTACGAAATTCCATCTTTACATACATGAACAAAGAAAGAGTAAAAACCAGAAGACTTGGCAAGTATGTATAAATAAGACAGTGTGTAACAAAACAAAGACTTATGGGTATAAAGAATGCTTGCATACAGTACACCCTTGAATTTTGGCCATCTTTGTGCGGTAAAATAAAGTTAATGATCTATTTAAAACAATATATAGTACATTAATAATAATAGTAGACATACATACTTTCATATGAGCAATCTGACTTTGTTCCCAATTATATCTTTTCATCTGATTTTCTAAAAGTTCTAATCTAGTACGGACAAATGTATCATAGTTACCCTATATTTGAAAAGAAAGGAGAGTGAAAAAAAAATATATATATATATATATATATATATACATTTTGAATTTCTATGAATAATAACTGTAAAAGAAAATGTAAAAAGAAAAAAAAACACTCATGTAAGTAAAATAGATATTTTAAAATACAGATAGCATTAATACTTTTATTCACGTATTACTCCCCCCCCCCCCCCCAAAAAAAAAAAAAAAGGTTTTCAATATTAAATATAGCTCAGAATTTACCCTCAGACAGTAACAGAAGAGTGCTTCAGCCTACTTGCTTTTTAGTTAAATGACTCATTGTCTTGAAATGAGTGCCTTGACTTTTAAGTATAAAAAGTGGTAAATCTAAAAATGTGTTTTTTTTTCACAGCAGCACTCTGTTCTTTTTTAAACCTGGGGGGAAACTCTGATAAATTTAATTTTTTATTTTTCACTAGTAAATTCAATGTGTTTGCAAAACCCCGACTAGTTCAGATCTTGCTTCAATTGAAACCATATATATTAAAACAAAGGCAATTCTGTAAGATCAGTCAGAAACAAACTGACACATTTGTGCATGCGTCAACTCTTTTTCAAACCTCTTCAATTTAGAGGAATGTTGAGAGAGTTTCTGCTAGTACAGCAGTAAGCTCTGAATTTTTGTAGAGGAGGTGGGTTCGAGCCCAACGCCTGGCAAAATGATTTCTGCAATATTTTTGGCGATAATTCTCTTCAATAGTGACATGTTTTATTAGCAGGAGAAGTTATATGAAAATAAAATTTAATACACAATGTTTTTTAAAAATATTTTCTTATTTAAAATCTTTTGCATGTAATTATCAATAAAATAAATTGAGCTGATCTACAATTTTTGTTATACTTTCTGACCATTATCAAGACTATATATATATATGTATGTATGTGACAAAAAGAAAAGTTTGCCATTCTTTTCCGCAAAAAAGAAAATGGAAAGAAAGAAAAAATATTCATATAAGAATTATAATAGGAATTACCCGTGGTTTAATATTTAAAAAATAAATAAAAACATAAAATAAAATTAAAGTAATAAATATATATTATAAATAATTAGCTGCATAAAGTTTTAAATTTAGGTTTTAGAGAATAAGACGGATAAAAATAAAATTTGTGGCAGTTTAATGGTTGTGCAGTTTAAAATAAGTATAAAATTTTTTTTCAAAAAAAGGAAAGAAAAAAGGACATAGTAAGTAAAAATAAATGCTTTACCCAGCACTTTTAGGTAAATTTCTGATAAAAAGCAAGTGTAATTGGTTGTAAATTATAAACTTAAAATTGTTTCACTTAATTGAATAGGTTAGACTGAGCCCTTTATCACCTTAAAGAATGAAGAATCACTTCAGGCCAGCCATTCTCAACCTGCAGCCGGCCTTTTATATGCGGCCCGAGACACATAATCTCTCTATTCTAAAAAAAAGTAACTACCGCTGTCACCGCCGCTGCCGGTTTTGATTTTTTTGTGACCGGAGGCCTTTCTTCGTTAATATTAACAAAAATATGAAAATCGGTGGTTTTATACAGAAATGTTTGATAAACAGGCTGATGCAGACAGTTTTCAAATCAAAGAATTATTCTAAGAATTATTTAATGCTGAAGTTGGACAAAATCGTTCCACTAAAAAAGTTTTATAGCAGCAAAAACTATACATGGCAGTGTAATCATTTTTAGATCATTTTATGCGTTAGAATTTGCCGGAGTGCAGATTGCATTAATTTTTTTATTTTGACTCATTTTTTCAGGTTTTATTTCTATTTTAAATTCAAATTTTCAGCATTTCTAGAGATATTTTTTACAGATTTCAGAAAATTGTACTAATTTAAACTGTTGCCAACTGTATAAAAAGCGCAAGCAATAATGTTTGCTTCAAATTAAAAATTTATTTACACGTGACTATTGTAAACAGGAAAAAAAACTTTCAAATTAGAATTAAATAATTACGTATAAAAAGCAGGAACTTATTAAAAATTACGTCATAAAAAGTATACAAGTGAATTTTAAAAGAGAAAGGATATTGTAAAATAATAAATTCATTAACATGTGTTAGAAGTCTTAGGAAAAATTACGTCATATTTACGTCACATTATAGTTATTACATAAAATGAACACAAAATAATAGTGCAAAAAAGTTTAAATTTAGAAATTGCGCTAGACATTTATTTGATATTTTGAGAATTAATTTAAAATGTCTCATTTAAAAGAACTTTCTTTTTGCTTTGTTAAAAAATACCAGGAGGCAAAGACTCTTTACTTAATTCCTTTTATATTAGCTTATTTTGAAATGTTGTTACACGTGTATACGTCAAGTTATTTTTATTTTGACGTTTTATTTGTGTTTTTATTAATGTTGTACGAATTTATTTGTTCTTTCGTTATTTAAAATAAAAATTATATCAATTTGTATAGTTTGGCGATTTATATAATTTGGCGAAATTGGTCGACAGGATAATCAAGTAGTACCGCAGCGGATTTGGCGTTAAAATTTCCCAATCAAAGAGAAATGAATAGAAATTTGTTGATAGGGAGATCGCCACTGTTTTTTAAATTATAATTCAATCTTTCGAAATCTTTTTAAAGCCGATCAAATTAGCGTGCATTTAGAGTCTGCGGTGTCTGGACGGGGGTTGGCGAGCGTAGCTCGTAGGGGGCCGAGCCCCCTAGTCTTATAAAATTAAGATGTGCATAAAAGTATTCAAGATCTTCACTGTTATTCTATATATTTTCATGGGAAGATAAAATCTGCCGTGCAATTTATAATTAATTTAAAATAAAGTCAAAACATCTTAAATGCCGTTTTCCTAGTCAGAAATACTTTTTACATGTCTTAGTATTATTATCTATGCTACAGAAGCGTATACATTTCTTAATCGTCAACACTAATCAAACATTAGTCTAAATTAAATTTGCACTATATTTTCGAAAAGAAAAAAAATAAAAAAATTCTTTTGCATTGAGCAAAAAATTTAGAAGAAAATACTTCATAATTTATTTTCTTTAGAACTTGGAAATTCTATATTATTATATTATTAGTTTTATACTTATTATATAGCTGAAACTGCTTTTTAGGATTAATGCTTGTCGCAGAAAAAAATTGGTACCAAAAATTTTTTACACCATTATTTCCAAACAACAAACTTTCCCTTACATTTTTATAACATCTTCCATAACCATATACCATGAAGTTTATTCTTTTGAAATAACGGTGTTAAAACTTTTTGGTAACATTTCTTCGACGACAAATGTTGAACCTCACTGATAATATTAGTTATGTTTTCTTACTATATTAATTACTCTTTTTTTAAAAACCTTTTAAACATGTGTTGCGGCCCGTCTAACGTCGCAAAAATATGTTTGCGGCCCGCGAGAAAAAAAGGTTGAGTATGGCTGACTTAGGAAATATAGAAATTTGTCATGATTTCAATAATTTAAAAGTAACTAATTAAAAATTCAAGAATTTTTCTAATGAAACATTCAAGTTATTAACCGTCAAATCTTGACGGGCACTATCTAGTCACTTCTTACTTTGAAATATGTAAATGCATGTTATGAGTTAACATTATCCAAAACTGAAATTACTTATAACTGTATAGTATAAATTTGCACAAAATTAATTTGGGATATATTACATCATCATATAAAAGGCATATTTGATAAATATATTTCTATTATTTTACAAAATTTTATATAAATGATTTAGTGAACGACTTTAAGGCTTTATTGGCCAAATGAGTAAATTAGGGGATTTGGTAGCTAGTAGCATAGAAACTATCGCTAATGAATATTAAAGCTAAAAAACCGGCAACAGAAAAAATACGAACATAAATTATGAAACACCTCCGAGCACTAAAAAAACAATTTTTTTCACGCTAAAACACTTTCCCCTTTTAATTTCATTACCTTTGAAATATTATACATCATTAAAGTGCACTGCAAGCAATTTTTTTCTAGTTATGATAATCTAATGGAAATTTTCGCGCATCTCTGTAAATGAACTAATGCTACTTATTCTATACTAGTGAGAAAGCATGTTTTAATTTACCTCAGTGATGCATACCAATCTCATTTTGTTTGAAATATAGAAAAATCAAAAGTTTCCCTATACCATTCCCCCTTCCCCTCCATAAGAAACTTACTGTAACAAATCCAGCAGCGTTCAGAGTAAAAAAAAAAAAAAATACTGAAATTCACAGCAAAATTTCTGAAATGTTACAGCTGATGGGAGGAGGGAGTGAAAATCTCCGAGCACTAATTATTTTTGTTGCAGGTTGGATTTATCAGATTTTTCAAAAATTAGTTCAGTATATTGTTTCAGATTAAAAACTATACCTATAATAATAAACATAATATTCCTGTGTGGTCTTCTTAAGAGACCACTGCATGCAGAGTTACAAAATAAGGCAGGAAGGTATCTGTATGTCTGAAGTTATGCACCCCCGAGCAAGTTTTTGAATTTTTAATTAGATTTTCTTAATTTTTTTAATGAGTTTTTTCATATTTTGAGACAATTTTACCACATTAGCTAACGGAATCCAGTTTCAATGTTTTAGACCAATATACTAAATTTTTTCCTCTTTTAAATAAAATTTATTCTGAATTCCTACAGCTATTTTTGAATTTTCTTCAAGCTTTTTATGCGATTTTTAGTGTTTTCCTGTGATTTTTTGACGTTTATAAAAGGAATTCCGTTCCAGTCTTTCAGCTCTATATAATAAATTTTCTCATTTCCAAATTTTATATGATTTTTAGCGTTTCTCCTTGTTTCGTGGTGATTTTTTGACATTCAAACAAGGAACCAGATTTTAATCTTTTAGCCCAATGAAGTAACTTTTGTTCTTTGTAATTTTTTAATTTTTCATGAATTTTTGCATTTCAAAGCGATTTTGATATATTTTTTTAAAGGAGCAAACATTTTGCAAATTACATAACATATTAATGATCTTTTTGTGCTGATTACAGCATGACCAATTGAATTTCATGAATTTTTCCATGACCATCTGACAAAATTCAAGTTTTTTTTTTCTCCTGTGCGATCCTATGACGAAATTTGCAGTTTTCTTGCAATCTTTTGACGAAATTCGCATTTCATCGAAATCTCTTGACGAAATTCATGTTTTTGTTCCATCTTTTCCCGAAATGAAATGTTTTTGTGCAATCTTTTGACAAAATGAACATTTTTTTCGCAATCCTTTGACAAAATTTTTACTTTTTTCGCAATCGACTGACGACATATGTGATTAAATTTAAATAAGGATTGATAAACACCGATACGATGACTCAAATACTCTATTTTCTTAAACACATTTAACAGAATCTGAAGTATAAGTTAAAAACTACTTGACTTCCTTAAACGTATCTATAAATGACACCAACTTCAAACAAATCAGAGATGACACAATTAGACTTTAAATATAAATATGTTGAAATAAAAACAGAACTTTAAAAAGACATCAGATGTCATTAAAAGCACTTCCAAACTCCAGAACGCTGTTAGTAGACAGGTGACAAAACCAAGAAACTAAGGTGAAGAGAAAAAGAAATCATGTCTATATTTATACGAGTCGGAAGTTCAAATAAAAGCTAATTACACAATTCAAAAAGCAGCTATAGACAATTCTCGAAGAAAAATCATCGTACCAAGACGTCGTACAAACGATGTGCAGTAGACTCAAATGAGTGATGCCACCTGGCGGCGGTCGTGAAACTACCGTCATTTGAAAGAATTACGTTCTCATGATTGCTTGGAAACAGATGGCTGAGATTTGAAAGCAAGAAAACATGCGGCAGCGAAACCAACAAGTAAACAAATTGAAAGGATTTAAAGATAGGATAATTGAAATAAATATAAGGTAAATAATGTAAAGATTATTGACTTTATAATATTAATAAAAGATGTTTTAATAAAGATGAATAAAAATGTAATTTAATAGAAAGGATGAAAGGTTCATTTAATAAAAGAAAAAAATATAGATGTGAAGTATGTAGAGGAGATATTATACTATTTAATAAAGACGAAACATAGAGGATATATGTATAGAGCAGATATTTCCGAACAGTGAAAAAACAAGCATAATGCTTTTATACCTATCAACATAAAAAACCATTTTCAGCGATCCTTTGTGAAATTATTATTACGTTCGATAAAATTGGCGATTTTTTTCACACACAAATTGACAAAATTCACAATTTGTTCTTGCAATCTTTCAAAGAAATTTTTCTCAGCAACCGATGGAAAAATTAACTCATGGTTAATATCCATTAGGAAAGTTTTATTAATTTATGCTACGAAGTTTGTTTTTTGGCACTTTTTTATGCCCTGTTTTCAGACTGATATGACCAATAACCCCGGAAAAAATCTTTTGTGTATCCTTGTAAATGAACTGTAAATATTACATCATTTTTAATATGGAACATTCTATAGTAAATTTTAATAACATACAAAAATTATATAGCAATCCAAGAATAGCTACGAGAGTTAGCGCACAGACAGACAAATCAAATTCATAAACACTTTTCAACTATGTTGAAACATGCAAAAAGAACTTTTGATTAGATACACAGATAAAAGAAAAAACTTATGAAGATACATTAAAGATTTTAACATCTAAAAAGATGCTATAAAAAATTAATAAGTTAAAGCTAAAAAAAAAAAAATTCTTGTTTACTGAGAAAATATACTTACACCATAATAATTTAAACTTTTCTTATTAATATGTATAATATTTGTACAAACACCATTAAGGAAATCTTGCGAATGGGATATGACAACTAAAATTCTTTTATACCTGCAAAACAAAACAAAAGTATCAGTTCCATAATACTTAATTCTTATTCTAATAGAAATTTATAGGCCTAATTATGCTCAAAGAAAAAAAATTTAATTTGTACAACACAGGATTAGTGATGATGATAAGGTTACAATATTAAAAAAAACCTTAGCAGAAAATGTCCTATGAATGTATTTTGAAAACCTATGCTGTCTCTGGGATATATTTCTAATAAAATGCCAATTCTACTGAGAGTCAGAAGAAATACTGCAGGGGAAAAGAAATTAAGCGTAATAAAAGTGGCTTTTAAAACAGGGTTGGGTTTTTGACATGACAGTGGTAAAAACTGTTTTTACCAGTTTATTCCATCAAAAACCTATCATTTTTTATTTTCTTCAAATTTATAGTATAAGTCTAGCATACTATACATTTGAAGATTGATTTTTCTTTGTTGTTCTTGTTATTATTATTCACAATTGCTTTGTTAAATTTATTTAATAGAAGAGCATTTCCTACATGGGAAAAATTTAAAAATACAAGAGTAAAAAGAAAGAACAATATTTGTCATAATCTCCACTAATATAGATTCTACTAATTGCAATGAACATTAATATTAAATGATAATAAAAGGTTATTATAATTATTAAATAATATTCAATATACATTTAATAAAATACATTAAAATTATTTTAGAGATGCAAAAATGTTGTTATATGGTGTGATAAAAGATGTCAAGCATGGACTGTGGTCAGTGGTGTAGTCGTAGAAAAAACAGAGGGTATACGTTCTAAGCAGAGGGTATACGCTCAAGGCAGAGGGTATATCCTAGTGTACATATAATATAGCTTTCTTGAGAAACAGAGGGTATACTGTGCTCCTTTAAAAAATCCAGAGGGTATACGGCGTATACCCCCGTATACCCTCCACTACATCCCTGACTGTGGTCAATGAATAAATTTGAATATTTTTAGATATGATATTTTAAAATGCATATCTTATGTATTTCATAAATGCAGTTATGGTGATTTTCATTTTTACTTCAATAAGCAGAATCTTAAAATTTTAAATTAATAAAATTTTTATACAAACCTGTAGGACCTGATTTCAGGTGAAAGCTCTTAGACTTAAATATATTTTACTTCATTTATTGCTATTTAGAAATAAAAATAATCAATGAACAATTTGGATTTAGCATTTAACACTTTAAGAAAACTTACTTCTGAGAAAGCTATTTAGTTTTAAACAGTGTACCACATTCTGCAGAAATTATAAAATTTTTAATTTTATACTTATGGGTTATAAAATTTCTTCAAAATATAGAATATGCCAAACAGCTTAAGATTATTGTAGAGATCTTCTAACAGAGATGTATATGTATATTCTAATGGAATTCTTTTTCGTTTTTCTCGGATAGATAAATATACTTTAGAGTCTTTTTGATATTGAATGTTTCATGTGAAACAACTTAATACCCAAGATAGAATGAAGAAAAATAATGTAAAAACAAACTACTCCTAAAAAATAGGTTTTTGACATGATGGTAAAAACCATGGTAAAATCTGGTAAAAACCGTCATGCGTCAAAAACCTGCCAACCCTGTTTTAAAATCTTAAAATTTCAGGATTTAAAAACACATAAATGACCAATCCTTCTCAAAAAAGTGTCAATTCTTGCAAGAAAAAATTAAATGGGCCAATGAAGTATTTGTGCCATGATAACCTCAGATATTTTAAAATAGACTTTTTACTTTAAATATGATAAAATCTTAGTAAGGATAGTTGCAAGTTTGCCCATATAACAGGACAACACTTTTATGGATTTCTAACATTACTAATATCATTAGAAAACCAAAATGGTATCAATTATGTCCCTTTTTAGAAATTGCATTAAATACATCAAGGTGTCTACAGAAATTATAAAAAAAAATTCCCTGATTTTTCCATGATTTCCCTGATTATCTTTATCAGACTTCCCTGATTTCTATTATTAACAATACACAAGGTATTTTTTTTTTTTTTGCATATTTGGATTTCTCGTATAACACACAACCAGCTTGCTAATATCTCATTTGGGCGAAAAAACAAGAGAAAACATAAAAATTGCCTAATATTCATTAAGTACTGGTTGACAGTTTTATAAATCAGAACTCAAAATTTAGTCCAACTTCATATAAGTAGGTGGCCAATAGATATAGGGTGACCAGAAAATTTCCTTATTTTCTGAAAAATATTCAATTCTTAGACTTATCTACATCTGACGGGATAGCTAACTGGATTAAGCTGGCCACCTGGTCAGGCTATGCTAATGTATAATTTAAAATTTTTAAAAATGGGTAAATTGCCTTGAATATAAGCACTATGTACAGAAAATGAAGACATCTGATCAACTTAATTTGCATTAAATATCAAGAACTCATACCATGTGCGTGCATCTTTGTAAAAATATTGGGAAAGACTACTCAGCATATGAAAAAATATGGTATATAAAATAGACCAATCAGTCTTGTTGGCAAGGTAAAAATGCAAATATTTTGAAATATAGACAAATTTCCCTGATTTTTGAGTATTTTTAAAGTTCCCTGACTTTTCCCTGATTTTTCCAGATTGATAAACCTCCCTGATTTTTCCATGATTCCCAGATTCTGTAGACACCCTGTACATTGAAACAATCAATATTAATTTCTTTCCCTCTTAAGAAAAAAGACAACGGTGTGAATTTTAAAATTTATTTACTTTTAAAGGAGACCTAATACTAGTTTTACAGCATTTTACCCAAAGCTACACATCAACGCAAACTGAATATCTTTTACAGCCTAATTTTTAAGCTAAAGCTTCTCACATAACAGCAGTGGGTCATAAGTCATCATAGAAAAGTAAAAACACAGAGAGTAGTGAAAAAACAGAAAGGATGATTGTAATTCCATGACAAGTTAATGTTGTGGCTTTCTAAACTAAAGGTCTTGGGATCAAATTCTGAAAATGCTAAATCTACTCTTAACTGTAAGTTGCTCTAAATAAAGTACACATTACTAGCCTTAATCCGTTAGGGACCAGCATCTCTTACACAAATTTTATTCGGTTTACACCACTCTTTTTGAAAGTTAACTTTACTTAATCACGAAAATGCCTTAAGGCTGTTCTTAACTGCTCCGCTGAACAAGCGCAAAACGTTCTGACACATTTGCATATTCATTTTTTAACGGAAAGATATAAAATTGGAAAGCCTGGCCATGGAAACGATTTGGAATTGAACTGTTTTTTCCATTTTTTGATCCATCCATTACCCATTGAGTTATAAGCGATATCGATCACATGACAAACCCGTTTTTCACCCGCTCGAGTGATTTTTCAACTTTTGCGTGGAAATTCAGTTCAAAAGGTCCACTTTGACATTATTTTCTGAAAGATTTATTGCGTTTTCAAAAAAATGGAAAGACAGTTTGATGACATAGTTTCTGAACAACACCTACTAGTTTCATGCATTTTCGAACAAAAATAAATTAAAACTTATGTCAGGAAGTTGCCCTTTTGGATTTGAGAACAGCCTTAAATAAGGTAAATATTGCTTTTCTTTTTTTTTTTTTTTATAAGCATCACAAACAAATGCTGCATGCACCTTTTGAAGATGCATATATGCACACATGGTTCTGAATGGGTTAATTGAATTTTTTAAATATACACCAAGATCCTTCACCACTAATCAGAAGGAAGCAACTTGATTTAACACTATTCCTAAAGATATAAGACAGTTTTTAGCTCTAGTTCAAAGACACAGACAGAAACTCCTCATTATATCATTCATTCAGATATTTTGCTCAGCAAAATATCCGATGCAGATAGAAGTATGTGGTCAGATTCACTCTGATCATATCACATCTGATTCACACACTCAGTATCTGATCATCTACTTCAGAAAGATCTGAAGGATCTTTTCTCATCTATCTCTCTCTAAAAAGTTCTAATTTGTATATTTTAAGTAAATTTATATCTGTGTCAAATACAAACATTCTCTATCTATAAATACTGTAATATTTGTATAAACTTATGTTTTGAAGATAAATATAAGAGCATTTGCTACCAACTTTCTTATTTTCATTAACCCTCAATTACATTGAGCCTTTTTCTTGTCTTTTAGTATACGAGGAGTTAGTATCTATATGCATACATGGTTAATATAGAGCATCAGCTGTTGCTATGCAACACCATTTATAACAAACTCTTTAAGCAACAATGAACTTAATCTGTAATGGAACTGTTTGTTTTGAAAAACGTAAAATGCTTAACTAAAAAACAGTTTTTAAAAGACAATAATATTAATTTAATATTACTTATTACATTTAAATAAAGCTCACAAAAGCTCAATATGTATGGATCAGGGGTCGATTTAGAAAAAGAAAGTTGCATAGCAGTAACTGCTATACAAAGTCAGTTTTGAATAGCAGTTAGACACTTTTGTATAGCAAGTAAAAAATAGCTAACGTAACTTTTAAATCTTGAAAATTTACAACAAATTTTTTTTTTTTAAAAAGCGTACTTCCTCGCTGTACTTCCATTGTAAATAAACACTTGGGGAGGGTGAAAACACAACGTATGTCGTGTAAAAACACCTTTAAATTTTAACTTTAAGCATTGATGCCACTGTACTTGAAAAAACCTGGGTCCCGGGACCCAGGATTTCCAAAAATCTGGGTCCTTTTTTACAAAAGCGGGTCCCCATCAATAATAATTTATATTTTAAAGGAATAAATGAAAGTTGTTTATTAAGATAAATGAAATGCATTAATTATTGTTTTAACAATAATTAAATAATGAATTAAAACCAGCATTATTTGCACTCAAATAAGATATTTTAAAAAAATATTAAGAGAAATTTTCTTTACTTTTTTAAAAGTAAAAATGCAAGATACAATTTTAATTGTAAAATAATGTTTATTTGAGAGTAGAAGATACCAAGTTCCACTAACAAGTATCACTAATGTTCGCATTCTTTTAAAAAGAGGCAAGGCGGGTTTATTGAAAAAGATATTTTTGCTGAAAAAAAGAACACTTATGTTAAGTAAAGGTGTACTTTTCGTTGAATGAATGGGTGCTTTCATTATTATACTTCCCATTGAATTATTTGTCAGCATAGATCTGTGTTGGAATCAGACATTTTCCTTGGAAGGGAAATTTATATCTAAATCACTAATAAGCATCAAATCTTAAATGTTCTGAAGGCAGGAGACATTTCAATGCAGTAAGAACGAGGGGGGGGGGGGGGTGATTTTTACTGGTCCACCTAATGAATATAAATATTATCAAAGTACACTGAAATCATGCTGTATTTTTAAGAATCTCATAAAAGAAATTAAATCCCATTTTATGAATTTTCTAAGTTTAGTTTGCACATCTTTTTTGGTGCTTTGACTAAATTCGCACTTTTCCGCGATCCTTTTGTTGAAATTCGCTATTTTTTCACGAGTCTGTCACGGAAATCGTGTTTTTTTCCGCGATACTTTGACAAAATTCGGCTTTATTCCGTGATTTTTTGACGAAATTTGCTATTTTTTCGCAATCTTTTGTCGAAATACACTATTTTGTCTCAGCCCTTTTACGAAAATAGCGTTTTTTCCCGCTATATTTTCACGAAATTTGTGCTTTTTTCGCGATCCTTTGACGAAAATTGGCTTTTTTACGTTATTTTTTGACGACATTTGCTATTTTTGGGGGATCATTTGATGAAAAACAACTATTTTTTCGCAATCCTTTGACGATAATCGGCTTTTTTCCGCGATTTTGACGAAATTCGCTATTTTTTCGCGATCTTTTAACGAAATACGCTAATTTGTCGCGGCCCTTTTACGAAAATCGCGTTTTTCGCAATATTTTGATGAAATTTGCACTTATTTCCGCGATTTTTTTTGACGAAATTCGCTTTTTATTTCGCGATGCTTTGACGAAATACGCTATTTTTTCGCGGCCCTTTTACGAAAATCGCTGCAGGAAATATGCATCGCAATGATTGCGATTTAATGCATTTCTCTGATCGCATTTTAGTTAAATTTGAATCGCAAATTGCGATGCGATACCGCTTAAATCGAACCCTGGTATGGATATATATATGGATTTCTAAGTCATGGATGATGCGGTTTGCCACTTAATTCTAATCAGGGGCTTTTTTTTTTTTTTTTTTTTTTTGAGTGAATGCAGGGGAACACATCCCCTTAAACATTTTGTGTAAGGAAAAAGAGAGAAAAAAAAAAGATTTTTTATTTTTAAAATACTCTGGATTAAAGATGCTTGTTTATTTGCTGCTTGAAAAGTGTCACTTAAGAAAATAAACTATAAATTTCAACCTTCATAAGAATTAATGATGTACAAATGTAAATTCCTGAATTTGGTCTTTTTTTTTTTTTTTTACTTTTTCACAAACAGGGTGTGTCGCAAATGTATATTCATTTACTTAATGTTCCGTGATCTATTAAATGTTAGTTATGTATAGTGGCTAGATTGAAGTTGCAGCAGCATGCCTGGCCTTAGCCCTAAACGATCCACATGCTGACGGAGTGCCATTGCAACATCCCAGGTGAGATTCGCTGGTTGCGATTTCTGCTGAACTTCACATGTTGTAGAAAGATAATCAATATAACTTGAGAAAAACATCTTACCTCGCTCCATAGAACAATAATCGGGATTACCATGTTTTTATGACTTAAAACGTTTAAGTGAAGATATTGTAGGAATGCGCTTTGACGAAGCATGACACTGGCGGGAGCCATTTTGGCATGTCAGGGCAAACTACTCCAACGAAAAAAAAAAAAAAAAAAAAAAAAAAACCACTCACCTACTAGGTGCACGATTCTAACACGACTGACTATTCTGCTCCAAAAAAATCCCAAGAAAATCAACGTGTTCTGTTTGACGAATCGACAGGAGATCCAACCAATCAGAACGCACAGAGCAGCCTAGCCACGCCCGCATAATGGAAAAAGCGAGTGAGCGATGTACGCCAACACGGGCGATAACGAATGCATTCGGAACACACTCCGAATGGCAATTGATCGAAGAATAACCATTTCCCCCTCGTGTCAATCTAACATGGCGAACTGCCGAGAATGGCAGATATAAAACTAGAAACAAACACTTACGACCGTAGCGATGGGAGATGAAAATATGAACGAATTGCCATAGGAACAAAAGTGATATACCAAATTAATGGGAATTGCGAATGCTGAACAATGGGAATAATGAAATAATTAAATATTAAAGATAAACTATTAAAAATAGTTAAAATTACGTTAATTACATGAGGGTAAACCACATGCAAACGGCCGATCGTAATTACGATAAAAAAAATGGCACGTTCATAACGTGACATACTCCCCTGAAAAAGGATATAAAAAAAATTTTTGACTGGGAAAGAAAAAATTTTGAACGCTGCGAAACTTTGACAAGGAAAACACCCAATTGGAAAAAAAAAAAAAAAAAAAAAACTATACGTAACAAAAAATTTAGAGCAAACAAGATCCAAATTATAAACGGACTATACCTAAACCACCCCTTTTAAAGAAGAAAAAAAAAAGTGTGTAAGCCAGAACTAGGACGAAAAATTTACTAAAATTTTGAATGTGCAAGTCGTTACCAGGGGTTACATGGGGTTGACAAAACGACTTGACAATAAGTCGTATCAAATCAATTCCAGTATACATGTTATTACTAAATGCTAATATGCACTATTTTTTTCTTGAAACACACAGCTTTGGTCACAACTTTACATTTGTTAACACACATATATATAAAAAAATATTTGCCATTATGAAACTTAGAAATCATTACAGATACTATTAAAACAGTTAAAATATTTTATGGCGAAACTTGTGACCATACATGTGGAGCATTATGTCCAGCAACCAAGAATTAAAACTTTAAACATTCCATTAAATTATGCACTATGAATTCAAGTACCTGGTCATTAACTTATGGCAAAACAAAATACATCTGGATTCTTATAAACATAAATATAGTACTAATTATCACAAAGATAATTTATCAATAATAACTCTGACAAAAAAATATTTAGTCACAAGAAAACATTTGATTTTTAAACTATTACATGTATATAAGGGTTTACAATGGTTAAAAAAAAAAAAAAAAAAAAAAAAAAAAAACTTAAAAGGGTCTGCCAAGATGGCAGCAAGCTACCACAACCATTTATTGTGAAGAACAAGTGAAAACAAAATTGCCAAACTTAGATATAAAACACAAGAACTAGAATTTTAAGAAGGCGTTTTTAGAATTCCCTTGAATAGCTTGAATAATGTATTTTTAATTTTAAAATTGTATAACTAAAATGTGGAGTTATTGCACAGATTTAAAAAAAAAACATGAAATCATATTGAACAATGATTAGACACAGCCTTAGAAAAAAAAACTAAGATGATACTATGAACACTTGAGTAAGACATTTAAACAATACAAATAGGCAGCAAAACACGTGAAAAAGAAATTGTCTAATGTAAATGATCCTAACCAATTCATACACTACAATACACCCCATCAAGAGTTCCCCCAATCCTGACAAGAAAGCATGTATTGATAGAACTGAACCTTATCCGTAAAAGGAAAACCTTCAAAAGGTAAGTGCGTGAATTATATAAACTATTGTATATGAATGCAACAAAAATAACTGTCATATCTCCCAAAACAAGTTTTGGAAAACAAAAATTAATACTGCAACACCCCAAACTGGGATGGCATATAAAGGAAAAAGGTAAAGTGGAAAATTTTAAGATTATTATGAAAGTACAAAAGAAAAATGAAATGAAATGTGAAACTATTGAAAATTTAAATGTGTATGTGAGAAAATCACACTAACTGAGCACATAAAAGTGTTGAATGGCAATGGAAGCGCACAATGTAAGGGTTGCCCCGTTTCAACCCATCACAGTGCATGGATTGCCATTCCTGGAATATACATGAAATAAACACACAAATAAATACAAAGAACAATGAATGGTAATGGAAAAAGAAAGAGCACAAATGTGAAGGTTGCCCCTTATCAACCTATCACGGTGCTGGGCTGAATCACCATTCAGATATATCCATGAAATAAATAATTGAATGTCAATGTGAATAATAAAAAAAGAAACACACCAGATGTGATTGGCTTCATCTAATGTGTTCAGGCTGTCACAAAGACAAAGAATGAGATATGTACACCTATATACAAAACACATAAAATAAACAATGGATGTTAGTGTGAATGGAAAAAGAACTTAAAATGAATATGAACTGTAAATGCTGCATAACTGTATGTAAATTGAAAATGAACACCCTAAAAATTTTCACAACAGGCTGAGTAATCACTTTAAAAAAAATGATGTTAAAAAAAAATTAACATCTAAACATGATTTTATAAAAAACATTAGAGAATGTTTTAACATTTCAAAAAAAAAAAAAAAAAAATCTGAAAATGTTATGTGCTTCAATACTATAGAAAATATTACATCACATAGATTGAAAATGTTTTAGGAAAAAATCAAGTTGTATACTTAATGAAGTGAATATGTATCATAGTTACAACAAGACATTCCAAGTAAAAGCACCTTAAAACAATGAGAACTATAGACACAAAAACAACACCTTGTTGAATCAAAATTGTAACTTGACCTATTTTATACATCAACATATTTCAATTGAGACTGTTCCCTGACAAAATGTTACATCAATTATACGTGAAAAAAAAAAAGTTCTTATGGCGTAATATGATCTCATTCAATCGATGTGGTGGAGCTGTAGTATGTAAATAAATGATGCACTTTGCAAGCACAGTCTGTTTAACAAAGTTCACTTAAGATAAAGTTTTCATGAGTTGAATCAAAAATAATTTATGTAAACTTTTTTTTTTTTTTTATAGCAGAGATAACAGAGTTTTCCCCAGACAGTTTCAGGAGGGTGCTGCACCCTGCCTGCCTTTAGGTTTACAAGATAGCACCCCTCTTGCCCCTCATTTAAAAAATTAGCTCCCTTGTTGCCCCCACCTGAAAAAGTGCCTTTACTCCTTTGTTTATTAAAAAATTTACTTGCATAGTAAAAATTGACTCATTGCTGTCTTTAAAATAGTGTTCTGTCTATAAAATATTAAAAAGTAGTTTTAAAAATCAAAAGAATACCTTTAAAATTTTCAAGAAATGCCCTAAAGAATCCAAAACATGCCCTTTGGAATCCAAATGTGCCCTTTTCCCACAAGCAGCACCCTGCCCTTTTTTTAACCTGCGGGAAACTCTGGAAATACGACGTGCGACTGGTACCACGGCACCATTTGTCGAAAATGTATATTCATTTACTTAATGTTCCGTGATCTATTAAATGTTAATTATGTATAGTGGCTAGATTGAAATTCCAGCAGCGTGTCTGGCCTTAGCCCTAAACGATCCACGTGCTGACGGAGTGCCATTGCAACATCCCAGGCAAGATTCGCTGATTGCAATTTCTGCTGAACTTGACATGTTGCGGAAAGATAATCATTATGACTTGAGAAAAACATCTTACCTTGCTCCATAGAAAAATAATCAGGATTACTATGTTTAAGCTATAGGTACTGTTGATGACAGGAGACATTGTGAAAATAAGACGCAAAGCTTGACGTTGTACAATAACACAAAAAGTTTTATTAAATACTTCAGGAGCTCTTGAATCAGGGACGGGCTGGTGACGAACTCACACAAAATAATTTTTATGACTTAAAACGTTTAAGTGAAGATATTGTAGGAATGCACTTTGATGAAGCGCGACACCGGCGGAGCCATTTCGGCATCCCCCATGTCAGGGCAAACTACTCCAACGGAAAAAAAAACACTCACTTACTAGGTGCACGATTCTAACACGACTGACTATTCTGCTCAAAAAAAAAATCCCAAGAAAAGCAACGCGCGCTGTTTGTCGAATCGACTAGAGATCTAACCAATCAGAATGCACAGAGCAGCCTAGCCACGGCCGCATAACGGAAAAAGTGAGCGAGAGATGCATGGGCGATAACGAACGCATTCTGAACGAACACGCTCCGAACGGCAATTGATCAAAGAATAACTATTTTCCCCTCGCGTCGATCTAACATGGCGAACTGCCAAAAATGGCAGATATAAAACTAGAAATAAATAAACACTTACGATCGTAGCGATGGGAGATGAAAATATGAACGAATTGTCGTAGGAACAAAAGTGATATACCAAATTAATGGGAATCGCGAATGCTGAACAATGGGAATAATGAAATAATTAAATATTAAATATAAATTACTAAAAATAGTTAAAATTACGTTAATTACATGGGAATAAACCACGTGCAAACGGCCGATCGTAACTGCGATAAAAAAATGGTGCGTTCATAACGTGACAGGGTGTACAACAAACAAAAATAGAACAAACTTTCATGTGTGATAACAAGCATCAAGACACACAATTTTTGTACAGGAAACCAGTATTGCAGCCCATTTATTCAGTCAAAAATACAGCGTATCAGGCACCAGACTAACTTTGATTTTTACTTTAACAATAATGAATATATTATGACAATATTTTAAAGAGACTGATTTCTATGAAATATATAACAAGAAGGAATGGAAATTTGCCACCATTCAGCTCTAATTAACAAGGAGCTAGGCATTCCATTATTCAGAATGCAGCTGACAGTACACATATTGTGGCACTGACAAAAATTCAGGCACTTCCAATGATGTCACACTTTATGCAAGTAAAGTTAATATGATGAAAATCACACTAAAATACCTTCATTATACTGTTAAAGTTGTGAATAAAAATTAGGCTTCAGCTGGTAGTGACACGCTCTATTTTTGATGGAATAGGTAGATTGAGATACTGGTTTCTGTACAAAAAATGTTTGTTTTGAACACATTATTTTCCCTGAAAGTGTGTTCTAAGATTTTAGGAACATACTGTATGTTTACAACTTCTGAAAATGATCACTGATCCCAGATAACGCTTGCTGGTGCACTTAATCTTTCTTGCTGAGCTGTCACCATCTGTATTATCTTTTATTTATTAATTTCAAACTTTTTTACTGTCAAATAAACACTATGACTTTTAAATTTTCTTCTAATTCCTTCAAATTTCTTTTCAATTTTAAAATATTAGTTGTAGAAAATATGCAATATACTTGGTCAAAAATACAGTGTATCTCAATCCAGACTGAATTTGGATTTTTGTTTATTACTTCAACAATAATAAAGGTATTGTAACAATATTTTCAACAGAGTTACTTTGATTTCTGAAAAACATGATGACGGTGAGAAGTAACAAAATTCTACACTTTTATCAACGTTCATGAACAAAATAATAATAATAAAAATGAAAAGAATCAATGCTTTGAAACTTGCCTTTTATTTAAAATAAACTTTCTTTAACAATTTAATACTTACGTTTTAAGTTCATCTTCAAGCCATACACAAGCTTCTAAATCTAAATGATTTGTTGGTTCATCAAGTAGAAGTAAATGTGGTCTTACATACAAAGCTCGTGCTAATGATATCCTCATTCTCCATCCACCTGAAGAGTATAATATAACAAAAAATGCTTCATTTGAATTTTAAAAGTTATAACTATGAATACTAATACAATTACACAAAAAAGAAATAAAAAAGAAAAGTGCCTAATTACAGTGATGGCATTGAGCTCACAGGCTATTCACACTAATTGTATATTATACTCTTATTTAAAAAAAAAATGCACCTCGAAAAATAAATTAAGGGGGAATTAGCCCTCCTTTCCCCTTCTTTATACTCAACCAATAAGCCTCCAAATGTCATCAGGGAAGCGCCTTATCGAAATAAACCGGTATACCAAATTTGAAGCAAATTGGATAGAAAAAATCAATTATCTAAATTAAGGAGGGTATTAGTCCCCCGTTCCCTCCTTTATATTTAACCAAAGAACTTCCAAATCTAATCAGGGAAGCACCTAAACAGAATGAACATGGTATATCAAATTTGAAGCAAATCGGATAGAAAAAACAATTTATCTAAATTAAGGGGGTATTAGCCCCCCGTTCCCCCTTTTAGACTTAAACAATGAACCTTCAAATCTAATCAGGGAAGCAACTTATCAGTATTAACCAGTATACCAAATTTGAAGAAAATCTGTTAATCCTGCATGAAAAACCCATTTATCTAAGTTAAGGGGGGGGGGGGGGAGAGTAGCCCCCATTCCCTCCTTTATACTTAACCAATGAACCCCCAAAGCTAATCAGGGAAGCGCCTTATCAGAATGAACCTACAAAAAAATTTGAAGCAAATCAGATATTTCTATCAAGAGTTATCGCGATACATACATACATACATACAGAACTGGCGGGCACATTAGCTCTCAGGCTTTGATAGCCTGTGAGCTAAAAATAATGCTTTCAAAAAGGAACTGTAAAATTATTATAGTATTATTTTTCAAAGTACACAAATTCCACTAAGTGGTGTTACTATTCTTTACTTGCCCATGTAAAAAGAAAGAGGTCTGAAAAAGTTCTTTCTTTACATATTTCAATAACAGCGAAAATATTTTTTTCCTAAATTCATATTTACTTCTTGCAAATGCTTCATCATACTTGACTTAAGTTGCAAAGTATGCATTAAAAAAGAGTTAACATGCATCAGGGGTCTGTCCAGGTTTTTCTCACAGGGTCTTGTTTTTGTGAAATTGTGAAGTTTATCTTATTTTTGTGGAAATTCTAGTCATAATTTTGTGAATTTTAAATAATCGATGTCTTCATGTTCTATCCTTCATGTGTAAAAAGCTAAGTAATATGCTCTTCAGTGAGTTCAACTGCTTACTTACAGCCCAGATTTTATTTTTAAATGACTGAATTTGTGTAAAGTTCAATTTGAAAGTGAAAAAATTCTGTGAAAGGTCTATTTAAGAGACAAATAATTTTGTGAAGGGTCCTGTTTTGGGACAAAATGTTTTGTGAAGGGTCCTGTTTGGGGATAAATAATTTTGTGAAGGGTCCTGTTTTAAGATAAATTATTTTGTGAAGGGTCCTTTAAAGGACCTAAAATTTTTCTAAACATATCCCTGTGCATGTAGTACATATATTATCGATCAGGCCTGTCCAGTGATGGGATTCAGCTGGTTAGCACTGGTTTAGCAGAACTAATATCCAATTTTTTGTTGGGTTCGGCAAACTTTTTTTTTTTTTTTTTTTAAAGGTCACTTCCCAAATATCAAATTTATGTCAAGAGAAAATTTTGACAATCGATAATGGAATTATTGATCTATCCCTGTCACTACGATCAAATTTCCAACAAGACTGATTCCATGTTTTGCAATTACTGTTTTTAGCTTAATGGTGTAACAATTGTAAAACACTGATAGTAGAATTTGGGAATCGATTGTTATTTTGTCCAATGAGGATTTTTATCCATTGTTGTAATTTCGAGAATTGCCATTTGATATGAAATGTAAGTACGGTATTGAATACATAATAAATTAATTCGTATGTACAAATAATTAAACATTCATAAATTCTGAAAATTATGAATAAAAAATATACAATTCTCCTATATCACAATTCATAAAAGACCATTGATCATAATAGTGATAGTAAAGTTAAGTATTATGTTATAAAAATGAAATCTTAAGATATTGTCTCAAGAAAACAAATTTCCGATGTTTTCAGGATTGATAAAATTATTTAATATTTGATAAGATTATTTCAATTAATAAAAAATATTGTTTACTTGCTTAGCTGAAATTAATAAGATAATAAAAAAGTTTGATGCACCCAAGGAAGAAAAGACATGAAAAACACACACACACACAAAAAAAAAAAAATATTGTAAATATCTAAGAATTTCTTTTATTGAAAATTCCACACAAAAAATTCTATTATATTGGATGCATCCTATAATAATTCCATTCAAATTTTATTTCACTTATTCTATTTATTTGATATTTACCATATTTCACATAAAAAGGTTTAAATGTTTTTTTATCAAATAAAATATTTGTTGAGATAAAATAGCTGAATGTTCAATAAAATGAGTCATTTATTATGTAAATCAGGGCTAGCACTAGGATTTTTCATAATTTTAGGGGGGAATTTTAGGAATTTTCCCCCAAATTTTAGGGCATTTGTGATATTTTTAACATTACAAGTATGTAATAACAGTATTTTTGTGCTAGTCAGGCACATGTGGTACACTGTCAAAGATTATTCCAATCATGGCACTGAATTCAGCCCTTGTTCCATGTGCTTGTCTTGTTTGGGGAAAATGAGGGCATTTAAATTTGAGCAATAACCGGCTTCATATTACAAACCGTTTTGACGGCTTATGCTTACTGTAACTGTATTAATTAGAATTTTGAGTTCACGCATCATTGAGCCTAACCAGAATGAATGAACACTCTCCTTCTCTCTCTTTTGGATGTTCTTGTTGAACCAAAAGAACAAGAGGCAAGAGGTGATTATGAAGGAAAAAAATAAATAAATTATGAAAGGTTTTATTTTCACGATTGTTTGTTATTTGTGTTTTTTCTGCGATATTTTGATGAAACATGCATTTTTTTCGCGATCCTTTCACGAAATTCGCTTTACTCGTGCGATTTATTGACAAAATTTCATGCTTTTTCGCGATCCTTTTACAAAATTCATGTTTTTTCATGATCATTTGATGAAATTTGCGATTCTTAGACAAAATTCCTGTTTTTTCCACGATCGTTTGACGAAACTTGCCTTATATGTATGATTGTAATTGACAAAAATTTGCTTTTTTTTCAAAATTTTTTGATGAAATTCACGTTTTTTCTGCGATTCTTAGGCGAAATTGTCTTTTCCCCGTGATTCTTTGATGCAATTTTAAGTTTTTTTCACAATTTTTTATCGAAATTCAAGTTTATGCCGCGATCTTTTGAAAAAAATTGTGTTCCTTTGAAGAAATTTTTTTTCCCGATTCTTAGAAGAAATTAGGGGAATAGAAGAAATAGGAGTTATTTTCACGATTGTTTGCCAATATCCCCCCCCCCCCCTCCACGAGATCCTTGGGCGAAATTTGAGCTTTTCCGATTCTTTGTTGAAATTCGCCTTTTTTCATGACCTTTTGACGAAATGAGCGCTTTTTTCACGATCTTTTGACGAAATACGCATCTTTTTCGGTGACCATTTGTCGAAATTCGCAATATTTTTCAATCAAATTTTGGCGATCTAGAATTTTTAGGAACAAGAAAATTTTAGGAGAATTTTCGGCATTTTAGGGCGTAAAATAATAGTTAGGAAATTTAGGAATTTTAGGGGAATGCGAACCCTGGTAATTTCTGTGAAATAATAGTTCAGTTACTTCAACATAAGGCAAGTTAGAAGAGGTAATAAAATGAAGACATTAGAAACTATCACAGAAGAGTTGTTTTACTTCTGAATGTTCGTGATAATACTACGTTCATTAGTAGAGACGTAGCTTGCATGATGAACAAAATCAATTAACTTGAATATAAGTTCTTCTATAGGCCACTCATTTTAAATAATAAATTTAGGTGAGCTTTTCGATCTTGTTTGAGGAAGGATGATTTATTGATGATTTTATAAATCATTACTGATAAACGATATTGTTACTGAATGTTCTGTGAAAATGCTACTGGTAAACCTGGAAGCTCCACTAATATGGAAAACAATCTCGATCAGTTTTCAAACAAATTGCATTTAAAAGTATTCCCCCACCCCTCCCCTATACGATGGTATAAAAATTGAAAATGTATGATGTTTAGAAGCTTAAAAAATGGCAGTAGAGATTATCCTGTACAATGATACATCTGATTTGTTTTGTGGCTGGCTTATATAATGGAACAATATTTTTTTAGAGACGACAAATTGCTGGCCGAAAGAAATAGCATATGGGGAGCTAAAAGCTTAGAAGTTCTTAACACCATTTTTTGGCAGCACGCAATTCAAAATTTCCAAAAGAGACTAGAGTATTTTGAGAACTTGACTGGACTTTAAAAAAAGTTGACGAAAATACATAAAAATGGTCAGAAAAAGATAAATTTCTTAAAAAGCTAAATAAAATTGATAAAATACTTCTATTTATAATTTTGAGTGAAATTAATTCACTTAAAAAATAAACGCTCGTTTATATATGAGAACATCCCTGCTGCTTAAAAGATCATGGAGATAAACTAAAATTATTTATTGAAACATGAAAGTACACAATATAAATTTGATTTTTATAAATTAATTAAATATCAATGAGAAAAATTTAATGAAAATATTTATTTTCGACAGTAATAATTTTTTTTCTGGAAGAAAGTTATATGAGATGAATATTATTTACAAATAAAAGAATTCTTTTTTGAAATAAAGTTATCTTTCCTTAAAATGTTATAACTAAGCATTATAATTAATTTAGAGTTTATACTGTTTATTTAATGCTGAAACTGACTTACTATTTTCAATTTTGAAATAAGTGAAAAGATCATTACGGTAATTATATTTTAAGTAAATATTTAGTAGAGTGATATACTTAATTTATAGTGATAGATTGAAGTTATGATCGATTTAAAGTTAAATTAACGATGAAATTTAGGATTTATCTAGAATTTTGAATTATGCAAAAAAAATCGTTGAGATATTATTTTGTATTTTTAATAAGATGAAAAGTCTTTGAAAATATTGCATTTAAAATGAACACTTCACAGAAATAAATTGATAAGATGCTTAACCATAATTAAGCCATTTTGAACTGAAATATTAAAATTAATAATGGAACTTGCTGAGTTGAAATATAAATTTTAATAATTATTATTATTATCAATAATAAAATTATATATATACTAGGGGGTTCTGCCCCCCTACGAGCTACGCTCGCCAACCCCTGTTCAGACACCCCAGATTCTAAAAGCATGCTAATTTCATCGGCCTTAAAAAGATTGAATTATAATTTTAAAAAATAGTGACAGTCTCCCTGTAAACAGGTTTTCATTCATTTTTCTTTGATTGGAAATTTTTAAGATGAAATCAGCCGCTGCTAAGAGATACAATGGCTGTTTTCGTCTTTGATTAAAAACAAGAAAGAAAAATCATGCATACGGCATAGATTATGAAACACTTTCCAACACTCCCTGGAAGCTTTAACAAAACTTCAATATTTAGGGAAATAAGGTAAATAAGACAACTAACTAAACATTTAAAAAACTGATTTCAGCAGTTACCATCCTTGCCAAATATTTATTCCAATTCTTCCGAACAGCCCTGTATTTGTTCTGTAGGCTGATATATATACTATATAATAGAAAATTTAGTTTAGCAAGAAAACGCATAACAGGTTGAAATTTCTCTTTCAGCAATTTATACTAATAGATGGAAACATACTTGAATACTTTTGTCAGCCCTGTTGTTTACCTAGTACCTTTATTACACGCCACTATTTAGCTAAACTTTAATTCAAACTAAATCACTCTTAAAACTACTGAAATCGCATTTCCAGAATTTATCATCTATAGGCGGCCATGTATCCAATTATTTCCGTGGCCCCGTATATAATTTTATCTATATTCTACAAACATTTCATAGAAAATTACATGCAGTTCAGCATAACACATTTTAAACCCACCTTTCAGCATTTTACGGTCATACTCAATAACCTTTACGAATTCTTTTGCGTAGCCTTGTATATTAACTATAACATTTACACACACCATATAGTATGCATAAATATAATGAAACTTAAAAGCGCATATCATAATTAAAAATGCATTCCCTGCCATCTAAAGGTCAAAATTAGCACTAGCCACAGGGCCAGTGAATGAGTAAAAGTGGCTACTAAAAAATCGGCTGTCACCGGCCACCTTATGGCCACTTTCCTACAAGGAGAGAGTAAATTTTTTTTGCATTTCATCATGTTATTCTATTTTTGTCTGGTTGCAGTATGTTTATATTAGCATATTTATTTGTGCTATTCAATTTTAGAAATTTTAACAAAAGTTTGCTGTTTAGTATTTTTAAATAAAAAAGTGGCCGCTAGTTTAAAGAAAGTGGCCACTTATAAAACTGGTACTACTGGCCACTGGCCAGTAATGAAATTTCCCAGTTTTGACCTTTACTGCCATCGCCACTAATATACCGTACTTCGGATAGAAAATACTTGTTTGAAGTGTTTTGTATGTTCCTGTAAATGCTATGCACTTCGTATTATATATGAAATAACTTAAGTAAGCCTCACCGACGTATATCAATTTTATTATATATGAATTTGTATAATTAAAATGCGCCGCAAACAATTTTCCCCAATACCATTTGTAATGGAATTCTTTTGTGTAGCCCTGTAAATGAATAGCAACTATTCATTGCACCGCATATGCTACAGAATATTCTGCATGTTTTAGTGCACTTCGTAAATGCATATATTTTTTATTATGTTTGAAATGGTGTAACACCTTTAAAATTCACTTGAAATGATTTTTTCCCATTGGCCATAATGTAACGGAATACTTTTGACTGTCCCTGTAAATGAACTAAACATGCTACAAACTTCATTTGAAATAGGATTCGTGCTAGGCTAAACGTCAATAACCAAGAATTTCAGTGCGATCAGAGTATACTTACGAGAGTTAGAGCGCGAACAGACAAACCGAAATCAATAACACTTTTCAACTTTGTTGGAAACTGTTAAAAATTAGCTAAAAATTTGAAAGTAAGCTAATGTAAAATGAAGTACACAGAGTCTTTGTCTCTCGGTACTTTTTAACAATGCTATGAGAAAGTTCTTTTAAATGTATCGTTTTAAATCTGACGTAATTTTCACCAAAGTTTCCTTTCTCTTTTTAATATTCACATGAAAATACTTTTGTTGTTAGAAAGGAAATATTATTTGCGCTGTCTTAGAATTCACGATAATAGTTGAAAAGATTATCTCAAAATATGAAATAAATGTCTTGTGCTAATATATTTTTTAATTTAAAGTGTTTGCTAACTTTTATTTATTTGGCCTTTTTAAATATGACATAATTTCCTTCATTTGTGACTTTTAATGCATAATAATGAATTTAGTATTTAAAAATTTTCTTTCCCTTTTAAAATTCATGTGTAACTGTAGTTTTTATGATGTAATTTTCAATATTTTCCTAATTTTTAATGCGTAATCTCTTAATTCTAATTTGAAAGTTTTTTTTTCTGTTTATAATAGCCACATGTAAATAAATTATTTATTTGAAGGAAATATTATTCTTTGCGCTATTTTTAAAATTGGCAACAGTTTAAAATAATTGCCCTTTTCCAAAATGTGTAAAAAATCTCTCTCGAAATGCTGCAAATTTGAATTTAAAATGAAAATAAATTTCCAAAAATTGAGTCAAATTAAAAAGATAACTACAGTCTGCACATCGGGAACTTCCAATGTATAAAATGATCTAAAAATGTTTAAATTCCTATGTATAGTTTTTCTCCTATAAAACTTTTTTAATGGAACGATTTTGACCATCTTTAACATTAAATATCTCTTAAAATAATTATTCGATTTAAAAACTGTCTGCATCAGCGTGTTTATCAAACATGTCTCTATAATACCACCGATCTTCATATTTTTGTACGAAACAGTTTTCTTAATATTAACAAAGAAAGACTCCCCGGTCATAAAAAATATGGATGCCGATCTCATAGGTGTATACCCGGATGATCTACGCAGATTTTCATTGGTCCATTTCCAAATCAAAACTTTTTTTTTTTTTTTATATATATATAGAAGGATATATTATAATCATTATCACTGATTAACTTAATAAAGAAAAATGTTTCCACTTGCTAACATCCATGACTCATACACTACTCATGTCATGTGTTAAATACAAAAAATTTATTTTATACATGTATTGTTGCATTATTTATAATAGGTTCAAAGTTCAAAGAATTACATATTTCGAAAAATTAAATTCTTTGGCAGAAGAGATTATCATTCAAGAATTAACAAAATCGTTAATAAACAGGACATTGGATTCTTATCAAGCAAAATGTCTATTGGTAATTATATTACATAAAACTTGTCTATTCTCAGAATGTTTCACAATTTAAGTTAATTTATTGCTTGAATTTTCTAGAGGGGGTGATCATTTTCCCAGGTATTGAGCTATATTTTGGACTTTCCTCTGAGGGCATATAAACACTGAAATTGTTTAAAATATTTAACATATATTTTAATTCTGCCCTATTTCTTATTTTGTAGCATGGTGACTCATCTAACATATCAAGTAATATTTCATCTAAAATTTTCATCCCCTTTGGAAAATAATTTACAGCCAGTTGAAGTAGTAGAGCAGCTGAAAAACAATTGCTTATATTTAATGACAATTTTTATTACCAAATTGATAATTAAATGATAAAGATTTAGTGAGGAATGTTTTAAATTACAATGGGAGTATGGAATTCATGAAAGTGTCCAAAAATAAAAATGTCAAAACAATTGCTGTGAATTGAGCTGAAAGCGTTATTAAAAAAGGGTTAAGAAATTGCCTATATAAATTGGCAAATTGGTGAAAAAACCTAGTATCAAAATTGTATTTCCAAAAGTAAGCCTCTATAATGCATAGTAGATTTATTGAGAAAATCTCAGGTCAAGTATTTTCCCCTAAAGTAAAGTTATAAACAAGGATAAAACGACAGACAGTAAGTTTGTATTCTCATAATATCAAACACCAGGATTACCCAAAAGGAAAGAAAAAAAGAATTATTTTGCATTTTCGGTGAAGTAGAATTCCAAATACGAAGGTTTTGAAAAAAAAAAAAAATTGCTGTCTACCAAAAAATTTACAGTTATCCAATTTTAATTTAAATCGTGTGTTTAATTTTTTTTTAAATTAAAAATCTTACTTTTTTTTTTTTTTTTTTTTTTTTTTTTTTTTTTTTTTAATGGCAAATTTGGAGAGAAAGAAAAAGACTAATGAAAAAATTACTCTAACAATTCTGAAAAGATATAGGAGCATTCATCAAGTTTTCTACTTAAAAAATCAACTTTCTGCAATTTCTTTTATAAAATAGACTGATTTTTTCTTTTTTTCCTTCTTTAAGAGAAAAACACTTGGTAGTAAATAGTTTCTTGGAAACCTTTCAATTTACCCCCTCCCCCCTTTTATTCTCAAAAATCTTTGACTGAATATTCAAGGAAATTCATCCTTATTTTAAAACAAGTTGGAAATTGCTCGTCAAACGTGGCAAATGAGGTGCGTTCGTACTATAACTAGTTTTAAAATTATTTTTTGCACCCCATATTGTACTGAATGTATAATTTTTTGCACTTCATAACGTGCATAGTCTGATACATCATTAAAATGCACTTCCAATAATTTTTTCGGAACACTTTTGACTGTCCCTGTAATTAAACTATACATCCGATTTTCCTAAAATTTGAAATAGCTCAACAAAATTTTGCAACAATTATATCTTTAAAATTTCAGATCATTCGGAAGGCTCTAATATCATTAAAATCCACTTGCAATAATTTTTCCCATTGGCCGTAATGTAAAGAAAAACTTTTGACTGTCCCTGTAATTAAACTATACATCCGATTTTCATAAAATTTGAAATGGCTTGACAAAATTTTGCAACAATCACATATTTGAAATTTCAGACTATTCGGTTGGGTAGTTTTTGCTCTGTTACATGCGGACGGACGGACTGAACGATGACTATAGGTGCTACGCATTTATATAATTACGAACGCACCTAAAAATCATATATAGCACGAAATTTATTAACCCTCTCACTGACAAGCCCGTGTTAATACGTTCACTAAGCTCCAGGTTTCACTGCAATACAAGCAATATTTAAAGTAATATAATTCTATTGATTTAATGTATTTTTAATACATTGAACAATGATTAATACTTCCAAGGATTACATTCATATTCGTTATTAAGATTTTTATAAAATGTTCAAAGAATCAATTTTTTTAGCATTTAAAACAAAATGCGGAGAAAACAACATTACAATTTTGCCCTTTTCCAAGACAGTCGGAGGGTTAAAACATCGATCAATATAGATTTATTGATAATTAAAAGTCAAATTTATATTAACCCTAGATAGATAACCTACGTCGAATCGACGTAATCGATTTATAACTCGTTTGTTTTTCGCGTCTCTAAACTCGCCGTTCCCGCCAACTCACTCGGCCATTGGAGCTTGCAGGATGCACCCTATAAATTTACTACTAATTTACGTTTAATTATAAATTTAGCAACTTTAAGTTTCGTAAAATAAGAAGTTCCTTGATTTGTTCCTTATTGTTTTTTCTTAATAAAATTTAAATAAATACTTATGTTGTTTTATGTACTCGGCACTCAATTACATACATTAACACATATTATTACATTTATAAACCTAGTATACACTTAATCGAAAATATGCTCACTCAAACATTCGCACGTCGAGTCGACGTATGGTTATCTTTAGTGTATAGTGAAATATGGTTATCTATCTAGGGTTAAGGCTGTTCTCAAATCTACAGGAGCTACTTTTTGACACATTTCTGAATTCATTTTTGCTCGGAAGTGCCTGAAATTGGCAGGTGTTTGTCAGAGACTATGTAATCAAATAGAGTTTATCAACAATGCAGTCTCTTTCAAAACAAAAGGAATGACATCTTGATTAGTGATGACTGCCTATTATCTGGGAGAAAATAACTGCCTGGTATGCTATTCATTTCCCTTTGTAGCGAAGTTGTGTGATGTTACTATGAGAACACTCCCTGATGTGCTAGTTGTCACGCAATTTTGTTATTAATAGCTTCAAATGATCATATATACCAAAACTTAGCGATGCTATATATCATACATAACATTCAGCGTAAATAAAAGATTCATCTAAAAAAAGAGACTATAATAAAAAGAATAAATGAAAATTTAAAAATACTCACCAGAAAAGTCTTTGCACATCTTTTGCTGCATAGCCTTAGTAAAGCCAAGACCATGAAGAATATAAGCAGCTTTTGTTTGAGCTTTGTCAGCTCCAATTTCGTCTAATCTTTCATAGATATCCATCAATTGTTCTTGAGCCTCTAAAATAAAGAAAACAATATCACAAAATCAGTAATTAAATTCATGACGGCATTTAACACTAACAGAGTAGTTATTTTAAGATAGAAAAAGGGGAGATTTTAAATGATTTAAGAAAATTAATGTTTAAATTTTTTTTATTTAAATTGCACAAATGGCCTGCTTAATCTAAATGTATTTGCACAAATATTTGAGAAAACTTTGGAAAGTAATATAATATACTATGTACGATTATATCATACAAAACAACCATTTAGATTTTAACAAATTAAATTGATACACAGTAAGTGTGCAAGTTGGGAAATTGAGACAAGAGTTGCAATATCAATTTCAATCATTTTTTCAAAATTTCTTAAGTAACATATGAATTGGTCTTCATTTTCGGCCATTCAAAGAAGTGATAACTCTCACTTTCCAGTGAAAGTTCAGTCTTGCATGTATTTAGGGAGCAAGCAACAAATTTAATTAGTACATTAGAAAGTAAACGAAATTCAGTTAACTGCATAGCAGACCTTTAAATTTCCATGATATTTAACTGGAATTATTGTATAAGTTGCACAGGTGTTAGCAGAAGAGGAAAAATTTATTTTTCATGCTAATTTTTATAATTATTTTACAATTTAACAATTTTCTAGGAATTAGTAATCATCAAAATTCATAAATAATATATCTTTATTCAATCATAAAATAATAATAATAATACTATTGATTAAATAACGTTAAGTCTATTTCTCCCTCAAAAACATAAATAAAATTAATATCATGATTGAATAACTTCAAGTTTATTTTATCTTAATTTAAAATACTTTTTTAGTCTACGGACGAATTTATTTTGGGATCCATGCATTATTCCACAGCAAAATTTTTAACCCTCAACAAAATTATCAATTAACTAGCAGAACTACCTGGCATGTCAATTATGAGGGGCCTTCCGGGTATAATAAAATGAAATAATACAGAAATAATAATAACCAATATTTGTGCATTTCCGTCCACAAATCATTATGAAAATGATCAGAAATCGCGACGTTTGTATCGCAACCACAGTAAAATCCCTCAGCTTTAAGTATCAGAATGCTCGTTTTCTTGGCTGGTGTAGCAGAAAAATATATCATTTTCCCGATAAGTCCAAGAAAAAAAATCAACCAATTGGCGTAGTATTTAGTAAAACTCTCGTTGGTATAGCATATATATACATTATAATGTAAAAATTATGTTAGTGAGAAACGCTGAGATCATACTGATGTTATCAATGTCCTAACCCATAAATTGTGCTTTACTGTGATTTTTCTTAACTTCTAAACATGCACAATTTCATTTCTTACACTAAATAGAAAAAAATACTTTCAAATGAAATTTATTGGAAAATTGTATCTCAATTTTCAGCTTTTAATTGGTTCGATTTCAATACTGATCATTAAAAATCATAAAAATGAGATACAATTTTCTGAATTTAATCGATTTTTAAATTAATTTTCAAGCAGGGATCTTTTTAAATTTGCAGCCCAAAATTACGAAAAAAGAGCCTAATTCGTCTGAATGCAATATTAATGATCCCCATGTCCATGAGTAACGCTGGCATCATATTTTTGGTGGAAATGACCTAACTCATAAATTTTGCTTTTACTGCAATTTTTTTAACCTCTAAACATCACACATTCAATTTTTTCAACGTCTAATGGGAAGCAAAAAGTACATTCAATGCTATTTATTTGAAAAGTGATTTTCAATTTACTAATTTTTATGTATTTTATAGTAATTTTTAAGCAAGAATATTTTTTAAATATTCGTGCAAACCAATTACAAAAGATGAACCCGATTGCTCTTAAAACAATGTAAATAATACATCATTTGGGAGTTTTTTCGTGCAATATTCCATAACTAAATCAGCAAACGAAATGAAAACCCATAAAAAAATATAATACAAATTTAACAGATTTGAAATTGAACTATTCAAAATTATATTAAACATTTTACCTTCAAAATATATTTAAAATAAGTTTGTATGTCTATTCAAAGTGCTTATTGCTAAAGTTTTATTTTAACCCTTAAATGCCTGATTTTTCAAAAATTATTGTAATATTTTTTTTCGGCTTTCATTTTTTATATAAATCATGGAAAAAATACTTAAAAAAATCATATTTTGTTTTAAGTATGGTTTAGAGCTAAAAAACAGTTTGTTACTAATCGGAAATACTGGTCTTTAACTGAAAAAATAATTTTCCTTGATAAAATTCTATAGTATTAAACACACAAGAATTTTAGGAACTATAATAAGAAATAAACTTTACTGGCTCACTGCAGAACAAAATAGGGTATTTCGCAAGTTTCGAAACAAAACAAAAAGAACAAGTAGCAACAATTGAAAAACTAAATCTATCTTTATTCTTAAACAGCACAAGTGTTGCCATCTACATGTTGAAAATCGATTTAATAATATTTTCAGAAAGTATTTTATTGGCAACATTAGGCATTATAGCTTCAATATTATTCTAATAATATTTTAGATCATAATTGGGTATGTTGCCGAAAAGCAACACCAGGCATTTAAGGGTTAAATATGAAAAACTCAGTAGTTCAATTAAATACCTATTAATCTTGGGGGTTTTTTTTTTTTTTTTTTTTTTTTTTTTTTTTTTTTTTTTTTGGCGGCTTACTTCTAATTTTGCTATTGAATAATAAACAAAATAAAAAAATGCTGAACTATTTTTATCTTCATAAGTGCGAATGGGTTAATCTTCGATAATCAGGCTGTATGTTTTTGGCGTACTTTAATGTGACTTAAACCTTTTATGGCATGAACTATTGCTTAAAAAGTATAGCATCGTTCATGCTTTCAGCGAATACTTCACATATGACTCGATTACGGAATATTAAGATGCAATAATGCTTTACCTGACTTTTGTGAAAAGCCAACTTGTTTCAATTTAAGACTCGAAGAATTCGAATTTCTGGATAAAAAACGTCATTTTGACGTAATGTAGTAAAATATTTCGGCTTCTAAAATCAGAATGCTTGTTTTCTTTAGCGAGTGTAACAGAATATTACGATCTCCATGACAATACGCAGAAAAAAACAATAAATACATGCAAATGACTAACATTTACTGACATCAGAATAAAATCATTAGAAAGTGATGTCAGTTTATATTAGATATTGACGTCATATCTACCAAACGATTTTTTTTTTCCTAAATTGTTTTCTTGAAATTTAAACGCATGTATTAAAATAGATTTCTTAACTTAAAAAAATTCAAATGAAGATACTACGTCATTTGAACACACGTTATTTAAAATTTTTATTTTATTTATGAAAAATTAGCATTTTCTGATTGAATGACAACTTTTTTCAAAAATATAAAATTATAACAATTGAGTCTGAATTTTTATTATCTTATAAAAAGAAAGTACGTGTGTTATCAATTTTTTTTTTTATTATTGCACCGTTTTTTAGGTTGTGGCAACAGGAAAGAAAAGATTTAATTAGAAATTTAAAAAGAGATATTTCTGTAATGTTAAATTATGGAAGTTTGTAGAAAAAGGGGTAAATAATGGTATGATGATTTTTTAAAAGTAGACAGTGATCTTTTCCACATTCTAAAGTGTATGTACAGCAAGTTTCGTGCAAATCGGTTAAAAATTGAAGATTTGTATAAAGGACATACACAGAGAGAACAGCTGTTATATACTGGAATGGATATGCATACTGGAATTTTAACAATTTGCTACAAAAATCCCTCCACCCCTTTGGAGTTTTATAAAAAACTCCCTCTTCCCAAAAAGGATTGTAAATCAATCATGATCATAGAAAATTTTACAGGATGATGAATAATCTCATGATTAAACAGATTGAGATTTCTTTTTTTTACATTAGGGTGTATAGTACATCACAGAAGGAGCTTAAATCTATAAGAACTTTGAACTTTTATAAGAAAAGCCACTTCAAAAAGAATTTTTTTTTTAAATTTTAGAATTTTTGAAATTTGAGCACCTGTCATTCGCTGAAGGACCTCTAAGTCCTTAATATTACAAATAAAAAAATTTCAAAGCAAATTCATTAGTATATCACAACTAACCTTCATCATCATATTGAGCCAACTCTTCAGCAAGCTTTTCCAATCTCATTCGTTCTTGATCAACATCCATAACAGCCTGCAAAGCTGTCTTTTCACTGGCTTCCATTTCACGTGTCAAGTGGTAGATGTCAATATGGTCTTGAATGGGAACTTCGCGTCGACCGAGGGCAGCAAGCAAAGTAGATTTACCTGAAGAATGAAATATTTACACTTTTGCATAGTACAACAATGCACATTTAATCATTGTAAGTGCAATTCAAATCTATAACATTAGAATGAACCTTATGAGGTGGTAAAGATCCATGCGCTTTAATGAAATTCATTATAACACAAACAAACATCTTGGCAGTTAGTAGTACAAAAGAAATATTTATGTAACTTCTAAACATGCCTTTTTTTAATTATAAGATTTAAAAAGATGATCACTTACATCTAAGGTCTAGGCCAGGGCTGTCCAACCTGTGGCACAGCAGAGAAATAATCTTACTTTAATGTAGTTTTTTTTTTTATGTGAGGTTAAGTAAATTCCAATGAAAACTGAATCTTAAGATATATGTACATTTTAACATCTGAATTAAAATATTATTTTAACTTTATCTGTTACGAAGACTGGAAACGATTCTGCTTAATACACAGATTTTTATTTTTTTTTTCTCTCTGGAGCATCACCGATATAAGGCTAATACTAAAATATCACATCTAATATGAAATGATTATTAGACTATAAAGTTTTGGTCCCTTAAGGCAAAAAATCCCACTTAAGATGTGAATTTAGACCAAGTTATGAATTTCTTCTCTTCTGCAGTGTTGCCAATTTAGCAGATTTTTTAAATTCAGATATCTAGCAGTATTTCTGAATAGTAATAACTGCTTTATTTAATGATAAATTAATAAAGTTAATATTACTATCTGGAAAAAGCGATAGATACCTAAATAAAAAATCCATTAAATTGACACTACTTATTAAATAAGTCGAATACTACTAATTGGAAATAGTATTGATATTTGAATTAAAAAAAACACAGCTAAATTAACAATAATGCAAATCTTAATTTTAATTCCATGGCCTAATTGTCTCTTACTTTGTGTATGTTTAATCAAAGTAGTATTTTTTTTACTGATACACGGATCTTTGCTGCTTTTTGTTACTTTTTTTGCAAAGTGTATACTGTCGATTCTATTTTTTTTGTTGTTGCACAATGTAAGAAAATAAAGCCTCCCTATTACGGTGTGCTTTTAAATACAGTAGAAGTGAAAAGAAAATGTTCTTTAATCAATTCTATTTTTTCTGATGCCAGCTTGCTGTGGTTTTAATCATGGACAGTGGGTTACTTGTGCCACAAATTTTGCATTGCGCTGTAAAATTTTAGCAAATTTTCGGTTAATATGGAGAATAGTCATTGAATCAAAAGGAAGGCACTATCTGTGTCAGATAAATTGAAAATTTATACAAAAATATGTTTCTGAATGCTATGATAGTAATTTAAAAAAACATCCAGATAATAAATATTTTAGAATCAATGCTACGTATCCTGCTAAAAAAACAAAACAAACACAATTGAGAAAATCGCAGCTGCTTATTTGTCCAAGAAAATGCATGTAAAAACCAAGAAATACGATGACATAAAAGAATATTGTTATATTCAATCTCGAGCTTTGAACATGTCACTTAATGGCTTATATTAAAAACAGAAGGTTTTATGGATAACAAAGACTATCAACAGAAAATTTGAAACGTCAAGTGGATTGTAGGGCTAATCTCAAAATCAATATGAAATCATATGTATGTTACTGGGGAAGCGGCAACAGTGAATACCGAAGATGTATAGTGTTGGAAAATCAGTGTGCTTCTGAAAATTGCAATCTTCAATGTGGTCAAATTTAAACTATTCTTCAAAGTAATGACATCTGAGTGTTAACATCTGATAAAACATTCACTGTGAAAAAGAAAAAAATACACTAGAAGGAAGCTCAGTAAAGATTGAGAGCTTACAGCAAGAAATACAGGCAGCACGGAAAAAATTAAGCTCCCTGTGATTCACAAATCTCAAAATCTCCATTGCTTCAAAAAATAAAGATTTTACTTTGTGAATATGCAAACAAGAAGCAAACTTGATTGACTGGGTGATGTTTTATGCTCATAGATGTGCAACTTCAACCTACAAATCAATGAAAAATCAAGGAAGGTATTAGTAGAGAACTGCACAGCCCATCTGAATTTTTTAAAAAGTCCATGTCGAGTTTTTGGCACAAAATTCGAGGTGTGTTCCAGCCAGCAGATGGATCAGGTTGTAATTAAAGCACTAAAAACAAAACTCCCAAAAGTATTCAGTTCATCTGTTACTAGTGAAACAATGTAAAAATAATCAACTGGTGTCTGTCGGTTTGCTGATTAGAATACAGCCTCAGTACCTATTGGGATAGTGTCAAACAAAAAACAAACGCAAACTTTTTCTTGGAGTCCAGTTTTACATCAAACAAAAGGGATACTTAATGCGAATAATTGGATGATCACCTCCTATATCAATATGAAATTGATGTGAATCAGCACATTAGAGAAATACAAGATCTTCCTTGAAGATTAATTGACATCGACAAAGGTATCAGTAGAAGCAGCTTTAGAAGTTATGACGATATTATTAAAGGCACAAAAAAGTTCTCATGACTGCAAGAACAAAACAGGGAAGGGCAAGGAAGGTTGATACTCCCGAACACCTACATATGATGACATTACCTATCATTTCAAATGCCTTAAATTTTAGCTAAGGTAGTCATAAAAATTAATATGGTTAGAGTATAGGTGAAAATTAGCGGTCGCCACTCGCCACGTGGCGATTAAACTGGTAAAAGTGGCGATTAAAAAATCAGCCATCGATCGCCACCCTAGTCGCCACTCTCCAAGTGGCGATAAAAAAACTTATCGGTCGCCAAGTGAAATATAGCTTTTTTCATAGAAATATGCATCGCTACTTTGGTTACATCTAATTAGCAAACTGGTTAATTCTTTTTCTTAGCGGATGCAAGCAGAATACAATGATTTGGCTGTATTTTCAATATTTCAGCTTTTCGCCATTGCTCTTCAGTTGGATTATTTTTTCAAGAAATAGTTTTATTCTGCAAAATATATTCATCAGCTTTGATTCCACATGCATTTCAAATATTTTTTTTTTTTTTTTTTTTTTTTTTTCACTGAATGCAAGTGGAACTCCTGTGGAATACACTCATCAGCTTAGATTTCAACTGTATGTAATGTGTGTAGTATGTTAATAACACATTTACTTATTAAATAAAATTCAATTAACATTTTATTGTGCTTTATTTGATTTTTTTTATTGTATACACCTAACTGTTGGAATTTTGATTTAGTTATTTTTTATATCAATAAAGTAATAGTAATTTAAATTGATAATAGTGTTTATGAACATATACAAATAATCTAAAAATATTTTCTAAAAACTTAATGTAACAGATTCTGTGGTTTTAAAGTAATTTTCTTGAATTTTCACTGCTTCCCTATTATTATCATGGATAGTTGACTGGTATAAAACTCTGACTTATAGAAAAATATGAATATATACAATTATTATAGTTTATCTAGATGTCAAGAAAGTTTGAAACATTATAGTGGCCACTAATGAAACTGAGTCTACCGGCCACTGGCTACTAACTCAATTTCCCAGTTTTCACCTATAGGTTAGAGATTACTATATTTATTGTTAGGGAGGTTTTTTTTTATGTATATCAATAGTGTGTTTTATAATGCTTGTTAAAAAAATAATCGCAATGTGTGTCAATCACAATAGATGGCATTGGCATTTACAGGAGTCAGATGTTGAACAAAGATCAGGGCGCAAAAAAAAAAGACGAACTTGTGAATATTGAATAAATGCGACTGTGGTGATTTAGTTATTTTTTATATCAATAAAGTAATAGTAATTTAAATTGATAATAGTGTTTATGAACATATACAAATAATCTAAAAATATTTTCTAAAAACTTAATGTAACAGATTCTGTGGTTTTAAAGTAATTTTCTTGAATTTTCACTGCTTCCCTATTATTATCATGGATAGTTGACTGGTATAAAACTCTGACTTATAGAAAAATATGAATATATACAATGATTATAGTTTATCTAGATGTCAAGAAAGTTTGAAACATTATAGTGGCCACTAATGAAACTGAGTCTACCGGCCACTGGCTACTAACTCAATTTCCCAGTTTTCACCTATAGGTTAGAGATTACTATATTTATTGTTAGGGAGGTTTTTTTTATGTATATCAGTAGTGTGTTTTATAATGCTTGTTAAAAAAATAATCGCAATGTGTGTCAATCACAATAGATGGCATTGGCATTTACAGGAGTCAGATGTTGAACAAAGATCAGGGCGCAAAAAAAAAGACGAACTTGTGAAAATTGAATAAATGCGACTGTGGTGATTTAGTTATTTTTTATATCAATAAAGTAATAGTAATTTAAATTGATAATAGTGTTTATGAACATATACAAATAATCTAAAAATATTTTCTAAAAACTTAATGTAACAGATTCTGTGGTTTTAAAGTAATTTTCTTGAATTTTCACTGCTTCCCTATTATTATCATGGATAGTTGACTGGTATAAAACTCTGACTTATAGAAAAATATGAATATATACAATGATTATAGTTTATCTAGATGTCAAGAAAGTTTGAAACATTATAGTGGCCACTAATGAAACTGAGTCTACCGGCCACTGGCTACTAACTCAATTTCCCAGTTTTCACCTATAGGTTAGAGATTACTATATTTATTGTTAGGGAGGTTTTTTTTATGTATATCAGTAGTGTGTTTTATAATGCTTGTTAAAAAAATAATCGCAATGTGTGTCAATCACAATAGATGGCATTGGCATTTACAGGAGTCAGATGTTGAACAAAGATCAGGGCGCAAAAAAAGAGACGAACTTGTGAAAATTGAATAAATGCGACTGTGGTGATTTAGTTATTTTTTATATCAATAAAGTAATAGTAATTTAAATTGATAATAGTGTTTATGAACATATACAAATAATCTAAAAATATTTTCTAAAAACTTAATGTAACAGATTCTGTGGTTTTAAAGTAATTTTCTTGAATTTTCACTGCTTCCCTATTATTATCATGGATAGTTGACTGGTATAAAACTCTGACTTATAGAAAAATATGAATATATACAATGATTATAGTTTATCTAGATGTCAAGAAAGTTTGAAACATTATAGTGGCCACTAATGAAACTGAGTCTACCGGCCACTGGCTACTAACTCAATTTCCCAGTTTTCACCTATAGGTTAGAGATTACTATATTTATTGTTAGGGAGGTTTTTTTTATGTATATCAGTAGTGTGTTTTATAATGCTTGTTAAAAAAATAATCGCAATGTGTGTCAATCACAATAGATGGCATTGGCATTTACAGGAGTCAGATGTTGAACAAAGATCAAGGCGCAAAAAAAAAGACGAACTTGTGAAAATTGAATAAATGCGACTGTGGTGATTTAGTTATTTTTTATATCAATAAAGTAATAGTAATTTAAATTGATAATAGTGTTTATGAACATATACAAATAATCTAAAAATATTTTCTAAAAACTTAATGTAACAGATTCTGTGGTTTTAAAGTAATTTTCTTGAATTTTCACTGCTTCCCTATTATTATCATGGATAGTTGACTGGTATAAAACTCTGACTTATAGAAAAATATGAATATATACAATGATTATAGTTTATCTAGATGTCAAGAAAGTTTGAAACATTATAGTGGCCACTAATGAAACTGAGTCTACCGGCCACTGGCTACTAACTCAATTTCCCAGTTTTCACCTATAGGTTAGAGATTACTATATTTATTGTTAGGGAGGTTTTTTTTATGTATATCAGTAGTGTGTTTTATAATGCTTGTTAAAAAAATAATCGCAATGTGTGTCAATCACAATAGATGGCATTGGCATTTACAGGAGTCAGATGTTGAACAAAGATCAGGGCGCAAAAAAAAAGACGAACTTGTGAAAATTGAATAAATGCGACTGTGGTGATTTAGTTATTTTTTATATCAATAAAGTAATAGTAATTTAAATTGATAATAGTGTTTATGAACATATACAAATAATCTAAAAATATTTTCTAAAAACTTAATGTAACAGATTCTGTGGTTTTAAAGTAATTTTCTTGAATTTTCACTGCTTCCCTATTATTATCATGGATAGTTGACTGGTATAAAACTCTGACTTATAGAAAAATATGAATATATACAATGATTATAGTTTATCTAGATGTCAAGAAAGTTTGAAACATTATAGTGGCCACTAATGAAACTGAGTCTACCGGCCACTGGCTACTAACTCAATTTCCCAGTTTTCACCTATAGGTTAGAGATTACTATATTTATTGTTAGGGAGGTTTTTTTTATGTATATCAGTAGTGTGTTTTATAATGCTTGTTAAAAAAATAATCGCAATGTGTGTCAATCACAATAGATGGCATTGGCATTTACAGGAGTCAGATGTTGAACAAAGATCAGGGCGCAAAAAAAGAGACGAACTTGTGAAAATTGAATAAATGCGACTGTGGTGATTTAGTTATTTTTTATATCAATAAAGTAATAGTAATTTAAATTGATAATAGTGTTTATGAACATATACAAATAATCTAAAAATATTTTCTAAAAACTTAATGTAACAGATTCTGTGGTTTTAAAGTAATTTTCTTGAATTTTCACTGCTTCCCTATTATTATCATGGATAGTTGACTGGTATAAAACTCTGACTTATAGAAAAATATGAATATATACAATGATTATAGTTTATCTAGATGTCAAGAAAGTTTGAAACATTATAGTGGCCACTAATGAAACTGAGTCTACCGGCCACTGGCTACTAACTCAATTTCCCAGTTTTCACCTATAGGTTAGAGATTACTATATTTATTGTTAGGGAGGTTTTTTTTATGTATATCAGTAGTGTGTTTTATAATGCTTGTTAAAAAAATAATCGCAATGTGTGTCAATCACAATAGATGGCATTGGCATTTACAGGAGTCAGATGTTGAACAAAGATCAGGGCGCAAAAAAAAAGACGAACTTGTGAAAATTGAATAAATGCGACTGTGGTGATTTAGTTATTTTTTATATCAATAAAGTAATAGTAATTTAAATTGATAATAGTGTTTATGAACATATACAAATAATCTAAAAATATTTTCTAAAAACTTAATGTAACAGATTCTGTGGTTTTAAAGTAATTTTCTTGAATTTTCACTGCTTCCCTATTATTATCATGGATAGTTGACTGGTATAAAACTCTGACTTATAGAAAAATATGAATATATACAATGATTATAGTTTATCTAGATGTCAAGAAAGTTTGAAACATTATAGTGGCCACTAATGAAACTGAGTCTACCGGCCACTGGCTACTAACTCAATTTCCCAGTTTTCACCTATAGGTTAGAGATTACTATATTTATTGTTAGGGAGGTTTTTTTTATGTATATCAGTAGTGTGTTTTATAATGCTTGTTAAAAAAATAATCGCAATGTGTGTCAATCACAATAGATGGCATTGGCATTTACAGGAGTCAGATGTTGAACAAAGATCAGGGCGCAAAAAAAAGACGAACTTGTGAAAATTGAATAAATGCGACTGTGGTGATTTAGTTATTTTTTATATCAATAAAGTAATAGTAATTTAAATTGATAATAGTGTTTATGAACATATACAAATAATCTAAAAATATTTTCTAAAAACTTAATGTAACAGATTCTGTGGTTTTAAAGTAATTTTCTTGAATTTTCACTGCTTCCCTATTATTATCATGGATAGTTGACTGGTATAAAACTCTGACTTATAGAAAAATATGAATATATACAATGATTATAGTTTATCTAGATGTCAAGAAAGTTTGAAACATTATAGTGGCCACTAATGAAACTGAGTCTACCGGCCACTGGCTACTAACTCAATTTCCCAGTTTTCACCTATAGGTTAGAGATTACTATATTTATTGTTAGGGAGGTTTTTTTTATGTATATCAGTAGTGTGTTTTATAATGCTTGTTAAAAAAATAATCGCAATGTGTGTCAATCACAATAGATGGCATTGGCATTTACAGGAGTCAGATGTTGAACAAAGATCAGGGCGCAAAAAAAGAGACGAACTTGTGAAAATTGAATAAATGCGACTGTGGTGATTTAGTTATTTTTTATATCAATAAAGTAATAGTAATTTAAATTGATAATAGTGTTTATGAACATATACAAATAATCTAAAAATATTTTCTAAAAACTTAATGTAACAGATTCTGTGGTTTTAAAGTAATTTTCTTGAATTTTCACTGCTTCCCTATTATTATCATGGATAGTTGACTGGTATAAAACTCTGACTTATAGAAAAATATGAATATATACAATGATTATAGTTTATCTAGATGTCAAGAAAGTTTGAAACATTATAGTGGCCACTAATGAAACTGAGTCTACCGGCCACTGGCTACTAACTCAATTTCCCAGTTTTCACCTATAGGTTAGAGATTACTATATTTATTGTTAGGGAGGTTTTTTTTATGTATATCAGTAGTGTGTTTTATAATGCTTGTTAAAAAAATAATCGCAATGTGTGTCAATCACAATAGATGGCATTGGCATTTACAGGAGTCAGATGTTGAACAAAGATCAGGGCGCAAAAAAAAAGACGAACTTGTGAAAATTGAATAAATGCGACTGTGGTGATTTAGTTATTTTTTATATCAATAAAGTAATAGTAATTTAAATTGATAATAGTGTTTATGAACATATACAAATAATCTAAAAATATTTTCTAAAAACTTAATGTAACAGATTCTGTGGTTTTAAAGTAATTTTCTTGAATTTTCACTGCTTCCCTATTATTATCATGGATAGTTGACTGGTATAAAACTCTGACTTATAGAAAAATATGAATATATACAATGATTATAGTTTATCTAGATGTCAAGAAAGTTTGAAACATTATAGTGGCCACTAATGAAACTGAGTCTACCGGCCACTGGCTACTAACTCAATTTCCCAGTTTTCACCTATAGGTTAGAGATTACTATATTTATTGTTAGGGAGGTTTTTTTTATGTATATCAGTAGTGTGTTTTATAATGCTTGTTAAAAAAATAATCGCAATGTGTGTCAATCACAATAGATGGCATTGGCATTTACAGGAGTCAGATGTTGAACAAAGATCAGGGCGCAAAAAAAGAGACGAACTTGTGAAAATTGAATAAATGCGACTGTGGTGATTTAGTTATTTTTTATATCAATAAAGTAATAGTAATTTAAATTGATAATAGTGTTTATGAACATATACAAATAATCTAAAAATATTTTCTAAAAACTTAATGTAACAGATTCTGTGGTTTTAAAGTAATTTTCTTGAATTTTCACTGCTTCCCTATTATTATCATGGATAGTTGACTGGTATAAAACTCTGACTTATAGAAAAATATGAATATATACAATGATTATAGTTTATCTAGATGTCAAGAAAGTTTGAAACATTATAGTGGCCACTAATGAAACTGAGTCTACCGGCCACTGGCTACTAACTCAATTTCCCAGTTTTCACCTATAGGTTAGAGATTACTATATTTATTGTTAGGGAGGTTTTTTTTATGTATATCAGTAGTGTGTTTTATAATGCTTGTTAAAAAAATAATCGCAATGTGTGTCAATCACAATAGATGGCATTGGCATTTACAGGAGTCAGATGTTGAACAAAGATCAGGGCGCAAAAAAAAAGACGAACTTGTGAAAATTGAATAAATGCGACTGTGGTGATTTAGTTATTTTTTATATCAATAAAGTAATAGTAATTTAAATTGATAATAGTGTTTATGAACATATACAAATAATCTAAAAATATTTTCTAAAAACTTAATGTAACAGATTCTGTGGTTTTAAAGTAATTTTCTTGAATTTTCACTGCTTCCCTATTATTATCATGGATAGTTGACTGGTATAAAACTCTGACTTATAGAAAAATATGAATATATACAATGATTATAGTTTATCTAGATGTCAAGAAAGTTTGAAACATTATAGTGGCCACTAATGAAACTGAGTCTACCGGCCACTGGCTACTAACTCAATTTCCCAGTTTTCACCTATAGGTTAGAGATTACTATATTTATTGTTAGGGAGGTTTTTTTTATGTATATCAGTAGTGTGTTTTATAATGCTTGTTAAAAAAATAATCGCAATGTGTGTCAATCACAATAGATGGCATTGGCATTTACAGGAGTCAGATGTTGAACAAAGATCAGGGCGCAAAAAAAAAGACGAACTTGTGAAAATTGAATAAATGCGACTGTGGTGATTTAGTTATTTTTTATATCAATAAAGTAATAGTAATTTAAATTGATAATAGTGTTTATGAACATATACAAATAATCTAAAAATATTTTCTAAAAACTTAATGTAACAGATTCTGTGGTTTTAAAGTAATTTTCTTGAATTTTCACTGCTTCCCTATTATTATCATGGATAGTTGACTGGTATAAAACTCTGACTTATAGAAAAATATGAATATATACAATGATTATAGTTTATCTAGATGTCAAGAAAGTTTGAAACATTATAGTGGCCACTAATGAAACTGAGTCTACCGGCCACTGGCTACTAACTCAATTTCCCAGTTTTCACCTATAGGTTAGAGATTACTATATTTATTGTTAGGGAGGTTTTTTTTATGTATATCAGTAGTGTGTTTTATAATGCTTGTTAAAAAAATAATCGCAATGTGTGTCAATCACAATAGATGGCATTGGCATTTACAGGAGTCAGATGTTGAACAAAGATCAGGGCGCAAAAAAAGAGACGAACTTGTGAAAATTGAATAAATGCGACTGTGGTGATTTAGTTATTTTTTATATCAATAAAGTAATAGTAATTTAAATTGATAATAGTGTTTATGAACATATACAAATAATCTAAAAATATTTTCTAAAAACTTAATGTAACAGATTCTGTGGTTTTAAAGTAATTTTCTTGAATTTTCACTGCTTCCCTATTATTATCATGGATAGTTGACTGGTATAAAACTCTGACTTATAGAAAAATATGAATATATACAATGATTATAGTTTATCTAGATGTCAAGAAAGTTTGAAACATTATAGTGGCCACTAATGAAACTGAGTCTACCGGCCACTGGCTACTAACTCAATTTCCCAGTTTTCACCTATAGGTTAGAGATTACTATATTTATTGTTAGGGAGGTTTTTTTTATGTATATCAGTAGTGTGTTTTATAATGCTTGTTAAAAAAATAATCGCAATGTGTGTCAATCACAATAGATGGCATTGGCATTTACAGGAGTCAGATGTTGAACAAAGATCAGGGCGCAAAAAAAAAGACGAACTTGTGAAAATTGAATAAATGCGACTGTGGTGATTTAGTTATTTTTTATATCAATAAAGTAATAGTAATTTAAATTGATAATAGTGTTTATGAACATATACAAATAATCTAAAAATATTTTCTAAAAACTTAATGTAACAGATTCTGTGGTTTTAAAGTAATTTTCTTGAATTTTCACTGCTTCCCTATTATTATCATGGATAGTTGACTGGTATAAAACTCTGACTTATAGAAAAATATGAATATATACAATGATTATAGTTTATCTAGATGTCAAGAAAGTTTGAAACATTATAGTGGCCACTAATGAAACTGAGTCTACCGGCCACTGGCTACTAACTCAATTTCCCAGTTTTCACCTATAGGTTAGAGATTACTATATTTATTGTTAGGGAGGTTTTTTTTATGTATATCAGTAGTGTGTTTTATAATGCTTGTTAAAAAAATAATCGCAATGTGTGTCAATCACAATAGATGGCATTGGCATTTACAGGAGTCAGATGTTGAACAAAGATCAGGGCGCAAAAAAAAAGACGAACTTGTGAAAATTGAATAAATGCGACTGTGGTGATTTAGTTATTTTTTATATCAATAAAGTAATAGTAATTTAAATTGATAATAGTGTTTATGAACATATACAAATAATCTAAAAATATTTTCTAAAAACTTAATGTAACAGATTCTGTGGTTTTAAAGTAATTTTCTTGAATTTTCACTGCTTCCCTATTATTATCATGGATAGTTGACTGGTATAAAACTCTGACTTATAGAAAAATATGAATATATACAATGATTATAGTTTATCTAGATGTCAAGAAAGTTTGAAACATTATAGTGGCCACTAATGAAACTGAGTCTACCGGCCACTGGCTACTAACTCAATTTCCCAGTTTTCACCTATAGGTTAGAGATTACTATATTTATTGGTAGGGAGGTTTTTTTTATGTATATCAGTAGTGTGTTTTATAATGCTTGTTAAAAAAATAATCGCAATGTGTGTCAATCACAATAGATGGCATTGGCATTTACAGGAGTCAGATGTTGAACAAAGATCAGGGCGCAAAAAAAAAAGACGAACTTGTGAAAATTGAATAAATGCGACTGTGGTGATTTAGTTATTTTTTATATCAATAAAGTAATAGTAATTTAAATTGATAATAGTGTTTATGAACATATACAAATAATCTAAAAATATTTTCTAAAAACTTAATGTAACAGATTCTGTGGTTTTAAAGTAATTTTCTTGAATTTTCACTGCTTCCCTATTATTATCATGGATAGTTGACTGGTATAAAACTCTGACTTATAGAAAAATATGAATATATACAATGATTATAGTTTATCTAGATGTCAAGAAAGTTTGAAACATTATAGTGGCCACTAATGAAACTGAGTCTACCGGCCACTGGCTACTAACTCAATTTCCCAGTTTTCACCTATAGGTTAGAGATTACTATATTTATTGGTAGGGAGGTTTTTTTTATGTATATCAGTAGTGTGTTTTATAATGCTTGTTAAAAAAATAATCGCAATGTGTGTCAATCACAATAGATGGCATTGGCATTTACAGGAGTCAGATGTTGAACAAAGATCAGGGCGCAAAAAAAGAGACGAACTTGTGAATATTGAATAAATGTGACTGTGGTTATATATTTACTGTATGTTGCCAATGTTTTTTTTTTTTTTTCCTATGCTGATAATATTTTTTTACACAAAGATTGGCATGAAGTTTTCCCTAATTATACAAAAATTAAAGATATTATATAGTTATTCATTATCACAAGTACTAAATATGATTTTAATAACTGGTTTGTGGTGCAAAAATCTGATAATTTGGATTTGTGTTAAATAAATAGTCTAGCAGAAAAAATATATTTGCTGTTTTATTTATGATTGTAACATACTGACAAAATTTGAATCCATATGCATTTTCACTTTTTATTCCAGTCAGTCCTATAAAAACTGATGTCTTAAACCTGAACACCCTTAAATTTGAATTTAAATATATATAAAAGACAATTTTGGTTCATGAACATATAAACAAAAGCTCTAACGTTTATCTAATATGCAAAAATAACACCAGTTCATGCAACATTATGCAAATCACGTTTAGTATGTGTCCTTTGAAACATGCCTTAGCTTTTTCGACTACAATTTAAATAAGAAAAATTCATTACAGGACAAAAAAGATTAAAATATCAAGAACATCATATGATTTCTTTTATGCAAAATGTGTGAATGGAAAATTAATCTATTTTATACTTTAAAAAATAGATCATAAAAAAGCCATCAAATTTTTGTTGGTGCCAACTTAAACATTACACTCATCTTTAAATGTAATGCTCTGATTGACATCTTTCTATAGATTATAAATTAAAAATATATACATGTATGTCAGAAAAAGCACCAATAGCAAACACTACTGGTAAAATTAATTTAAAAACACAAACATAATAAGAATTTATAAGAAATTAATATTCTAAAGCACAACATAACATCTATTTATTATTATTTTTACAGACCAAAAACATTTGATACTTAGATACTTTGTCAGCTGGACGAAAATCTGGCACATGATTATATATGCTGCCTTAAGCAGCAGGGACCCGGGTCGCAGGTTCGTTCGGAAAGAGGTTTGTTGGGAACACACTAGATGCTGATGAAGGCATTGGGGTCCCGAAAACTAAGTCTATTTGAAACACTATGTTTCTGAAGGCAGTGGAGCCACAGAAACTAGGTTCATTTGAAAGATTTTCTGAAGATATAAAATCATACACACTTGAATTTTGTTTAAGGTTATTATAATGAGTTCGGGCAATGCCGGGCAGGTCAGCTAGTATCTAATGTCTTGTTTATATTATTGTAATTTTTAACTTCATATGAAATAAGAAACATATTTTAATGTATGCGTTTTGACTTTAGAATTAAAGCTATATATTTTAAAGGAATGTGTGAAAAGTTTATGTTTGAAATGAAACTAATACAATACGAATTATGACGATGGGAAGGGAACAATACTTGTCAGTTCAAAATTTTTTGTCACATACAGATACTCACAGAGTGACATACATAGACATTTTCTAAAAACCATCAAATCGTATTCAGGACCTTCTAAAACATATAAATCTATCGAAAAGCAGAAGTAGAAATTTTTCACAAATCCAATACTTTCTTGAAAAGATAGAAGTAAAAACAAGGCAACTTAGACACAAAGTTAGTGGCCATAACAAAAAATTTAGTTGTCATGTGGTAACTGGTGACTGAATCTGCACCTATACTATCAACTTGAATCTGACAAAATTTATCACAAGCATAGATTTTAGTAAGACAAAAGTCATAGCAAGGCCCGATTTTTGAAATTCAATCTGTGGCCTGAATAAGTTAAAAATAATACAAACTATATGGCAATTTTGATTTAAAAGAAAATCAATCATTTAAGTACAATTTTTGATCCTGTTGCAACAATTTAAAAAGAAACTAGCACAAAAACAACAACAACCAATTTTAAATAAAAATGTCTTATGCATTCATGTTATCTATGACAGCACTAAGATAAAAATAGTACAGTAAACTTTCTCAAATCCCCAAATGCCTAAAATCTGCACATTATTGCAGATGTAAACAATGAAACTTTCAGTTCAGATGCAGGGACAAAGTTACTTTAAATTTTTATATCATTCAGTATATATTTTAATATGTAATTCTCGTTAATATGACTGAACTCATGCTTTTTCATGAAGGGAGTATAAATTTATTTCTAATATCACTAGTAATCACAATCTTATAACCAAATGTATTTATGTATTATTCAAGCTTTTTTGTTTATTAAGTCTGGCTAAATCTAAAATAAAAGTTCCTTGTTTTATGATTTTGATGTGAATTAGTAGGGTACCTTTATGAGGCAAGCTTCATTGAATAATTCAAGGTAAATGCATCTCCTCTTTATTGTGCATATTTAATTATACATTATTATTTATTTACTTGACCTTTACTTTCAGTAATTTAATCATTTTTAAAATTATCTTAATTTTTATTATTTTAGTTTATTACTTTACTTGATTATTTTAATATTTTACTATATTGTAAGCATTCATTATAATTTCGATTGTATTATTACATTCAAATTACTGTTTAAAAATGTAAACAAAGCAATGACCAGAAATACATAAAATTCTAAAATCCACACAACCTCTGGTCCCAAGCTCTGCAGATTTGAGGGGTCTACTGTAATGATTTTACACAATTCTCTTTTGTGTTTATAGCAACAACTATTGGGAAACAGACATTCTTACATTCAAATAAAATTGATCTTTTATGTTTTACTATATGAAAACATTTATGGTGATTATTTTAAATCATGGCCTAAGAATAAAGAACAGCTTGCTCATTTCACTGGAAACTGCAGAAAATATATAGATATACAAAACCTGCCCAAGATTCTCAGTGGATCAGCTGATTTTTGTTTACCTTTATACACTGCCCTGCCCAGATAGTGGATTGGTGAGAGTCAGGCTTCAATTTTAGTAGAGTGTTGGACGATTGATTAGAATTATTGGACAAGGTTGCAGTGCCCTACAGTGATTGACTTCATACACTACAAGGAAATGGGCAAGCATTTTCTTATTACTTATGCCATGATTTAAACTCATTTCTAATGAAAATGCAACTCTAAATTATGAATACGGAAACAACTACAACATAGCAATTCTTTATGATACTAAACGATCAACTAAGTTGTTACATAAAATAGCTAAGTACAAGATATATAGAATTGATCTGTCTGCTGGCCTGTCTTTCCATACACAATTTAAATTTCTTAAAATGTTCTTAAATTCAGTGATTAAATGTTATTCGGGTAGATTACAGTGTGCTTACACCAAAGGATGAATTGGAAACAAGTTTGTAATGTGCGAATCTGCTGAAAGTTCAGATGTTTCACAAAGGGTACAGAACCCCATAGTACTATTTATAATTTCTTAATTTATGAGATGCTAACTGATTGAGCTACACTGGCACAAGTCACACAGCTTAGAATCAACCAATCAAACATAGCCATCATAAAATTTTTTTAATGAATATTAACTGAAATTTTTATTGTTTAGACTGCAAATGATGTGTAGATTTTTGAGTTGAGGATCATTAAAAATACTGCTCTTACTTCAATTTTTATTATAAATTAACATTTATTCATCTAGCTAAATTAGATTTTTTTAAAGAATATCTTTATAAAAAAAATTAATTTTTTTTACATGTCAAGCATACTTTTTAATATTCTTTTAAGTATATAGCATATATATACATATATAACAATACTGAAAGAAAAGCAAGTTTGTCACACTAAACCCATACTCCAATGCAAATAGCATAATTTAAAATATTGCATTAATAATAATAAAGTCCCACTAATTCATAAACTCATGATAAAACTTGACTGAAAAGTTTCATGGCATATAGCTTGAAAACCCATCATATATACTTAAATTGTTTTGTTTGTACATAATAGTGTAAGTATTGAACAAATTGCCTGTGGTATGAAATGAAACTGATTATGTTGTTAGAATAGAAGGTACATGTGAATAAGTTCTTTATCTCTAACCAAGGCCATTTTCCCAATTTCACCAAGGCTCTTATAAAAATAGAAAAATAAATCAAGCATTTGAAAATTTATTAACAACCTGGAAAAAACATGGTAATATTGGTGTAATGTATTTTTAGAACAAAATTATACCTTACACCATTTTGTTTACTGAAAACAACTTATTTTATTAAAACATTTTACAGTACTTAAATTGGTAAAAAATCAAATACATATTAAAATCAGCCAGTCTAGAATTAATTTAAAAATTTAAATACGCACCAGATCCATTCAAGCCAATTAGCCCATATCTTCGACCACAGTTCAATTCCAACTTTGTGTCAGCTAATATTTCCACTCCATGAAAATTAATGGAAAAATTATCAATTTTAACATCTCGAGATCTGGGATGAACAGCAAGTACACCAGTACAGGCTCTAGCTTCTGCATTTAAGTTCATATCATTCTCTAATTTTTGGACCAATTCTCTTTCCGCTATAAATAAAAACAAATTCCTTTTGTTTTTTTTCTTCTGTGCATTTTATACATTAAAATTACTCAAACAAAAGTCATAACATAAAAGATTGATACATATAACCAGAGATCTACAAATGGGAAATAATTTGGTAGCCAGCCGAAAAATTCTAGTTGCTGGTTAAAAGGCAGTTGTATTCCCCCTCCCCCCATACACATTTAATTATGGGATTTTCAAAAAGTACATAGTTTTTTTTTTTTTTTTTTTTTTTTTTTTAAATAAATTGAATGATGAAGAATAATTACAAGTATAGTAATGATATATCAGGAACTGATTAAAAGCAATATGAATTAAAACTGGTATTTTAAACGTTTAAAAAAAAATCATCATAGTCTAAAATCTTTTAAAAAAGGAGTTAAAAACAATGTTTTCGTAACCTGTGTGAAACAATTTAGAAAAAATATTGATATTTAGTGGTAAAATGGCTCATAAGCAGACTTTTTTTCACTTGTTCTATTTCAGTAGTTAAAAAAATAAAGTTTTTTTTTTTTTTTTATTATTGGTTATAAATATGATGGTTGTGCACCTCATGACAAAAAATGGTGAAAAAATATAAATATTTATATGAAAAAAAAGTTTTATTCTCACTTTTTTTCTTGTTCTTGCGTCAGCTCCGTTAGCATAACAAAAAAAATAAATAAATAAAAAAATAAATAAATAAAAGTACTTATCACTTATTGTTTGAATTCTCTGAAATTTTTACAGGTTATAAATATAACTGTCTGAGCCTTCTTTAAAATTGTGAAAAAAAATGCATATTTTAGTAGTGAAAACTTGAGCCAAAGGCAAGTGAAATTATGCCAAAACATGCCTGGTTTTCAGTGTTGTCAAAATTTTCACACATTTCATTTTGTAAAAAATACTCATCTGAACATTTCTAAATCTGTTTAGGTGATGTAATGTAAATCTGTTCTGCAGAGATGCTCTGAAAAGACTTGTGTCTAAATATGGACGTTAAATCACTTTTACCATAGAAAAAAAGATCGTCTCCATTAGGTGCAAAGTGACCTGTGGTCGTGAATTTTTTAAAAGGTTAAGATTCGTATTTTTGAAAACCTATGCACTGCCAAATTGAAGAGAAAAAAATAAATCTGAAAACAAACCATTTTGATTTTTTTTTTTTTCAAAGGGTTAACAACAGTATTTTCACACTGATTACAGCATTTAAGACATAAAAGTACAATCTTTCAGGATATGTCTAATTTTTTTAATTATACTAAGGAGTTTGGCCGATCCGAGATTAAAAAATAACGACAAAACCTCTCAAAATCCCTGCTTTTAGTTCATTTTTATACTGATATGTAAATCATGTTTTGGGCATGCATGGGTACTTTTGCTTGCTCGGAATGAAAGATGAGTTTTTGATGGAAGTTCATTGTGATTTTTAATTAATTATATGACTAATTATAAAAATTTTTTTAATTATAAGCCTCAGGTGCACCAGGACATGCTCAGACTTCCATTATCTTAATTTTCAGACTCTTACATGTTACAGGTTTCCTACACAAGTCTAGTTAAAAGAAAAAAAAAAAAAAAATCTGACCTTTTCCAGGTTTTCTTTTAATTTCCCTGACCTTTCTCAATAAAAAGTCGGCTTATATATAGTTATAAAACCCTCTACAATGGACAACTTTAGATAAATGCTAAAAAATAAGATGTGCAGTATGAATTTTCTATTTTTAATTATTTTCTATATTATGTATGTTATTTATATAGTTTGCATAAATTTTATATAAAAATTTTAGATTGGATGAATAATGAATTCAGAATTTCTTCATTTCTGAAAATAACAGATCCTGACCATTTGAAATATGTAAAAATTTCAGACTTTTTGCCTAAATTTTTTAATTCCCTGACCCGTAAGAAACCTGGTGTAGTAGATTTTACTAGCCATCAAAGATAGACAGAGCAAAACTTTTATTAGTATAGATACAGATACTATATTTTATTCTACATTTACAGAATTTCCAAAGATGCTGGCATCTATGAGTTATACACAGGTACATTGGAGCACCCACAGGGAGAGATAAGGGGGCTAAACATGCCCCCTTATATTTACACATGCTTAAAGCATTCAGAATTAGCCCCACCAAAACTTTGCAGAGCTTCCTTTAGCTTCTCTGGTTCGTTACGACTCTGCTTAAGTCAGCACAAAATATGTAACTCAGGACCTGATCCGGCATGTCCCACCAAATCAAATGAAAGAAAGACAGACCTCGGCAGTGGGTCGGGCCAGATCTGGACACATATAGGCCTCTAAAATATGCTAGCCCCCTCCAAAGCATAATCCTGGATGACCCACTGCACAGGTAAATGAGGTAGTTTTCTCTAATCAAAGCTAATAGTAACATATTACTGTAAAAATGTAGAATAGCTTAACCCTTAAATATCGAGTGTTGCTTTTCGGCAATATACCCAATTTAGGCTCTAAAATACTATTAGAATAATATTGAAGCTATAATGCCTATGTTGCCAATAAAATACATTCTGAAAATATTATTAAATCGATTTTCAACATGTAGATGGCACCACTTGTGCTGTTTAAGAATAAAGATAGATTTTATTTTTTCAATTGTTGCTACTTGCTCTTTTTGTTTTCTTTGGAAGCTTGCAAAATACCCTATTTTGTTCTGCAGTGAACAAGTAAAATTTATTTCTTATTATAGTTCCTAAAATTCTTGTGTGTTTAATATTATATAATTTTACCAAGGAAAATTATTTATTCAATTAATGACCAGTATTGCCGATTAGTAACAAACTGTTTTTAAGCCGTAAACCATATTTAAAACAAAATATGATTTTTAAGCATTTTTCCCATGATTTATTTAAAAAATGAAAGCCAAAAAACATTATTACAATGATTTTTGAAAAATCAGGCATTTAAGGGTTAAATAACTGGCTTTTAGATTTCAGAAAAAAAAATTTCAAACCCTGCATCAACATATTTTGGTAATAATTCTATACATTGTGAATATTTACACTAGTGTTCCCATTTAATGTATTTCAAAGGACATTGCGCCCTGCCCTTTTCATATAAACTGCTGATGTGCCTTGCCCTGTTTCCCAGTAGTTTCCTTGTATTCTCTATTTTTTTTTTTTTTTTTTCAAAATATTTAACTTTTTTCTCTCCTCCCTGACTTTTGAAAGCAGAAGTTCTGCCGCTCTGATTGACTAGCGTGTTGTAAGTTCCAATCAATGTACAAAAACATGCAGCAGCTGCATATTGTATTGTGTTTTCAAATCATAATGCATTTTCAATTTCAAAATCGTCCCAGGACGACATATGTTTCCACAAGTGGAATATTCGAAAAATGGAGTTATTCTAATCAGATTATTTTATGATATTAAGCATATGATATACAGCACGATTTCAGTTTCCTTGATATAATATATGCCAGTGAATCCAGAGTGTGCCTCCCCCCCCCCCTCTCCTGGAAATGCCCTCATTTAGGAGTTTAATACTAATTAAAGGTTTAGAGTTGAAATTCCCGCTCCTCAGAACTGACAAATGATAATTCAATGAAAGTGTCCTTTCACTTAACAAAATGTACCCCTTTACTTGATATAAGAGCCTTTTTACCAGACAAAAATGTACTTTTTAGTAAATCAGCCCTGCCCTTTTAAAAAGAAATGTGAATACAGTAGCCTCCCGCTTAACCGGCCCAAACTGGACCGATGGTTAGCCGGTTAAAGTGGAGAAAAAAAAATTAAATAAGTATCTGCGTAATTTAATTAAACCCGTACGATGCATTTAGTTTTTCTATTTGTGTAGTCTTCAAAAAGTACATATTTTCTATTTTTTTTTTTTTTTAATGAATACTAGTTATAATTAATTGTATTGAAAGAAAAGTTATCACTGATAACAAATAATGAAAAATATTTCACACAAAATTGTTGAAAATCGTGTCACACACCTTTATAAGAAGTTAAAATTGTTTTACACTATGTATATTTAAGTTCATCAACCCTAAAGAAATCAGTGAGCTTCTTCTGTTGAAGGCAAGATGCCCGACATTTTGCAGTATAATCTCTCCATCTCTTTAACATCATGTGTAACAGAGGAAACTGTTAGCCGCTGCTCAACATAGCCTAGCACCAACTCTAATGCTTTAACCCTTTCCGTATGAGGAATTTTAGCAGTGTCAACTAAAACTAGATCGTCATCAGGATCGTCTTTGTATTAAACAACGTCAGTTAAAGTCCTAATTATATCCTCGTCAAATAATGTTTCATGGTTGAGATCTTTGTCAGACTCAAACAACTCTTATAGATCTACGGTGATCTGTTCGTATTCCTCCTTTTAGATGTTTTTTAAATGTTTGCAGAAAGATCAGACATTATAGAGTTCCGAGTGTAGGGAGATTGCACTTTTGACCATTAAAAACACAAAATCTCAAATCTTCCTGGGGGGTAGAGTGCCCCCCCCCCCCCATGCCACACCATGAATTCAACACTGGTGAAGGCCAACGCATATCCATTTAGAACAGAGGTTCTCCTTTCTGAATTTTGCCTCCTTCACCTCGGGATTGCACTTCAACTCGAAAGCACAAGCTGAGTTCCCGAGGACGGTATCTCTGAATTTTGCCTGATATTGGAGAAAAAAATCAGCCGGTTAAAGCGGAGTTCCGGTTAAGAGGGGGCTACTATACTAATTAACACACTACAATTATACATTTATATTAAAATGATCTTTTACATTTTTAAATGCTTGATTTACATACCTGCAGATAAACTGTCAACACCATTAACTGATTCGGATTCAACAGGAGTACTTGAGCCATTTGTTTCATTAGTGGACTCATCCGATTTCTGTGGTTTTTTCTGAGTTCTAGCTTTTGCAGCTTCTTTCTTTTTAGCATCACGGCGTTTTTTAGCATCAGAAGGCATTTTTATTCAAATCTGTATGTTAATCTAAAAGAAAAAAAAAAATAAGCACAAATATTACTTTAAAATAAAACAAAAAACACTATAAAAAATGGCAAACTTAAAAATAAATATAAAGGCTTAGATGGAAAAAAAAAAAAAAAAAGAGAGAAAAGAAGAGGGTGAGAAAATAAGGTTTCTACTTTATATGCCAAAATTTCTAATCTACACCTTTGTATACATTTAATGTTATATTTTTAAACGGGTGCTACACCCTGTACATTTATTATTATTTTTCATGTGATGATGTACTTTGCCCCTTTTAGAAGCAAAAAATGCACTCTATCCTTAACCCATTCGCGGTTAAGCTGTGTCCATTTTTTTGGTTCGGAGATGGTTTCACAGGGAGAAGCTTTGTGTGTTTGTAAATGGTTAAAGATTTAGTTTTCAAAACGTTTAGCAATGAATCTGCGAAAACTGCTTTCCCCCTCCAGTATTTCCTAGCAAACAATAACCTACTGAAAGCCTTTGTGTGTACTTCCAAAGGATAGTCCTTCCCACATTCATGATTGATTACCACCCCTACCCCTGAACTGATTCCAGCCCCCGTGGCACGGTTCAAATCACACAATAAGAAAGCCATTCATCATTTTCCCCGACCTCGCATGGGGAGAAAAACTAATCCTTTCTTTGAAATGATGGATTTCCTTAGCGGTGATCCGTATAAGCATCCATTCTGTTGCCTGGATGGAGTGGAAGTGGGTGTTTTAATTTATGTATCAGGTACACTTATGCGCACATGTGCAATAAATATGCGCCAATTCAACTGTTAGTACTACGTAGGCTTATCCAATAAAAGGGACTTATTCTGTAATCTTTCTGGGAATTTTTTTTTCTTATATACTTTTTTCTTTGTAAATAACTATATATGCCCCTTTTATGTACTGAATTATGAATTCATGAAAATTTTATCTTCTAAAGCATTTTTCGTGAATTGTTTAAACTACATTAGAAGATTTACATAATCATTTAATACATTTTAGAAGAATTTTAGAAAGATTGAAGGATTTAGAAGGATTCATTAATTTTGAATTTAAGGGATTTTGTGCAATATTGATAACTTCTCTCAAATCTTTTATTTTAAATATTTTTCTTAGGTTCATGTAAATGGTCACCACGTTTTCGGATAACGTCATTACTTTCACTAACTAATATGGATGTTTTACAATTTTGAAAATTGCATAAAAAATATTTAGACAATTTCCTGTTGCATTTCAACTTATATAAATGGTCTTCATATACAAAGTATTTTGCACCATTCTTTCCCTCAAATATTCGTCGTTGCTCCATAAATTTTAATTGATTGCTTGAGATCACCGAGAAAAATACAAAATTTAAAGTTTTATTAACTGAACAAGTTTTAAGAAAGTTTTTCTCTTAAATAATAATTCAAAGTTTTTTTTTTTTCTTATGTATTAGAGGCCGTTACGAGCTAAGCCCTCAAAACCCTGTCCTAACCTCGCCGGATTGTTAAACATGGTAATTTGAGTTGTTTCAAAAAATAAAATTTGATTATAGTAGATTGAAGGGTATTCCACAAATGAAAATGTAGTCATATTTAAAGGAATATTGTAACACATGAAATTGGCAGGTGTTTTCATGCAGATGCTATGCGATCGAGTGTTTTCCATTTTTTAATAAAAGCAAAAGATCATTCATCAAATACTGTAAAAGGAAAACATGTCGTCACGTGAAAAAAATCGCTTATAAATATATAACTCATTGATCAACGATTGGTAAACACTATTAAATGCCAAATCGCTTCAGTGGTCATGCTTGCAAACGTCATGCTTTTGCATTTAAAAATGTGTCCGTAAATATTTAAAAGCTCCGTGTTGTCGGAGGGACATATTTCTTTGATAAAGCCATTAAAAGGTGACATAATCTCAGATTTGAGATTAGTTCGGATGATGAAACTGACACCATTTTCAAAAGAAAAGATCATTTTCATATATGGAACAAGTTAGTGTGATTGCGTCAGTATAATGTCATATTCAATAAACTTTAGCTTGCATTTAAAGTTCCTAAAATTTATTAGTTTATTTCTAAATTTCTTTTCTTGTATCCCTTGAAATCAAAATTAACCAATAAAACTAAAATCTGAAACATTTAAAAATAATTGATGGAAATGATGCACTAATCTTAAACGCATAGACAATTCTGTTGGTGAAAATGACATAAATTCCCAAAAGAAAAAATGCCTTTTCATCCAAAAAAAATGTACATCAGCACAGATTGTTTAGAACAATATTTTAATTAAAATCGTATTATATAATTTTTATATTCCCTTATAATTGAATTTTCTGTAAAAACATTGTAGCAGAATTTTAATGAAGCGAAATAAAAGGCTAATATATATGTTTAAAAAGGGGGAAACATCATAGACACAGTTTATTTACTCCAAGAACTTTTTTTAATTATTGTATTCCATTATAATGTAGTCTTTTTAAAGAAATGTAGTATTTGATTAAAGTTCTCAACAAAAAAGAGAAAAAAAAAACCTTTTTTAAAATTCTATACTTCACCAGGCTACAAAATGGATGCCCTGATATATCCCTGCAGATTAATCGAATGCGTTAATCCAAAGAGGAAAGCTCCCCGTTCCTTCACTTGACAGCCCGACACCACCCATCTTGACCTTTGAGGGGGAATAGCGGGCTGTGTGGGTTTCCACGCCCTGAACTAATCCCTTTTCAAAGAACGAATTCTGCTAAAGAGGTAAGTTTCTGTTAGCAGTGAAATAAGCAAAGGAAATATTTTTCTGAGACGATTTTTAAAAGTTTAACGATTTTTAAAAGGTTTTTTTCGGGGGGTGGGGGGTAGGGGGCGAGTATCCCGCATACTCCTCCCCCGCTTAGCGAGGGTCCTGGATGTATGGAATATACTTCCTCTTGCATTTTACTGGAGTAAAATTATGAAAATTGAATTAATAAATTAAAATTAAAATTCAATTGAATTATAATTGATATAAAATTCAATTAGAAAATGCCTGTTTTAAAATCTCATTTTTCTCCCTCATATCAAGAAAATATATACATATAATTCCAAACCGATCGGGGTGGGGAGATTAGAACACACCACGCACACACATATTTTGCGCTTATGCATATAGTGCTAGGAGCACGACCGCGGGAGGGATACATATTTCAGTTTCTGTGCAATGATGTACAGGTATTTCTGTGGGGAAAAAAGCAGCATGATTATTTGTAGGCTATACTTCAGTTTTTAAATTATAACTCAATATACACTGGTGTCCAAAATTAAGGACCAGTCACAAAATGCTAATTTTTAAGTAAGCGAATACTCAAAAAGAAATAATATAATTTAAATAATTACTATCTCTACAGCACAGCTAGTCCATATAGCATCTCATTCATGTCACACATGATCACAAGTGTCACAGTCACTACGGTGAAACAAAAATACGAAATTCCACAAGTCTCATTATGAGTTTCAAATGATCTCTATATGTGACTCCACTGAGACGTCAATGTGACTGTTACTTTGTGACGAGTCACCAGGTGACTTTACAATGTAGTTACATTGTGACTCTGATGTGATTGTCATTTTTAGACTCAATTTCAAAGTCATCATGAACGCTGCATTATGATAAGTCACCAAATAATATCACATTATAGTCACATGGGGACTTTTCACAAAAGAGCAGAATGGTGACTTCACATTAGTCTCTCTGTCACCTGAAAGTCATCATGTGACTTTAATGTGACATTATTTGGATACTTATCACAACGTAGCTTTCACGATTACTTTGAAATTGTGTCTGCAGATGACAGTCACACGAGAATCACAATGTAACTACATTGTAAAGTCACATCGTAACTCGTCACAAAGCAGCAGTCACAGGGACGTCTCAGTGGAGTGACATATAGTGATTATTTGAGATTCATAATGAGATGTATGGAATTTCATGTTTTTCTGCTTCACCGTAGTGACTGTGACACTTGTGACCATGTGTGACATGAATGAAATGGTATATGGACTAGCTGTGCTGTAGAGATAGTAATTATTCGAATTATATTATTTCCATTTGGGTATTCGCGTATTTGTAATTGGTTCTTAATTTTGGACACCAGTGTATTCTTACACGTTTGTATAAATATAAATTATGAATCTAGAAAGAAGTCGCCATTAAAAGCTATTTCTATAATTCAGTATTTTCGCCATATATATTATTAAATTTTGGTTTGTTAAGAATTGATGAATTTGTTAAATCATGGATCAAATGTTATAATTTGCCATTTTCACGAATATAGATAAAAATGTCGAAGGCCAAAAAGTCAATGGTAAAAAGGCAGCAGAAAAAATAGTAGTAATATTTATAAACGAGTGCAATCGGAATTATTTAAAAGATAAATACGTTAAGATCGAAAGAACTCTTTAAAACACCATTTCATTAGTCTTGCTGCTGTTTTCAAAGTAGTTCTCTGCGCCTGATGAAGAAAGACTAGTTCGTTCGAAGAACTTTGCGCTTCTATTAAAATATTTATGGTGTTTTAAAAAATTGTTTTTATCTTATCATTAGACACCAACGTATTTAATTATTTAATAAATACATTACTCCACAGTTTTAAGTAAAGCATGTGCTAAGCACATTGAAAGTAACATGTACATATCATTATACTAAAGCATACAAATAAATAGGTATTGTGTATTGAAGATGTATTCGCTCATTGGACATGTCCGTTATTTGTTAGGGAGTCCCTGAAAGTTATGAGTGGGTTTGGTTGGTTGGTTGTATTTATGACGGCCAATTATCTGCACGAGGGATATAGGCCCAGGGGGGAGTGCTCTTCGTGGGGGCCTAAGGGAACCTAATCCGCATTAACGCTTGGAAATCCAAGGTTCGAAGAAAACCACGAAAACTCCGAACGATTAGGCCGACGAGCGCGATTGGGCTCGAACCCAGCACCTCCCGTCTACCAGCTTCGAGAGCAGAACCTCTCAGCCACTGGTGGGGCTATGAGTGGGGGAGGTGAGTTGGGCTTCAGTTTTCAAAAGAAAATACAAACTGTAGATTCTTCCAACTCGCTACATCTATCGCTAATGTATAAGGACAGCAACTTACATGTATTTATAGAAACTTTGATCAATAGTTGCTTGAGGGGAATGAGAAGATGTGATACATGAAATTAACAAAAACAAAATTTTACATACAGATCTTTTTAAGAAGTTGAAAAAAAAATCAAATTTGAAATGTTCGCATTATTTACGAAGTACGGGTTGAGGGGAGGGGGGGGGGGGGGGGGGGAGAGCAGAGTTAAGGCGGTTAACAGAAAATGTGCCTCAGTTTTTTTTTTTAAGATTTGGGACAAGAAAACCTAATTTAAGCAACACGCAGTCAGTGCTCGAAATATTCCGGAGCAAACCGGAATGATATTCTGATTCGTGGAATTATGACAAATATTGTTCCGCTTCGTGATTGATATTTCCGCTCCAACGTTCATCCGAAAAAAAAAATGGATAGAATGTTCGGCGATACACTTAACCTCACTGTGATAAACACCACCCATACCACGCCCATGAAGCTATTGTGATAGTTCCTCACCAAATGAACGGCTCACAACACAAATGAGTATTAAATTTTAGTGACCAAATAAATGTGATAGACCACACATCTAAGCTTTTTAAATGTCCTCTTTAACGAAGATGGAAGCAGATAAAATTTAGGCCGTACTGGAGACAGTATCGTAGCAATTTAAAAATCATATGGGGGAGGGGGGGGGGGGTGCTCAAATAGTTTTTAACTCAGTATGCTCAAAATAACTAAGAAACTGAGAAAACCAATTAATGATAAAGCATCTTATTAATAAGTAACTATATAGATTAATTAATTATTTAATTTCATTCATAATTAAAAATTTGTATGCGAAATATTTCAAAGCAAACATTATGGAATAAATTAAATTTTACAATTTTGTGAAATATGACAGTAGAGTTCGAAAGAAATATTTCTATAAAAAAGAAACAAAATGCACTTGCAAATTTTGGCATCATAACACAAAGTAGTGCGCTTCGCTGACATTGTGTTCAAAATAGATTCGGCATCTACTTGTATTTCTCCGCAATTGTTTTTTCCTTGATTCTTTGTGAAAATTTGTGTTTTTCGCGATCCTTTGACGAAATTTGCATTTTTTCAATCATCTGACGAAATTCGCGTTTTTTAGAGATCCTTTGACGAAGTATGCGTGTTTTCGCAATTCATTAACGAAATTAGATTTTTTTTCATTATTCTTTGACGAAATTGGGGATTTTTTTCTGCGAACGATTGACAAAATTCATTTTTTTTCTTCGACCACTTGTCGAAATTTGCGATATATTTTATGTCTAAATTTTCGGAACCGAAAGCCTTAAATTGTCGGAAAATTCGGAACAGAACTCCTGACTTTATTTCAAATGGGGGAGGGGGGGGGGGGGGGGGGTTGAGCCCCCTGAGCGCGCCCCTTTCCTACGCCACTGCCGGAGACAATATGTAGCTTATTGCGTTATCTGTAACTTTTTTTCTTTATCATTTAGAATCTTGAATGCATTTTTAAAATTACCTTTGCATGGTTAGAATTAAAATTGTCTATGCTTTCAAAAAAAGAAAAAAAAAATTAGAAAACAGGAATTTTGCTTTTTCAGGATATAGTGTTGGAATTTCTATTATTAATTATTTCTGTGTTAGAAATTAGAAATTATTTCTGTGTCGGCTCAATAAGTTATCAAATTTAGAGAAGGTTTGTAGCATATCAAAATAAAAATTTCATGCATTAGAAGCAAAATTCCTAGTCATGAAACTAAAGCGTCTTGGTATAAAATATATAATCTTCACAATTGTTCGCTCTATTTATTCCTGAGGGTCATTATTTTAGGAAATGATACGAAAATCTTAAATACTAGAAACCCAAACCACTTGTTAGATAACCCGAATTCAGCTAGCATCCTATTAAAAGTTAGTATGTTGAACACCGTATTAATATTTGGCATAACCGACATCGCATTCAGCCTTTTATTACTTTAAGATATATGTTAGTCTAGATATTAGATGTATATTGCTCCATATTTTTAAATCCCAATGAATAAATATCTAGGAATTTTGATCTATTATTACTTTTTGGTGCTTGGCACGTCATGGTCATGTAAAATATTTTTTGAAAGAAAATGGGCACGGGGATGTAAAAAGGTTCGCCGACCTTGCTCTATATCATCCTCACCCTCGTAATCCGATGAAGGGGATAAAAATGCTTCATCTGAAGAGTCAATCAAACTTTCGTCTTCTGAATCAGAATGCATTTTATAGCGATATCACGATATTATTATTATTTTTTCTTTAGTTAAGAGAAAAAAGATTTTTTTCAACGTTATAGCTGGAAACAATTTTGTGCATTCATAAACCGTGTAAAAACTGAACTATTGTGAAAGTAATACTGACTCGTTTTTTTCTCGATACAGTGCAATAGCTAATCTGAAAAAAGGCATTCTTAGAAGATCTCTTCCCTGTTTACCTCCCTTATTTATTTTGTCACGGGTGGGACCTCCTGAGAAGTTTATTGCTTTGCGGTATAGTACCTTTCAAAACATGGGGGTTGGGAGGCATGTAAGACACCCGCACTGTCAGTTCTATGGAGCAAAGTGTCACTATGTTTTAAACACTACCTCCACTTTTGTTTTTTGAGGGTGGTTTTTTAGTCAGATGCAGGTTATTTTATGAAAGAATTTCCGCTTTCCTACTAAAAGAGCTACCCTAGATTGGTATTTTAGTATTGTTTGGTATATAGTATCATTTGACTATTTGATCGTTGCAGTTTCAATCTGTGTTAATACCATGATTTTAAAATTTTCTCCCACAGGTGAATTATAGTAATAACACAATTTTAATCATTTTATATGTGAATTTCTCTAAAAAAACATGTACCGTAAAGTACCAAAAGTAAGCCCCCTTTAGCAGACAAGATATTTTAATGATTATAGGAGGGGCTTATAATTGGAACTGTAGAATTTGAAAGAATGGGGGAAAAGGCAGGCCAAGGGGGGTGGGGGGTGCGGTATATTTGGAATTTATGAAATTTCACTGGATCTTTACAATTTTCAAAATAAAATCAGATCAAATTAATATTGTTTGGTTTTAATATCCCCTCCCGTAGGGGCTAAATAGTTTCCATTAATAAAAATAATAAATTAATAAAACAAACTCGTATAAAATAATTAAATTAGATATCAAAGAAATATGAACAGAAATTATAAAACTTAAACTCTATATAAATATTATTTATTAAATCTTAGTGCATAAAAATGAAGGAAAAGATTAATAGTACACTTCGAAAAAAATATTCTTTTCAAAGGTATTGTAGCGTGCATAGCGAAGTATGCCATTCAATGATATTTCATAAGATATATTCATTAGGGAGATATGGAAACAAAAAACTTAAAGAATTTCCAGTAAAAAACTTGTAGATGAGGTCTTATAAATGGCACTTTTTCAAAAAAGGAATAATTCACATATATGAGGAGGGCCGTTTTCGGACTTTCGGTATTTCGGCCGCTTACTTTCGGTACTTTACGATATATATACACGGTATAGTTTTAAAGTTACACTAAACTTTGAATAAAATTTGAACAGCAATTATAAATTAGAAAATATTTTTAAAGTGTAATATTAATTTGGGTTTTTGATATTTTAATTATTATTACACAGCAAAAGTGATGCAAGTAAGAAAAAAGAAATTAAAAAAAAACGCTTTTAAGTATTTAGTATTATAGTTAAATGAAAAAACATTAAAATACTTTTTAAAAAGAAAAGAAAACAAAAAAAAAAATAAATAAATAAAAAGAAAAGAACGCATGTATTCATTCAAACAATAAATGCAACATTGTAATTTTTTTGAAATACTAATAATTATTATAATGGAATATAATCTTATGGCAAAGAATTATAAAATAAAATAAGTAAACGCTGATATTCTATGAATTTTTCTAATTCCACATAAAAAACTATAACTCTTGTACTGTATATATTCTATGAATTCACCATAGTATCTGTTTTGAAATATAATGCTATTCTTATCCATTTACAGAAAACGTAATTCTCTAAGGCATTTTTCAAACAAATCTCTAAAAGCATTCGACTACAATAAACTACTTGACAAATAGTCCACGCCTATTATGTAGTGGAAAGAAGGAGTGGTTGATAAACGCCTTCTTTAACTCCCAGTCTCCAACAATGGGGGGGAAGCACAAACGCATATACGCGATGGTGACCATTTAGAGATAACAAATGCCGACCGTTTATACGCGTTCATAACGCTTTTAAAGCAGATATTTCTGGGCGCGTATAAGCGGCCGTAACCCTTTAGAAGCACTTTATTTTGACCGCGGATACGCGTCTGTGACCACCGAAGGGTTAAATCACCATCACATTTTCACCCTGTAATTAAATATTTCATTGTTTTGTTTTTTCTTCATATAGAATGCAGTTTATATGCTTAACACTATTTACATTTCTTCAGCTTGTGAAATTTTTTTTTTCATGTCTAACAAATATGTTTGCTATTTTAAATTTATGAACTACAAGAAAGAACAAAGATTAGGGGAAGACAGAGTACAATGAAACAAAATTTACTAATTTTTTTTCCTATCCACAATTTTGCATGCACAAAAATATAATTAATGCATATTTTTAATCTTGTATTTTCCCCATCTAAATAAATTTTTATTAGGTTCTAAACAATATCTTTATGCTTGAAAATTAACAAAAAATAAATGTCTTACAGTGTTTCATTGTACCCTGTATGCTGGGGTACAATGAAACACATACTGGGGTACAATGAAACACTCCAAATGATGGAAGCAATTTTCACCCAGTATAGTTTATTTTATGAAAAATGAGATAAATACAAAAACAAAACTTGATTAATAAGAAACTTGATGTAAATATTATAGTCTAAGATGAAAAATAAGAAAATTCTATTAGTTTAAGAAATATCTTTCATTTTATATTAAATTGGCTCAAGTCAGTTTGAAAAATTAGCATTTCTGCTTATATTTTAGTTGCTCCTGAAGGAATATGGGGTGGTAGTTTCAACACTTTTTTTTTTTTTTTTTTTTTTTTTTTTTTAAATGTAAGTTTAATATATATATACGTATATTATTACTAGGTTGGAGTCTTTATATCAAGTACTTCACATTTGAAGTCATTTAAATACATGATTTCTCCAACAGTATATATTTCCTTATGTTTCCATTTATACAGATATTGCTTGTGGCATACAATGTTGTGTGTGGATATCTCCTTAGTACCTCGATGACCAGCTGGGCCCGGAAAAAAAATCTGGATCATCATCAGAGTCTGTAGCAGGCAGAGTTTGTTTTCAAAACAATGCCTTCTTAGCTTTTTTTCTCTTTCTATTTTTTTATTGCTTAACAAGAACATTTTTTACTGACCTGATTAGAACAAATTTTATTTTTTCTGTTTTCGTACTCTTACCTCTAATATATTCTATTTACTACTTTTATTACTATAATAAAACATGTTTCATTGTACCCCGTCTGCAAGTGTTTCATTGTACCCCGCACTGAGGTTACTAAATAAAAATTTATTTTCGAACTTCTAATATTTATTTTTTTTAGTTTGGTTTTGGAGGTATGAGGACAACAACCCAAAGTTAACAATGTATAGAAAAAATAATTATTACATATAATAACAAGGAAAAAGAAACAAAATTACTTTTAGTAAAGAAAGTTACTTTCAATGGTGTAAAAGCAATCTTCTATTGCTACTGCTGTAGAAGTGTGAATGTATCCAAATCACATCAGTAATTGGAACATATAGTTGTTGTATAACATATATAAACTGCAACTCTCTATGACAAATTTGATTGATTTTACAAGTAATATTTCATTGTACCCCGTCTTCCCCTATCCTTGAACAGCATGCAAAGCTATCCAAGGACCCAGTAGCAAATCAAAATTTATCTGTGACTAGAGACATAAAATTTCGACAAATTTAAGTAGTGTAAAAAACTTTTCCTAGAATTGAAAATCTTAGAAAAAAAAATTACTTCAAAAAAAAAAAAAAAAAGCTTTTCTTTCAATTATATTTCTATTTTTTTAGGCTTACGTACAATAAAAAAAATTGTTTCACTTTACACGAATGTGTTACAAAATAAATGATTTTTACAATTAAAAAGTAACAGTTTTTTTGCAATATATGATTCATTTGTTAAACATTTCAGTTGCATTTTTCTAGATTAAAACTAATTTTAAAATTTAAAAGGGAGAAAAACCCCTCATAATTTTCATTTGCTATCTCTATGATTTTTTTTTTATTATTATTATTATACTGTACATCCCAATGACAATACAGTTGAAACCTCCATAACAGACATTCCTAAACAGCAGGCACCGCTAATCAGCGAGCGCTTTTTCAATACCCATTACCTTTCAATAGTTGACAGCTCCGAATAGCAGACAACAGACTTGTATTAAACCAAAAACTTTCCGCGCACATAAATATTGGGTCGAAAATTTTCTGCAAAATAATTTAATGTTTAATAAAATTACGTGTATATTATTTTGATGATATGAATTGAAAACCGTAGTTTAAAATGAATTATTTTCAATTATTTTGTCAATGCATTTAGAAATAGCCCAACCCTTAATATTGTGATCTCTTCGCACAAATAACACTATGAAATTAATCGATTTAATCACTGCCGAGCTTAATCACTGTGGCTGCCGATAGACAAGTTTGTCTGCGGAAAATAGAAATAAAATGGTCTGTGATGGCACAACAATGTTTTGAGTCTTTAAACTTTGAATTGTAGACAAACAATACATAAATCGTACATAAAATTTGGGAATATTTTAAATTTTCGGTAATAAAAAAAAGTTACAAAAACAATATATGTTTTCCTTTTCTTAACTTTTTCCCCGCAAAGTTCCGAATTTCTCAGAAAATTTTCCGCACACGGCGTTCGCGCGTGCGTCTATGTTATATAACTCTGACAGACAAATTGCATGGCCCAAGGTATCTCGCATTAAGAGGTTTTGCTGTATTTTCTTTTAATAAGTATGTAAACAGGGATCTGTTTAGGAAGAAATTAGGTCCTTTAAAGGACCCTTCACAATTTTTTTTATTTCAAAACAGGACCCTTCATAAAACTTTTCACCTTAAAATGGACCTTTCATAAAATTCTTTGTCTTAAAAATAGGCCTCTTACAAAAATTTTCCAGCTCTAAGTTAAATCTTTCACAAATTTAATCACTTAAAAGTAAAATCCAACATTTTACATACATATATCACCTTAAAAATATATAAAAAAGAACCTGAGTATAATGTTCATTTCAAATTCGCAAAATGAGGACTAGATTTTTCAGAAATGTAAAAAAGCTCTTCACAATCTCACAAAAATAGGACCCTGAGAGAAAAATCTGGACAGACTCCTGATAAATGTTGCCAAGAAAACGCTTCACGATACTGTTTTTATTTGTCTGCATTTATATTAAAAACAATAAGTCTAAGGTTCTACACGTAAGGTAAAAGCAGACAAAAAGAGTAAATATTTAGATGCATTTCAAGGAAAAAAAAAAAAACCCAATTTTTAAAAATATTTTTGGTGATTACCATCTGATTATCTCTTTAAGGGGATACAGTACTTTTAAACTATTTTTTTTCAATTCTGAATACTACTGTAATATCTGTGGTGGCATATTTACTATAAATCAAACATAATAATATTAAAAAAAACTTTAAAAATCTCCAGTATTATTTTTTTAAATATGAATATTTTTGTTTCTTTGTTTTTTTCCCCCATATTATTCCTTACTGCATAACACTGAGCATGGACTTTTAGGTGTATGGGATATTACATTTAATATGAATTTTCTTTCGTGTATAGTAAAAACTAGAGATGCAACGAATATTCGGCCAAAGCCGAATATTCGGCTTCGGCCGAATATAGAGTCCATTATTCGGCCTTGGCCGAATAATACTGTAATAAGTGTTTTTATATTTACACAGTATAACTTTTTAATTTGACAATTTATATTCATCATGTATAATGAAAATTTTATTTGAAATTAACTAGTACTATTTTTTACATTAACTTTCATACCCCGAATGGGTTTTATCTACCCATTTTTATATAAGAGACTAATTTAGGCATCATGTTAAATTTTTTTTATGCTGTATCAGTAAGTACAAAAAGTATCTGTAATAAGCTAACATAATGTTAAATTTAAAATTAATCTTTTCAAAATTGTTTTAATACAAGCAAATTCAATTTTTTTTTTTTTTATCATAATGGGAAGTTTAACATTTATCCCTTGTTATATAAAAAAATATTTCTTTCAATAATATTATGAATGATACCTATCAAGAACATAAATATATGATTGATTAGATATCGATGTATTATATGTATAAGATATTTAAGTTGTATATGTTGCAATACTTAAGGGGTTTTTTTTAGTAAAATACGCTTAAAAGTTAAATATAATTTAAGTGATTTTTTTTAGTGTGTTACTATTTCCTATTAAATAATGAAAGAAATGCAAGTACTAAATTCTTTTAATTAGTATGCATTTACGTTTTACGTTTTTTTTTTTTTTTTTTTTTCCAAGAATAGCATTGTACTGTTTATATTTGCCTTAAAAAACAGTTAAAATGTTTTCAATAAACATAGATTGTGATGCAGAAATAATTATAATTCAGCATTCTTAGGTGATAGTCTATTTCTTTTTTTTTTTGTAAATGCTACCTGCTTCTGAAAATAATCTCTCACTATATACGGTACTTCCTGGAGCAGAAAGGTACTTTTTTGTGAAAGGTTTGGAAAGTCTTCTGAATTTTTCGCCCACCACTCCAAATGACACTTGTTTTTCTAGTAGTGGCTGGGAAAGAAAATTATTAATTTCTTTTACTTCTTCACATTGAAAGGAACTTTCTATAGAGCTTCACTCTGCGATTTGCTTGCAATTTCATTAAAGCATGCCCACAAAGAATTTGGAACTTGTGAAGATGGAATGGTTATGTTGGAAATATTTTGTTCACATTCTGTTACTGGTTTCATACTAACCTTTCTTAGTCTTATTAAAGCAGTTAATTTGGACTTTACTCCTACATCCTTTGCTTCATCTTTGTTGAAAAAGAACACTTTAAATCTGGGGTCCAAAACCGTTGCAATGGAATAGTGTTCATTGTCTTGAATCGATACAAAACGCTTCTCCAAATTTTGTAGAAGAGTGTTTTTCATGGTGCCTACACCAAAAAAATCTCCAGATTTAAATAAATAAGATTTTAATGCTGTAACTATTGGGATGACTTCAGAAATTAATGATCTCGATGAGGCAATTTGTTTTGTTATTTATTCAAATGGTTGTAATAGATTGAGCAATTTTTCTAAAACAGTCCACTGGTTTGCTGTCAGATTATTTATTTCTCCAAATTTAGTTGCATATACAGAAAGTGCATTTTTTTGTTGCAGTAATCTCTCCAACATATAATAGGTGCTACTCCAGCGTGTTGCCACACTTTGAACAAATTTCTTCTTAGGAATTTTTAACTCATTAATTTGTATATCAGTTAATCTAATGGCGAATGATTAAAATGTGTAAACGATTTTTACCTACAACAATTAAATAATTTATTGATCTTTGGTATGTTAGAGCATCAGATACTGTTAAATGCAATGAATGTAATTTGCTTTTCCTTACAGATATTTCCTTCCACTGAATCTGAAAACATTCACTATACACTTCTTATTAGTACTATCTGCTGACAGCAAAGAAAAAAAAAATAATGATAATAATAATGATTAAAAAAAAATTTGTTAAATGTGAGCTTTATAAAGTCTACAATGATCTCTTTCCACCATTTTAGAGGCTATTCTTTTCATCTTTTTTATCAGTGGTTTTTCTTAAGATATTAAGATTTCCTATTTTTTATTTTATTTCATCTGAAAGCTGAAACTTGTGTTTCCTAGTACTTTTAAAAATTTGTCATTATTTTAAAATGTAACAACACACATATTATCTATTAAAATGTAACTAGAAAGTACCTGATGAGGAACTTTTGCTAAGAATTTCTTTTTTTGGCTGAATTATATTATTGAGGCTATTTTTAGGCCGAACATAGCCGAATATTTTTTCAGAGTAAAATAATGCTTTCAAAAATTAAAAATTTGTATATAAATAATTTTTTAAAAGAAAACAATTCATTTTAACTGTGAAATATACAAGAATTGTGCATATAGTGCATGCTATATTTTGTTTTCAGGCAAAAATAAGTTCATTATTCGGCGGCCGAATTGGCCGAATATTCGGTATTCGGCCAAACCACTATTCGTTGCATCACTAGTAAAAACCAAGAAAATTCAACGAACTCATAGTTTAATTTAAATAAAAAAATAACTATAAACTTTAATGTTAAATCCACGCACAGAAATATTAAATACACCATGGAAAACAAGTAAAAATAATGTCAAACCTCTATCTCAATAAGCAAAAAAATACCCTAACATTTATAGAACAAGCAAATTTTGAAAATATGAACATGGAAAAAAATCAGTTTAAAGTTTACATTTGCACAAATAACATGTTTAGACATCTAACTTGTGTGTGGTTTCTGCACAATTTCATCAAGCACATAATATAAACACTTGCATATAAGTAAGATAACGTTTTAAAAACCTTAATCACCGAAAAATTAAAAATGAGAAAATTGACTCATTTGTCATTTATATGAAATATCCATTATTAATAATATATACCATGCGAGAACTTGAAATTTTACATAAATTTAGTATAGAAATTTTAAAACAGCCAGCCTTACATGTAAGCCATCATTTTTTATTTTTGAGGTATCTTTGTGCTTCCAAACGAGATTAATTTTTTGTCTGTTGGGAAACACACACACACACAAAAAAGAAACTTTACAATAATGGTGTTCTATAACAACTAGGGTGTCAACGATTTTAATCAGTTGATTTAAATCAGCGATTAAAAAAATCATGATTTTAATCAACCGATTTTTTAAAAAAAATCATTGATTTAAATCAAAAATTTTCTAAATGTTTAAAATGTCAATAAAAGTATTAAAATCTAACATAAACATAATTTGAAAGTTTCTACAGGTATTTTGACGTATGAATAAACTAAAACAGAGCTTTAAATAATTGTTTCTAAGCTTAATTCATGAGTATTGTAAAAAATTGAGTTTATAAAAAGCATTGTTTTTAAGTTTTCAACCAAATTAAAACAGCTTCATTTAAAAATGATATTTAAATCTAATATAATTTGCGGCATAGATGCCGTATGTTCCCTCAGCTGTTGTTGTTTTGAATTGTTTGGCGATTTTTTGTTGGCGGTGTTTACGGACATGACAAACTCGATATGGAAACCCCGTGTGACGTATCGTGTTCTGGCAACCCCTGAGAAGCTTAGATTTTGTCGATGTATTTTGATTTTGATATCGTGTTCTATGGTTGTCTTTTTATTTTTATGTTAAATTTATTGGATGTATTTCATTGACTATAGTTTCTGTAGTCCGTTTAAATGCTCTTGCTGAACTAATTAAGAAATATGAGGAAATTTTGAAAAGAAAGGGAGCTTTGCTTATAGCGTGTCAATGCGTATTAAGCCTATTTTGGAAAATGACGGCGGTGTTATATTTTGTGCTGTAGGTTTCAAGAAAGCAGATGTCTGTTAAGGTATGTTGATAATTTTATGTATATTTTGTTGCTTTAAGAGTTTTTTACATTTTGAGATTGCTACAAGATGAGAACTGCTGAATTTTGAGAATGCTATATCGCGAGAAATGCTGAATTCGGCGATGTTTTTTTTCCAGTAAATGTGCGCGAAGTGCTCAAACAAGGATTACTGATTGCCAGTTTAGCAAATTTTGTTTATTATTTACATTTTATTTTCGTTAAGCCAAACATGCGTATAAACCGGTGCTTGGCGACATTTACTACTTGGCGGAAAAGGGGTTTTCACGCCAAGAATTCCAAGATGGCAGCCGGGGGGAACTTATGACATCTGTTCCTAATTTGCAAAGTCATAAATTCCTTTAGCTAATCAACTTATGCATTATTTTATATAAAATTACACATAGCAAGTGTAATACATTTCTACAAGTAAAAGAATAAATAGTAATTAATAGCAATCTCAATTTAAAGAAGAATGAAAGAATGACATCTTTTCAAAGCTAAATTGTAAATGAATGCATAAGAGAAAAATAAATAATTGGTATAAAAATGCTAAGCTCAGCTAGAGCTTCTTCGGTATAGGTTGAATCAATGTTTTTAACTTTGTAACTCATATATACTAAATAAAAGATAATTAGGGATTGAAAAGGCAGCAAAATTTTTCTTAAAAAAAAAAAAAAAAAAAAAAAAAAAAAAAAGAACCATTGAAAGCTAATAATCCACACTGAGAGGTAATAATACTATTACTTAAATATTTTGAGGATTTCAGATATAAGTGGCTAACTTAGATTTATCCTATATGAATGGATTTAACACATTTTCATAATTCTTTTGGTTATCATACACATACATGTGTGTAAGTTTAGATTTTGGTGGTACAGTAATTTTCTTAAATACAAATGAAAAACGAGCTGCAAATAATATTTTAGTTTTGTTATTTGTGTTACTAACTAATGAAATTACTTATTTGCAGTATTTATTAATCCTGTAATTACTTATACTGTTTCTTCTAGGGCATTTTTTTAATGGTGCCACACCATGCCCCTTTTGGAATTGGAAAAATGCACCGTGCCTTAAAAAAAAATAGTTGAAATTCACCTGTAGATGTAGCCAGAGATTTCTTGTAAAATAACTTCCCCATTCAACAGTATTTCCAAATTCATGTGGCCATGATCTTGCAAAAATATAGAACTTTATTTCTTTACAAAATACAGGATATTATTAAATTATGTTATTTAATTGTATTTTTCAATTTGTTATTCATAAAATTATTAATAATTAAGGAAACTTTATTTATCATACTAAAAATTATTCTTTTTTTTTTTTTTTTTCTTTTATCATTACTAAACAAATTACTAATATATTTCCTCATGAAATACTACCCTTTTTTTGGAACTAGCTTCCTATCCCTTTTCCTTTCTAAAATGAATACTACATTATTATCATTTTAATAATTATGTATAATATGTTCCTAATTAGAGAGTTAATTGTTTAATAATTATTAATTTGAAGTAGTGATAACTATTTAATATAAAATGCAGTTAATAATTTTAATAAATGTTAAATATCACTAGTATTTATAAAGTTTTGCATAATTATTACAACGTTAATGTACATAACATTATTGTATGATGAAATAACTAATGAAACTACTAATTTGCAGTTTTTATAATTTCTATAATTAATAACTAATAATTATAATTTAATTAATTAAGGTGTAAAAACAGATTATGTTAGCAATTAGTGGTTTAATTGTTTTGGAAACGCAAAACTCTTGGTAGCTATTTAGTATTTGAACGGTGGAGAAAAAAAATCATAAAAATCCGATTTAAATCAAAAAAATCCGATTTAAATAAAAAAAATCAGATTTTTTTTTATTTTTTTACACCCTAATAACAACTATGTTCTTGGGTTTCTTTACTAGTAATCTAAATTTACAAGTATCGCTGAGTGGGCGTGGTGGTGTCCCTTTAAATTCTGTCACTGTGAATAAAATCTTCAATAACTCCTTTATTATTAAAAATACATTTATGCATCATTTTACTCGCCACTGGCGAGTGACTTTTTAGGTAGTCTTTGAAAATTCCAAACTATAGAGGTATACCAAAAACGTTTTTTTATTTAGTAGTTAGCTATATTTTTCAACTTTCCTAATTACTGCGATGTAAACATGGCATGAAGTTCTACTTTATATTAAACTTTTATCTCTTGTTTATACTTCTGAATTTTATAGGAAAAAATATATGAAAATGCATTATAGTAATAGTAACCAACTATTTTTGAGTTGCGTAATTTTGTCATAAAAATTTTCAACTGTACGTTTCATTTTACTGGCTGGTGAAATAAATCCTTGGCTGGTAAGATTTTCTAGAAATTCCTCATCTCTGATAAGCATTCAATGTCAGTCTCTAAAATTACATTTAATTTCATGACTGCAATTGATACCGCTCAAAAAGAAAATCCATTATAATAAATTAATCTGGCACAGGTTCCAGCCATTCCACCACTAATTTGGGTGGGAAAATTCACCACTTTGATTTAAGGCATTTCTAAATTGTTTTCTTAATGTATAAATTTATCAGTAACTGATAGATTTTTTTTCTTTCTTTCTTTTATATCAAATTACAGAAAATTTCTCCCAATCAGAGGCAATCTTCTGTAATCTGGTTACCAATCATTTATTTCCTTTTGACTGGGAGATTTTTCAGTTCCCAAGGCCACATCAATGGCTGCCACAACAGCTGTTTTCATGATTAAGTATTATCTATCACACATTTGAATATCAGCTTAAACACAATGGTTAAGCAAAAAATGTCTCTGCCTCCCTGACTTATATGGTTAAGTCTTGCTGTCAAAAATATTATAAGATTTTATGTTGTACAGTGAATATCTTTTGCACTACATTGTTGTTGTAACCATAAAGAATATTTGGTGATTTATTATCTGTGTCCGGCTAACAGAAAATGCCTTACATTTAATTTATATTAAGTTCTAAAAATATTATAACGTCATCGGAAAAACACAATCTGTGTACATAATTTTTATAATTCTAGCTGATCAGCGAGTGAAAAATCGTTCACAAAATTCAATTTTTACATACATGAACCAAGTTAAATAAACGAATGTAAAAATTTAAATGAAATAATGAATTTAAAATAGCATTTGCGATCAGAGTATCCATGGCAACGTTTTTTTAAAGTTTTTAAATAAAACGGGATTTTTTTTTCCTAAAGATAAACCGGCTTTTAAAAAGTGATCTGCACTGTATACTAAACGATAAAAAGTAAAACAGCTTCCTCATCTCAACACATTACAAAAAAATTCCAAAAACAGTTTTACTATCACGTATTTACAAAATGTTTTGAAATATAAAATAAAACAATTAGCACAAAATTATTGTTTATTTTTATTAAAGAAAAAAATCAGTTCATTTCGATTTGATAAAAGAAAACTACTAATACAGAATTTAATTTTTAAATGAGGGCAATCAAACCATGCTTAACAGTGAATCAATAGTCACACAGAAAAAATTTTATTTAAGATATCAAATTCCTCCAAAAAGCAATAAAATATCAATGCTTTTATCTTTGTTAAATTTACAATGGGCGCATATAAAAAATATAGCTTTTTAAAACATATTATATTGCCTTACCAATAAAATCCGATGAATCCACTACCATACACTGCCTGCGAAATTTCTAAAAGGACATCAACATGGAGCGTTAATTGATGCCACTCATTGTTACCACCAGTCACAAAACGGCAAAAAAGATTGAAAAAACAGCGAACAGCTCACTCATGCGAAAACTTCCTCAAAACTGCCTCACTCAACTTTATTTCAAATGAAAAAATAAAGAAAATTATTAACATCATTTCTCTGAGATCATCATAATTTAAAATTTTCAAGATTGGACTTGTGTCGACGGTTTTTAATCAAGAGTAGACTGAAAGCTCCAATTTTAAAGCTAAGACAAGATGTTACTTTTTAATTATAAAGGATCAGGGCATTTTTATTTAATTTTCGGCTTGGGTTTTGTTACTTTAGAGCAAAAAACATGCAAGCGCTTCACAAAAGATATCTTCAATCAGAAAGCTTCTATCTTCATGCGTCCCGTTTTGTTCTGCCATGATCTGTTATGACAAAACATATTTTACTACATCTATGGTTCTGCCTAGAAAATGTTAATTAGTTCTATTTTATATATATATATTTCTACTGTAGATTATATTTATGTCCATTTATCTGTACATTTTTGAAAATTCATTTTGGAAAAAAAAAAAAAAAAAATCCATTTTTTTTAGGAGGCTACTTTAGTCAAAGGAAAAGACCCGTTCGCTAATGCTAATCCTATGGAAGAAATTTATAAAGATATCTCGGTCGCATTTCAATATTTTTAAATGATTTCTTTTGCATTGAATAGTTGAGATTGATCTGTACAAAGGCCGTTTTGTACCTTTTCGATTTTGTTTGCAGGTATTCCTTATGAGAACACTTTCATTTTCGGAACCGGTTTCGAAAGTAAAAGCATCCCCATAAAAAGTATTTGCAATCAAAATCGAAAAAGTAAAAAACGGCCTACATACAGATCGATCTCAACTATTCAATGCAAAAGATATCATTTAAAAATGTTGAAATGCGACCGAGATATCTTTATAAATTTCTTCCATAGGATTAGCATTAGCGAATGTGTCTTTTCATTTGACTGAAGTAGCCTCAATCGGGGCCGTCGCGAAACAACTTTCTTTTTTCGCGAGAAGAAACTTTCGAAGAAAGTTGTTTCGCGACGGCCCCGCCTCAATCCACAGATTATATATCCTCAATCGCGAAATTTGACTTTCCATAAGACTTTTAGCATTAGCGTGAAATCCTGCAATTTCATTGGCTGACACTTCACCGGTAGCCAATGAAATTGAACGGAACTTCTTTCCCTGAAAGGACAAGTACAAGAGTAAAATACTGTGTAAAGCCGGCACATGATATTTTGGTATCTCAAATGTGTGAATGATCTAGCCTAGTGGTCAAGACTAGGGCTGGTTAAGTTTTTGCATTTGGAATACTCAAGTTGCGTGTTCTGTCCTTTCGCTGGCGTTTTCACTTTTTTAGAGTTTTGTTTTGATTTTTATTAAGTCAGTTAGTTAAAATCAGTTGATCTTTATTACCAGTTCTTTTGTAAATTTTTTTAGCAATTAGATTTTTTAAAATAAATTAAATAATTAAATTAAAAAAATCAGTTACTCTAATTTTTAATAATTAAAGTAAACATTTATTAAAATGTAATAATAAAATTCCTAGGCTTACATTAAATGTATTTTCATGTTAGAACTTTTTAAAGTTCTGATCATTTTAAATTTGTCTGTTACTATAGTAACAGATAAATGCAAAATTATCAGAATTAATATATTAAAGGTTTTTTATTTTAAAATTATCCTCGAGACATAAAAATCTTTATTAATTTATGATAGGTTACTTTATAATTTTTTATTTTAAATATTACACAAATATTTATATTAAATTTTTAATTTCATAGGACTTATAGGGTATTTTTCAAAAAAAAAAAATTCTTTAATGATTAAAGTGTAAAAATAATATTTTCTTAAGTCAGTTAGTTAAAATCAGTTGATCTTCATTGCGAGTTCCGTTGTAATTTTTTTTTGTCAATTAGATTTTTTAAAATAAATTTAAATAATTAAATTAAAAAAAATAATTTAATCTATTTTTTAATAATTGAAGTAAATATTTATTAAAATGCAATACTAAATCTCCTAGGCTTACATTAAAAGTATTTTCATGTTAGAACTTAATGAAGTTCTGATCATTTTAAATTTATCTGTTACTTAGGTGGCTTTGAATTTTTTTTATCGTAAATATTATACAGATAATTAAATTTTTAAATTCATATGACTTATAGGGTATTTTTCTAATAAATAAATTTCTTTAATAATTAAAGAGTAATAATATTTTCTTCAGTTAGTTAGTTAAAATCAGTTGATCTTTATTACGAGTTCCGTTGTATTTTTTTTTTATTTATTTATTTTTTTTTTGTCAATTAGATTTTTTAAAATAAATTTAAATAATTAAATTAAAAAAATCATTTAATCTATTTTTTAATAATTAAAGTAAACATTTATTAGAATGCAATAATAAATCTCCTAGGCTTACATTAAAAATATTTTCATGTTAGATTTTTATAAAGTTCTGATCATTTTAAATTTATCTGTTATTTAGATTACTATTTTTTTTTTTTTTTTTTTTGTAAATGAGTTTTTGTAAATGAGTTTTGTAAATACAGATAATTGAATTAAATTTTAAAATTCATATGACTTATACGGTATTTTTCTAATAAATAAATTTCTTTAATAATTAAAGAGTAATAATAATAATTTCTTAAGGCTGTTCTTAACTGCTCTGCTCAACAAGCACAAAACGTTTTGACACATTTACAAATTCATTTTTTAACGAAAAGGTATAAAATTGGAAAGCCTGGCCATGGAAGCGATTTGGAATTGAACTGTTCTTCCATTTTTTGATCAATCAATTACCTATTGAGTTATAAGCGATTTTGATCACGTGACAAACACGTTTTTCGCCCGCTCTTCAGTGCTCTTTCTTCCTTCGCGCGGAAATTCGGTTCAAAACGTCCACTTTGACACTATGTTCTGAAAGATCTATTGCGTTTGCAAAAAAAATGGAAAAAACAGCTCAATTACATAGTTTCTGAACAACAACACCAGCTACTTTCATGCATTTTCGAACAAAAATAAGTTAAAATTTATATCAGAAAGTTGCCTTTTCGGATTTGAGAACACCCTTAAGTCAGTTAGTTAAAATCAATTGATCTTTATCACCAGTTCCTTTAAAAAAAATCTGTCAATTAGATTTTTTTAAATAAATTTAAATAATTAAATTAAATAATTTATTTAATCTATTTCTTAATAATAATGTAATAATAATATATTCTTACTGGAACTTTAGTAAGTTATACATATATATATATAATTAGCAGTAGTAATTTATTAGTGTTCATTTCTCAAAATTAAGTATTATCTTTCATATATAAAAATATTTATCAATTTATCAGCTGCTTTCTAATTTTTTTTATTGTATATTCAATACTACTAAATTCTTATCATATATAAACTGTATGTTTAAAATGAATATTTATTAAAATTTAATTTTAATATCTTCTAAACTTTCATGAAAAGTACTTTTATGCTAAAAGACAGTAAATTACTATACTTTAAATAATTGAATGTATGGTAAAAATGCAACAAAAACAAATATATATGTATATATATATATGTTGCAATAAAAATGTAATATACATCGAACGTGAACAATGAAAAATATTTTGCTATTAGTTGCAATATATATATATTTAAAATAACGATTATTATTATTATTATTATGGAGATTTTTGTTTTTACCTTTATTTATTAATTTATTATCAGTAGCTTTACAATTTTTATTTGAAATATAATATTGTGATTAAATTTTACTACATAATACCACTTAGAAGCTAATGTTATATAATTAAAATAAAATATCTATTTAAATGTAATAATAGTATCTTTTAAACTGACATAGAAAAATATTTTTTATGTATCTAGATGGAACTTCAATTACTTATTTTTAGTTAAGCTGCTAGAACTTTAATACTAATTGCAAACATCTGAGTAAAAAAAAAAAAAAAAAAAAAAAAGTTCTAAGTAGCTTATTATAACAATCTCATTATTTTATCATAATTTAACTAAGTCAATGTTGTTTTAGAATTTTTAATAATTTTTTTTACTAGAAAATTATATTAAATTTAATAATTAATTATATATTATGTTATTAACTGTATAACAATTGATTCCGTGCTCAGTATGAGAAATACATAAGCTTTTTTTAATGCATCAAGCTATTATTATCAAGAAATACATTTGATGAAATGAGTAGCAGCGCTGTTACTCGTAAAATGGATTTCTTCCTTTCAGGGAAAGAAGTTCGGTTCACCGACAGCCAATGAAATTGTCGGATTTCGAACTAATGCTAAAAGTCTTATGGAAAGTCAAATTTCGCTCCTCAATCCACCACAAGACATTGAGGTAAAAGAAAAACTGTATGATCACAGGACACAGAAGAGAGAAGAGAAGTTTTGTACAACCAAACTCTGTCATCAATTGATGTAATGTTGCTTCGCTGGTGTTTTGAAATGATCGTGTTTATTATTTTCATCAACAGTAGTTTGATGTCTTAGCATACGTTTATTAGTGCTATATTTTTAAAATATAGCGCTTCAGACTTGCTCATTTTATTGTGATTTTTTTATCCAAATGTTTGGAAGCCTTTTTGATGACGAAAGGCCGGCTGGTGTGATGACTAACGTGCACACTTTGGCCATACCTCGACCCCCAAATCGTCGACTTCTCTGTGGATTAAGCGGTATTGAAAATCAAGGAGCTACATGTTACCTGAATTCACTTTTACAAACCTTACTGTACACCCCAGATTTTAGAGGTATATACACAAATCTATAATTTTACTGCGCAATTTAATTTTTACTGACCGTCATAAAGTTGATTTTTTAGGATTTCAAAAGAGACGGGGCATGCGGGATTTTAAAAGCAGCCTATGACAAACTAAGTAATTGAAAACATTGCTAAAGTGCAGTTTTCAAGAAAAAAAGTGAACCTTCGTTTCCATGTCCACTTTTCTTTGTAAGCGGCGTTTGAATTGAATATCGAAACTAATGCGTACATGGTGATGATATGGGCTTATAATTTTTTACTTTTTTATCTGAAAATTATTTTTGCCTGGACCGTTCGATTTGTTTGAAAAAAATTATAGAAATTAATTTACATCATATTTATGCTTAAAAATGTAACTTCCGAATCATAAAAGAAAAGTTATTAAACATATAATTTTTAAACATTAAATCGAAGAGATTACCTTATTCTCCTTATCTTTTACGGAATTATTTGTTGCTACAGTACACATTATATGATGGGGGATTCCATACTTCACAGTACTTAGATGTTGCGTACGGGACAATTTTTACGATTATTTATTGTTTTCTCATGGTGAAAAATATAACCAAAAGTAATAAACCATTAAAAAAATATTTTTCATTCTTGGCCTGCGTTAATTTTTAAAGTTTAATCTCCTTTATGTCAAAAGTAGGATAAAAAAATATGAATAAAGTTTTGTTACATATGGGACATTACAAAAATAATTTTTTGTATACCAATTACCAAAATATATTTTAAATTTCTATGAATTTTTTTTAATTTTTGTATAATTAAATTGCACAGTTGGTTAAAGGATAAATTAAATTTATCTTACGTACTTAAAATAATTTTAAACTTCTGCCTTTAATTACTAAGTAATTAATTTCATGTGTTGTGTGCAAAACATGGCATTATTGTTATGTTCAGGACTAGGGATTGACCGAATACCGAATAGTCGATTCGGCATGTAAACCGAATATTCGGCTTCGGCCGAATACTTTTAAGTATTCGGCCGAATAATTGCGGGTAAGTATTTTCTTAGAAGTAGAAGAATTCTTTTTTAATTAGAAGTAGAATAGGCTAAACGATGAGTTTCAATATTATGTGCATGAGTTCAGAGCTCAATTGCACTACAAAAAACAAGTCAAAGGACATTTTTAATATTAAAAAAAAAACCTTTTTCTTTCCTAAAACAGCCTACATAGGGATGAAATCAAAACAACTATCTACGATGAGAAAAAAAAAAAAAGTAAGGAAGGTGGGCATCTTTCTCTTATAATTTAATTTTAATAATTTCTACTTTAGTTTTCTTAATTTAAATTTATTTAATGTGTATTTTCTTTAACATACACCTCAAATAAGTACGTGAGATTTCATCTCTGCATATCTAAGGTGTATATTAAAGAAAACGCATCAAATAAGTATACCCCTATGTCTATCCTATAGCTTTTATAACCATTAAAATTGCTCAAATTTGTTATCTTCATCACCACAATGTTAAATTATTAATCAAAATATAAATATGTATCAATAATTTGACAGATAATAGTTAAATGTATAAATTGATATACCTTTTGTATTTGGGAACATTCCTATTCAATATGTTTATAACTAGACAATCAGTAAATCAGCTTAATGACAAGATTGTTTCTTTTTATTTGAATGAACTTTAGTTTTTCTAACAATTCTTTCCCTTAATAATAGCCTGTATAGTTTAATACTTTCATAGGTTATTTTGGGTATTGGCTAGTGATAAAATAATAAAAAATAAGTGATGGGTTAATGAAATTGTGAGTGGAAAGTAGTCATTAAATTTTTTGGTGTAATTAGATTTAAGAATAAAAATGTAACTGAATTAAATTACTAAGAATTTAATTTTAATTAAAGTTTATTAAATAAGCTAATATATGAAAAAATGCATATTAAAAATTTTTAAGTATTCGGTTGCCGAATACCGAATATTCGGTGTACACTTTGACCGAAGCTTCGGTATTCGGTATTCGGCAAAATTGCTGCTTCGGTCAATCCCTATTCAGGACATCTGATTCTGAATTGCATTTACCTAGAGAAATGTTCATTTAATATAACAAGTATATATCAGTAAAAAAAAAGGAAAAATTAAGCAATTTCACTTACTAAGTGTTGAAAAAGTACATAGAAACAAGTGAAAAAAGGAATTTCACATAACATTATACAAATTTAAATTATAAATATGCAAGCATATTGAAGTAGACAGTATAACTTCAAAATTCCAGCATCATCGGGACTGAGACTATGCCAGATTTTTGAAGCAATATCCAAAAGTAGTACTATATTCTTAATGGTGCCTTTAGCCATAATTTAATTCATTATTAAGTGATAATTATGTAAGAAAAAGAGAAAATTAAATATAAAAAATAATTTACTTTATACGTTATTTTCTATGTTACAGAAAAAAAAGTGTAATAAAGAGTGAAATTATTTCTTCTCTTGCAATTTCGAACTTAATTTGCTTCAATTTTCTCTCTGTTCTTTAACAATTTCTTTTTTTTTCTGTATTTTATACAAATATGAAGAATGTCTATGTCCGAAAAGTGATGCAACAAATAATGGTTGGGCCGAATACTAATTATTCAGCATAGTTATGGCCGAATATTCGGTTTATTTGGCCGCCGAATAATTAACTAATTTTTGTCTAAAAACAAAATATAGTATGCACTATATATGTACAACGCTCGTATATTTCACAATTAAAGTCTATTATTTTCTTTTCAAGAAATTATTTATGTGCAAATGTAATATTTTAAATCATCATTTTATTCTGAAAAAATATTCGGCTATGTTCGGCCTAAAATTGCTTTGAAAATATAATTTCCCCCCCCCCTCCCAAAAAAAAAAAAATCTCAGCAAAAGTTCCTTATCAGTTATTGTCTAATTATATTTTAGTAGATACGGAACAGATGTGTTATTATCCTGGGGGTCCGCCATCTTGCATTTTTTTCTTGGCTTGAATTAAATTTTTTTTTTAAATTAATAGTTATAATTGTTATATTCCAGTTTTTTCAATATTATATTAACCTATCAACAATATTTAACTATTGGCGACATTACTACTTGGTGAAACAGGAGTTTTCATGCATGAAAAAAATCCAAGATGGCCGACCCCGGGATAATAACACATCTAAGCCGTAGATACTAATGTATATTGCTACATTTTAAAATAATGACAAATTTTTAAAAGTACTAGAAACATAAATTTCAACTTTCAGATGAAAGAAAATAAGAAATCTTATTGTCTTAAGAAAAATCACTGATAGAAAGAAATATCCTCTAAAATGGTTTAAAGAAACAGGTATTAACTTGTATTAACTGGCATAAACCTTATAAAGCTCACAATTAATAATTTTTTTTTTTTTTTTTTTTTTTTTTTTTTGGGGGGGGGGGGGGGGTGGTGCTATACCAGCAGACAACAAGCATTGTTAAGAAATGTATAGGGAATGTTTTCAGATTTAAAGGAAGGAAATATCTGTAAGGAAAATAAATTTCAAAAATATTTACTATGTAGTATATTAGATACTACAATTTAATAGATAGTGTATTTTTATGTATTACATACATAATATTTATTGTTACAATTTAATAGATATTATGTATGTTGTTGCTGTCATATTTTAAAATAATCACAAAATTTTAAAAGTACTAGACAGCATAAATTTCAAGTTTCAGGTGAAAGAAAATCTAAATTAAATAGTGATGCAAAACATACATACTAATTAAAAAATTTAGTACTTGCATTTATTTTATTATTTAATAAGAATTAGTAATACACTTAAAAAATTATTTAAATTATATTTAACTTTAAAACGCATTTTATCCAAAAAAGAAAAATCCTAATTATTGCAGCATATATGACTTAAATATTTATGTTCTTTACAGGTCTAATTAAAGATAATACAGAAAGAAAGATTTTTTTTATGTAGCAAGCGATAAATATTAAATTTCCCTTTAGGCTTTAAAAAATTAAAATTTGCTTGTATTGCTCTCTTAGGAAAATTTTAAATAGATTAGCTTTAAATTTAACAGATTATGTTAGCTTATTAAAGATACTTCTTGTACTTATTGATACAGCATAAAAAATTTTAACATGATTGATAAATTACTATCTTATATAAAAATGAATAGATAAAACTCATTCAGGGTATGAATGTTAAGGGGGGGAAAAAAGTGTTAGTTAATTTCAAATAAAAATTTTATTATATGTGATGAAAATAAATTGCCAAATTAAAAAGTTTTACTGTGTAAATATAAAAACATTTCTCACAGTATTATTATTCGGCCAAGGCCGAATAATGGACTTTATATTCGGCTATTTATATTTTATAAGTAACTACCGTGCCATATTTAAAGTTTCTAGCCTCTTCAGTATCACATAAATCGCAATTTAGAAAGTTTTTTGCTCCTGCAACCCTCTGGTGGCAGTGGCACAGACATAAATAGCTTATGTTTGAGCAGGTTCTATCACCAACAATTTGTCACGATTATTTTTTAAATGGGTTTGGTACCATATTTTATGGAAGAAACGCTGCACTCCTCAAATTGGCCCGAATAAGCTTAAAAATATTGTAATCGCCGCACCCGTTGTAAACACCGCATCCATCGGAATGCTACTTTTGTCAATAGCGCCACATTGACCTAACTTTAATCAAAGTTTTCTGAGCAGTGTAGGATGCCTCGTTTTTAATATCTTAAGATGTCTGAAGTTTTATTTAAAATATTTAAATCCTATTTTAAATATTTTTATGAATTTTTAAATTAAGGAAACTCAGTTGGTATTTAAGAAAAATCGTAAACGCTGCACATGGCGTAAACGCCTCACTTGGAAAAAAATTAACTTTTAAACTCGTAAACGCCACGGCGTTTCTTCCATAAAATACGGTATTTGATAATATTGCACAAAAATTGTAATTTAGAACGTTTTTTGAACATTTTTCGCTCATTTCATCCTTTTAAATTTGGAATTTTCTTTCGACTGTTCTTAGAAAGCAGTTGCATCTTGTATGTAAATACCCTACCATATTTCAAAATGTTAGACCCCTCAGTTGTGCAAAAAACGCAAATTAGAACGTGTTTTGCTCTTGCAACCCCCAGATGGTAGTGACAGCAATATAAAATATAGCCTATATTAGAGCAGGGACTGTCACCATCAATTTGCAACCATTACTTTTAAAATAGGTTTGGTATTTCCTAAGATTGAGTAGAAATTGCAATTTAGAATGTTTTTAGAAGGCTTTTCGCAGATTTTCACCGCTTTTAAATTTCCATTTTTTTTTTTCCGAAACTGTTCTTAAAGATCATTTATATCTAATAAATATGTACCTTGCCTAATTTCAAGTTGCTATCCCCTACAGATCACAAAAATCAAAATCTAGAATGTTTTTTGCTCCTGCAACCTCCAGGTGATAGTGACACCGACATGAAATAGGGTCTCTATTAGAGCAGAGGCTGTCAGCATCAATTTCCTACCATTACTTTTGAAATCAGTTTGATTCTTCCTGAGATTGCTCACAAATCGTCATTTAGAATGTTTTTAGACATTTTCACCCCTTTTAAATTTCAAATTTTTAAAGAAATGTTCTTAGAGATCATTTATATCTAATAAATATATAGCAAAATTTCATGAATCTAGGTCCTTCCATAATTCAAAAATCGCATTTTTAGAACGTTTTTTGCTCCTGCATCTCCTCTGGGGTAGTGGAAACAGACATAAAATACAGCCTATCTTGGATCAAGAGCAGTCACCATCATTTTTACATCATTATATTTGAAAGCGGTTCAGTACTTCCTGAAATTGCATAGAAATCGTAATTTAGAAAGTCTTTTACAATGCTTTTCGCGCATTTTCACCCCTTTTAAATTTCAATTTTTTTAGGAAATGTTCTTAGAGATCATTGATATCTAATAAGTAACTACCATTCAAATTTCATATTGAATGGTATTGAATTGATTCTTGGCCTTTCAATAACGCAAAAATCGCATTTTAAAACCTTTTTTGCTCCTGCACTCCCTATGGGGTAGTGGCACTGACATAAAATATTGCCTATCTTGGAGCAAGGGTTGTCACCATCATTTTGACACAATTATTTTTTAAATCGGTTTGGTATTTCCTGAGATTGCCTATAAACCACCATTTAGTACGCTTTTTGTGCATTTTCACCCCTTTTACCTTTCGAATATTTTAAGAACTGTTTTTAGAAATCATTTATATCTAATAAGTAACTAATATTCCAAATTTCATATTGCTAGGCCCTTCAGTAACACAAAAATCGCATTTTTAGAACGTTTTTTGTTCCTGCACCCCCTTTGGGTTAGTGGCACCGACATGAAATATAGCCTATCTTGGAGCAAGGGTTGTCACCATCATTTTGACACCAGTATTTTTTAAATCGGTTTGGTATTTCCTGGGATTGTGTAGAAGCCACCAGTTAGAACATTTTTTAGAACGCTTTTTGTGCATTTTCACCCTTTTTACATTTCGAATATTTTAAGAACTGTTCTTAGAACCTTTATATCTAATAAGTAACTAATATTCCAAATTTCATATTGCTAGGCCCTTCAGTAACACAAAAATCGCATTTTTAGAACGTTTTTTGCTCCTGCACCCTCTTTGGGTTAGTGGCACCGACATGAAATATAGCCTATCTTAGAGCAAGGGTTGTCACCATCATTTTGACACCAGTATTTTTTAAATCGGTTTGGTATTTCCTGGGATTGTGTAGAAACCACCATTTAAAACGTTTTTTAGAACGCTTTTTATGCATTTTCACCCCTTTTAAATTTTGAATTTTTTAAGAACTGTTCTTAGAAATCCTTTATATCTTATAAGTAACTAATATTCCAAATTTCATATTTCTAGGACCTTCAATAACGCAAAAATCACATTTTTAGAATGTTGTTTGCTCCTGCACCCCCTTCGGGATAGTGGCACCGACGTAAAATATAGCCTATGTTCTAAGTTTGACGAACACCATCATTTTGATACCATTACTTTTGAAATCGGTTCAGTAGCTTCAGAGATTACCTCTAACAAACAAACAAACTTTACTTCTTTATAATATTAGTGTAGATACACAACAGTATGTGAAATATTTTGACATGAAAAACTAAATTCTGTTCATCTAGATCTAGAAGCTTTTTTATGCAAACATGTATAAATAAAATGTATATCAATATTTAGTTATAATGTATTAAATAGCAATTGTAAAACATATACATTTGCAGTAAATTTTAACTTATTTAATCTGTCATATAGCAGTTCCATTGCAATTAATAATCAGTTTACAAAATTAAAAATAGAAATAAAAGTTTAAATGTTTGACAGCCTCAAATCTTATTATTTTTTATTTTTTTTAAGTCATATGATGAAATAACAACTTGATTTTAATAAGGAAATGCTACATTGAAATGAAACCTGTACTTGTAATGGCATTAACAGGGATATGTTTAGGAAAATTTTAGCTCCTTTAAAGGACCATTCACAAAATAATTTATCTTAAAACAGGACCCTTCACAAAATTATTTATCCCCAAACAGGACCCTCCATAAAACATTTTATCCCAAAACAGTACCCTTCACAAAATTATTTGTCTCTTAAATAAACCATTCACAGAATTTTTTCACTTTCAAATTGAACTTTTCACAAATTTAGTCATTTAAAAATAAAATCTGGCCTGTAAGTTAGCAGTTAACTCACCAAAGAGCATATTACTTTTTATACACATGAAGGATAGGACATGAAGACATCAATAATTTAAAATTCACAAAATTATGACTAAAATTTTCACAAAAATAAGAAAACTTCACAATTTAACAAAAACAGGACCCTGTGAGAAAAATCTGGACAGACCCCTGATTAATAATTTAGTATACTAGGGCCCTGCCCCCTACGAACTACGCTTGCCAACCTTCGTCCAGACACCCCCCATTAGGCCTGGGCCTTAAATCGATTTAAAGCTTACATCGGAAATCAGATTTAACCATTGGTCTTAAATCGATTTAAGCTAACACTGGAAATCGCGATTTAACTAATGTCTTAAATCGCGATTTAGCCTATGTCTTAAATCATGATTTAGCAATTGCCTTAAATCGCGATTTAGCAATTGTCTTAAATCATGATTTAGCCATTGGCTTTAACCCAGGAGAACTCGCTGCATGAGATTTTCTCTCACCGTCGTACTTTTTTAAGACTCTTATTTAAACCATTTTTCATTTTAATTAAAATTTCAAAATGTTATTTCAATTATTTTACCTCTTTTGTGAATAAAAGTACTAAGCCAACCAAAAAAAGTTGACATTATATGAATGTAAAGTAAAAGAAAAGCAATTGGGCATTCTCACTAGCGAGTTCTCCTGGGTTAAATCGATTTAAAACAAAATACTGATTCAGAACTAACATCGGAAAACCAATTTATCTACTTTGATGTATCTACCGCTTACATGGCAAGCTGGTGTTAAATCGATTTAGGAGGATCCGATTTAAGCAAACATCGCAAGCCTCAATGCTTTCCGATTTAAGAAAAACAAGGCAAGCTGGTGTTAAATCGATTTAGGAGTATCCGATTTAAACAAACATCGCAAGCCTAAATGCTTTCCGATTTAAGAAAGACAAGGCAAGCTTGTGTTAAATCAGGCAGGATCTGATTTAAGAAAACATCGAGCCTCAATCCTCTCCGATTTAAGAAAAGATGATTTAAGAAAACAACGATTTAAGTAAAAATTGATATTTATTTATTTATTTTGTAAACGAGATTCAGAGTTTATGAGATCGGAATGTGTATTTTTCAGAAATTAAAAACCTATATTTTGTTTTGGAAATTTGAAAAGAAAAAGTAATGTTTAATTCTTAAAATCCAAATCCATCGAAATTCAGTTTATATGCTAATGCAATCTTTTGATGAAAAATTAAGTTTTCACATATTTGAGTAATATTGCAATATGTATTTTTTATTTTCTATTGTTCTGTAATTAATTAAAATGCTTTAAAGTAGAATCCTGCATTGTTTCAAAAGATTGTTTTCCTGAAATTGATTCCCCATTTATATTAAAAAAAGGAATGAAGTTTTATATTTAAAATCCAAACTCATCCACTTTCAGTTTATACTTTTATGCATTCTTATGATGAAAAATTAATTTTTTACATGTTTTAAGAGTAATTTAACATATATTTTTTATTTTCTATTATTTTGTAATTAATGAAATTATTTTGAAGTATAGTCATGCATTGTTTTGTATATCCCGATTTGGCCGTGATCCGCATGAAATATTTTTCTTCTGCTAATAAGATTTTTTCCTGAAATTGACTGAGTATTTATGGTTGAAAAATAAAAGAATAAAGATTCATATTTAAAATCCAAATTCATCGAATTTCATTTTTTATGTTTATGCATTCTTTTAATGAAAAATTTATTTTTCACATGTTTTGGGTAACATTTTAATACATATTCTTTATTTTCAATTACTCAGTAATTAATTAAAGTATTTTAAAATAGTCATGCATCAGGTTTGACATCCGATTTCAACGCCAGCCACATGTGTCCTGATTCTGCCATTAACGGAACAAACCGAGTAGGAAACCTTCCGTTCACGTAATCCATACCGATGTTCAACAATTTCCAATTCTGCCCCAAACAGAATAGGGGAGCAGCGTTTGACCTCTCAATTACAAGGTTAACGAGTTTCGACTAGAATTTCGACCAATCGCTTCCAAGGACACATGTGGTCTCTTTATTTATCTGAAACTCGAACATGTGTGTTTACGCACGACCCCTTTAAAAAGAGACCTTTAATTGGCACTATGATTATATATTGATTTTTTATAGATTAATATAAAGTGAATTATATAATCGCTATAAACAGTGTGTAAAGTTTTAACAGGTGGTGAGTTATAAATAATCTTTACGAAGTTATAAGATACAATTATATAATTTTTAATATTACTTAGAGTAAAATTAAGGAATTATTTAAACAAAAACTATTTGCAATTACACTTTTAAATTAGTACAATTTTTAATCTTCTAAAAATATATTAGCATGAACTTTTTTTTTTTTTTTTCGATATAAGCTTTAAAATGCAAGCTTTATCGGCCAAATAATTGAAAAATTATGTTTCACGCATAATAATTATTTTACATTCACAATTACCGTATATACTCGTGTATAAGTCGAAGAATTTTAGACAAAATTTGGGAGTTGAAAATGGGGGATCGATTTATACACGAGAAAGTAAAAAAAAAAAAAAAAAAATCACAGACTACTTTTTTTTCAGTCTTTTAAGTAATTACATGAGAGATAAAAGCGGACAATGGTCATTTCCAAGTGACTGACAAACAAAGCTCAATGTCCCTGTAATTGTTTTGCACCCATTTTCTCTTGTGACAAAAAACCCTTTATATTCCTTTCAGCATTTTAATCCCCTTTACAAAAAGAGTCCAACTTGAGAATGCTTCTAGATATCTTTCTTAAAAGTCCTACAATACAAAGACGTGCTATATTTTAGCAGTCTAAGAAGTTGTTTACCCTTGTAAATAATGCCTGAATGGATTTTTGAAAGAATTTTATCTTTTTAAGTATCATTGAATTGATGTGAATAGGTTTCAAAATAGTTTAAGCTTCTTTGGTTATACATAATTATACAGGTTTAAAACGTTGAATTAAAAAAAAAAAAATTACTAATTTAATGAAAATTTATTAAATTTTTCTATCCTCGATTACAAATCATTTTTCAACATGCTACCAGAAATGTGGTTCGACTTGTACACGAAATATCAAATTTTTTTCAAAATTTTGCTTAAGAATTGGGAGGGGGGGGGGGGTCGACTTATGCGCGAGTATATACGGTATATAATTTTTTATTAATATTTAGATTAAAATCGAGGGATTATTTAAACAAAAACTATTTGTAATTACTCTTTTGTGAAGATTAAAACTTACTGTATTAATTCAAATATAAATTTATCATAAAGTCTTTTTTTTTTTTATGTGAGTACGCTTTATTAAACTAAATTTTTCAATACAAGCTTTCTTTTCTTTTCTTTTCTTTTTTTTTTTTTTTTTTACAAGTTTTAAAATACAAGCTATGTCAGCCAAATAATTGAAAAATAATGCATACTCATAATTATTTTACAATTACATAATTTTTTATTGTTATTTAAACATTTAAAGTAAAATCAAGGAATTATTTAAACAAAAACTATTTGTAAATACTCTCTTGAATTAATACAGCAAGTTTTAATCTTCTCAAAAATATATTTTACCATGAAGGTTTTTTTTTTTTTTTTTTTTTTTTTTTTTTTATGTAATTACACTTTATTATACTAACTTTTTTAATACAAGCTTTTTTTTTTTTTATGTATACAAGTTTTAAAATACAAGCTATGGTAAATCTCTAGGCCAATTAATTGAAACTTTATGCTTTCTCATAATTATTTTACATTTATATTTTAATTTTTATTATTAGAATAAAATAAACGGATTTAAGCAAAAACTATTTGTAATTATACTTTTGGATTACAACAAGTTTTAATCTTCTCAAAAATATATTTCAGCATGAAGGTTTTTTTTTTTTTTTTTTTTTTTAATACAAGCTATATCAGTCAAATATAATTCAAAAATTATGCTTCAGTCATGATTATCTTACATTTACAATGATATAATATTTATTATTATGTAGAGTAAAATCAAGAAATTATTTATGCAAAAAGTATTTGTAATTACATTTTTGGATTAGTACAATAAGTTTTAATCTTCTCAAATGTATTATTTAGGATTATTATTATTATTTTGAATACAAGCTTTAAAAGACAAGCTCTATCAGCCAAATAATTGGAAAATTAAGTTTCACTCATAATTATGTTACATTATATATTATACATTAATGTATATATACATTATTATATATTTTTTATTGTTTAGATCAAAATCAAGGAATTATTTAAGCAAAAATTATTTGTAATTGCACTTTTGGATTAGTGCAATAAGTTTTAATCTCAAAAATATATTTTAGCATAAAGATTTTTTTTTTTTTTTTTTTTTTTTTTTAAATATAAGTTTTAAAATACAAGCTGTATTAGCCAAATAATTGAAAAACTATGCTTCACCCACAATTAATTTACATTTAATTTAAGGTAAAACTATTTCTAGTAATGAACCTAACAAAACTGAATAATAATAATAACAATAGTACAATGCGAATATACATTTAACAAAAATTAGGTCTATCTATCCTCATTTACAAGAGATGCATATATAAACGCCATCTTAAACCGACACAAGTAATGCTTTCCGGCTGCTGATGGCAGTCGGGAGGAATTATGACGAAGCAACCCCGGTGAATGGGAAATAATTCCAACACGTTAGGGGCAGAATTGGAAAATATCACTTCGTCGGCGCATTACGAGAAAGTAACCTGTTCCGAGAAGGGCAGAATCAGGACAATGGATTGAGTATCTTGTTGAAATTGATTCACTATTTATATCCAAATTCATCCATTTTTCAGTTTATATTTTTATGCATTATTCTGATGGAAAATTAATTTTCATATGTTTGGGTATTATGGGAATATTTTAGTTTTAATTTATTGTTATTTTTGAAATTAATTTACTTTAATAAAGTTCTGTAATGAGTCAAGTAACTTGATTTTTACAGTGGATTGAAGGAGGGGTGGAGGGGGACATTCATTAGATTTTTCTGCAGATCTGCAATTTTCTGCTTTTTTGACATTTTTTATTAATAAAAAGAGATACAGTTTAAGATTATATTTTATTACAAATCTTACAGGGTGGCAACGGCCGCGAAAAAAATCAGCAATTTCCGTAATGTGCTCTCAAAGACTCACACTTTCAATCCTTCTCCATCAGCTATATGAATGTCAGCATTTATGTTAAACAAATCTTATTATAATCTAAAAGTTAAAAAGATATAAAATTGCACCTTATTTCTCATACCTTCCCTCTTTTTTTTTTTTTTTTTTCTTTTACTACTTTTTTCATCATGGTAAATTTATCAATGAATTCTTATCTGATTCTGTTTTACCGCCATAACTTTTTAATTCTGTGTCTGTAAAAAAAGTGTGTGTAGGTTGTTAGCAATGAAGTGTTATTTGGGTGGGCTAGGGGTAGTCCCCCTCCCCCACCCCCTCTTAAGGAATCTAAATTGTAGCAGGAGGAACAAGTCAGACAAAAAACATTTTCTTTTATCCTCCTTTCTTTTAACACTCCTTCTTAAAGAATGAGTTTATAAAATGTACTAAAATAGGTCACTAATTTAAAAAATGAATAAATAAAATAAATAAATAAAATTGTGTTTTGGGACGTTCAAAGTTTTTTTTTTAATCTGAAAAATATACCTCTTTTCAAAGGTATTTGAAAAATTAAAGACTAAGTATACTAAATAATACAGGAGGGGGTGGGTTACATAGAGATCGTATTTTGTTACTAAAAATTAAACTAGTCGTTGGGGGGGCACCGTAATACTTACCCATCATGGATATAGATAATATAAAATATGAAAATAAAACATGTGATATTTGCTAAGCATTGTACCATGTTACTTTTATTCATAATTTAATTTATTTGGACTTCCTTAAATATAATTAATATAACCTCTTAAGCTAATACAGTAGACTCCCTCAAATCCGCACAGCTTGGGACCAGAGGTTGTGCGGATTTTAGAATTTTGCAGATTTCTGGTCATTGATTTGTTTACATTTTTGAAACATTAATTTGATTGGTAGTTAAGCAAGGGAAATTATAATGAATGCTTACAATAAAGGGAAACATTAAAATAAGTAAAATATTAAAATAATTTATTAGTTTAAAATTAAGTAATTATTAAAATAATTATGTAGAATAAAAATATTACGAATTGAATGGATTCAATTTGATTCCAAAAGTCCTATGCTGCCATCTAGTGATAGCAAGGAGAACAGTGTTAATGCTATTATTAGTATATATAGCTTATTGTGCTCACTGAAACTTTTTTCATTGTTATTTAGAGTCCTGAATGCTTTTCTTATACTGCTTTGTATGTTTAGAAATAAATTTGTCTATAATTTAAAAATAAAATTCCGCGAACAATAATTTTAAAATAGCGTTCCGGTTCGTGGATTTTTCTATTTTGAACCCTGGAATTTTTTATATAGATATGCTAATTTATATCAAAATCAAAAGTAATGTAAATTTATTTAGTAATAAATCAGCTGTAATAGCCAAAAGAGAATGATTTAACAAAAAAATTAGTAAAAAAAACATTGCGGTAGTCGCCGATTTCGGCGCCATCTTGAATTTTGTTCCTGCAACTTTACTGTATTACTGGGGGGGGGGGGGGGTGGCCTGAGCCAAAGCACCGCGACCAGGGGTCTATTGTGCTATCCCCCAAAAATGAAAGAAGAAAAACATCCTCACTTAGTCCTTAAATAGACCAGTAGCTGACATAAAATTCAGCAGGCATTTGATAGGAATATCCTGAATTTCCCATGGCTCAATCAAATGTCGACCCATGTGTTCGAAATGGTGAGCAGCATATGCCTCACAGTTACAGAGCACATGTAAGGCAGTCTCCTCTTCATACTTACAACCCCTACAAAGAGGGTCATTAACCACCTTCATGGTACTAAGGTGTCCATTAAGTCTACAGTGCCCTGTTAACAGTTCCACCATATTTCTTAGACTATTCCTCCTGAGCCCAATGAGTTCTTTTGCCCTTTTGCTAGGGCATCCGCTATTGAGCTCTTTCGCTTGTCTCTGTCCTCTTGAGTCAAGCCATTCTTGATACTGCTGCTCTCTTAAAATTCTAAAAACAGTAGTTCTAATGCATTCTTTGGAAAGGCCAATAGCTGGTTCAGGTCCAACAAATGGAGTAACCGACCCTTTCCTTGCTAGACTATCAGCAAGCTCATTACCCTGGATGCCAGTATGACCAGGTACCCAATGTATAGCAACATCATTATCATTACTGGCAAGCCTGTTCAATGAGCAGTAACACTCCCAAACAATCCTAGAAGTAATTGTACGTTTCTGTAAGGCAAGTAATGCTGCCTGACTGTCAGAGTAGATATTGACAGACGGGCCACTATACCCCCTCTCAATGCAAATGTAACAACACATGAGTATTGCATAGACCTCTGCCTGAAAGACAGTGGCGTATCTACCCAGTGGGTAAAAGAAGGATGTACCATCAGCTGGGCAGCACGCATGTTCGCAATACCTACTCGGTTCAGATTCGACACTGGTATTTCTCACTATATTTTTCTGGTATAAACTTTTGAATATTTTGAAACACTTAGTTTTGCTATTATCTCTATGTAATAACGATAGTGTCCTAATTCTAATAATATTATAAATGTAAAGTGTGAATATGTTTGGTTGAAGTCAGAACCAAAATGGATAACCATTTTTTTTTTTTAATTATTATTCATTATTCATTAGATTAATTTTGTTTCCAATGTTTAAAATGTCCTTTAAGTTAATAAAATTTGTTTTGTTTGTAATACATAAAATAAAAGTTATAAAAATAAAGCCTGCCTTCAGTCAGATGTAGCAAGAGAATATTTTCTTGCGTTTTTAATATTGTGGTATTTTAAAGAAAAAAGTAAGAAAATTGATTTGACATTAAAGTAACATAATACAACAATCTTAACCTTACTAAAAATGCACCTGATGCGAAAATCCACGAGTGATTGCGTTTCTGGATTTTTTACAACCATTCTTTCTTTTTAATGGTATTATTCGACTTATAAATTAGGAGATAAAAAGTGCGACAATTGCTATTTGGAAAAGCGATTAAAAATTCCAAAAACGCAATTAGCCTTAAAACCAGTGTTAGTTATGTTGGTTATATTGTGCTAATATTTGCATCCTTCGCTAACAGTGTTGGTAATTTAGTAGAATTCTGAATTTAAAATCCTTACCAGCCTTTATAAACAGTATTTTCACTTTACTTAGTCGACGAAAGTCTGTCATTAAATAAAGCAAAAATTAGTATTAAAAATGCCTGATGTATAATAATTATTATTCATTAGATTAATTTTGTTTCCAATGTTTAAAATTTCCGTACTTAAATTAATTTATATTATATATAATTAATATTTCCGTAATTTAAAATTAACGTATTTTGAAAACAAAAATACGTTTAATTTTAAGCACTGGTTGCTATCACTGATACTTGAACTATGATACCAACGTTCCTAAAATATTGGATTTATATTGGAAATATTTGTAATGAAATGTCAACTCTTTAAATTGTAGCTATCTCAAAAATTGTCAATATTGCGAAAATATTTACTTTATGTTGGAAATATTAATTGTGAAATTACAAAATATTTTTTGCCAATTTATATTTTGCACATATTTGCGCAATATTGAAAAGAAAATACTTTGCAATTTCACTATTAATATTTCCATTATAAAGTAAATACTTTTGAAATTTGCTTGTAACTTTTTTTTTATATATTACAAACAAATAAAATTTGAAAATTTTATTAACTTAAGACACTTAAGTGAAAATTTAAAAAATTGGGGGGAAAAATCAAAATAATGTATAATAAATTAAAAAAAAATAGTTATCCGTTTTGATTCTGACTTCAACCAAAAATATTTACACTTTCACAATTATAATATTGATTAGAATTAGGACAGTACCATTATTACATTGAGATAATAACAAAACTAAGTGTTTCAAAATATTCAAAATTCCATACCAGAAAAATATACTGAGAAATACCAGTGTCGAATCTGAACCGAGTAGGTATTGTGAATATGCGGGCAGCACACCCCAGCTCCCGTACCAGTATTCATCTTGGAACCATCAGTAAACCAGATCATACCAGTCTTAAGCTCCGTTACAGAAAGAGTCTCCCATTCAGCTCTAGAGTGAAGACTAACTCTGAACGACTTATCAAATACATGCTTTAAAGGCATGCCGTCACCCTTCATGATAAAGACTGGGTGCTTACTGATTTTACAGTTAAGCCTGCCCCAAATAAGATACCCCAAGTAACTCTGCCACTGCCCATGTAAAATGAGTCTATAAGAGCAGAGCAATGCTTCTGCCTCAATAATCATATGCAGTGGGTACATACCCAACAGCAGCTCCATAGCAGATGTAGGAGTTGTCCTAAGTACACCTGTCATGGACAAGCAGATCATCCTCTGCAGTTTTGCTAATTCTGACTTGGCAATGTCAGTCATTGTTCTTGACCACCAAGCTATACTGCCATAATTGATCATAGGGCAGATCACCATATTGTATATCCACCAGATCACTTTTGGGCTGAGTCCCCATGTTTTGCCAATAGCATTTCTGCATGACCAGAAAATCTTTTTGGCCTTATTGATGCAGTAATCCATGTGCCTCTTCCAACACAATCTCTCATCGAAATAGACGCCCAGATACTTCACATCCTTTGAGCAACTCAAAGTGTGCCCATAAAACACAATCTCATTGAATTTGATTGACTTTTTCCTAGTGAAAGCAACAAGAGTCATCTTTTCTGGGTTAACAGAAAGACCAACATCCCTGCACCACCGTTCTACCTTCTTAAGGATATTATTGAGGATGTCTGAAAGAATATTTTCAAACTTGCCTCTAATGATGACAATATCATCAGCATACCCAATACAGTATGCACCATGCAGATGAATCTCAACAAGGAGTTCATCCACCACCAAACACCAAAGTACAGGAGAAAGTACCCCGCCCTGTGGGCAGCCCTTCTTTACCTTAACATGAATTGCATCCCCCAACAACTCAGTATGGATAGACCTATCCCTGAGCAGACAGTTGATCCAATTCAAAGTTACTTCATCCGCACCCCTATTGGCCAATGCCCTAAGGATGGCATCCGTAGATACCTTATCAAAGGCACCCTCAATATCAAGAAAGACTGCCAAAGCAGTTTCATTTGCCTTAAAACTTTTCTCAAGAACAAAGGAAAGATTATAAAGAGCAGTGTCAGTTGACCTGCCAGTCTGATAGGCATGCTGGGAGCTCGAGAGTGGATTTACACTCAAGATCTGTTCCCTGATGTGCCTATCCATTAACTTTTCCAATGTCTTAAGCATGAATGATGTTAAGCTAATTGGCCGGAAAGATTTTGCTTCAAAATATGTGTCTTTCCCAGGTTTAGGGATAAAGACCACCTTGGTATGTCTCCATGCATTTGGAATGTATCCAAAAGCGAGACATGCCCTGTATATCTGACTAAGTACTGGGACTAAAATCGTTTTCCCCTTTTGTAACAAAACAGGTACGATTCCGTCCATACCCGGAGTCTTGTAAGGGTCAAATGAATCGATAGCCCACAAGATCCTGTCGTGAGTGATGATATCACCAGCAAGATTCCAGCACTCCCTACTGCTACTAAAATCAGCAGGTGTGCTTGGAGCTACATCTGGGTCACCACTGGTGGAATCAGGAAAATGAATCCTCATCATTTCTGAGAGAATCTCCTTTCCTGTTTCAGCATAATGCCCATTTGCCAATTTAATGGCATTCAGACAGGAACTACTATCTCTAGCCATAATTCTCATAAGTTTAGCACTAGTAGAGACATCATTAATACCATCACAGAAGTTTTTCCAAGAGTCATACTTAGACTTCCTGATGGCCTTATTGTATGTGGTGAGTGCAGACTTATATTGCTGCCAGTCACCACCCTTCTTGGCTTTATTAAAAGCCCTGCGGGTAATTTTCCTGAGTTTGCTAAGCTCAGAAGACCTCCAAGGCACAGGCCTTGGGGAGCTAGCAACAGGAGGTTCACAATTGTTATAATAGGATTGGAGAATGGCCTGTTGCACTGAGTCAACAGCCAACTCCACATCCGAAGAATTATTATAACTTAACTTACCCTTTAAAGACAGGATCCTTTCTTCAATTTCCTGCAGTAAGAATGCCAGTTTGTTTTCCTGGCATTCCTCTTCATCATTGCTGGTCCAGTTGTCCCTGCAATGTTGAACATGATTAGTCGGTGATCTGATAATGAAACAACATCTGACACCCTCCAATCTCTAATGATGTCATAGCAGTTTCTACTGCAAAAAGTGACATCAAGAACCTCCCTCCTATTTTTAGTAATAAAGGTTAGCTCATTCCCCCTATTAAGAATATACAGGTTATAAACCAAAATATATTCTAAGAGGTCATCTCCTCGTTTGTTGCAGTCTATGCTACCCCAAACAGTATGATGTGCATTTGCATCACACCCGAACACTAACTTGTGCCCCTTCCGAGAACAGTAACCCATGAGAGCTTTTGCCTCATCAGAAAGAGGGTCCTGTTTCTCAAATGGAAGATAAGAAGACGAGATAATTATCTTATCAGGCCCATTCTCACCCTGAAAATCCACCTTGACGGCAACACAGTCACCACTCAGGTAGTTCACCATATTAATTGCATTTAGCCTTGGGCTGACATAAATGCAAGCCCTCGGCCTGGGACAGGTTCTATCATAGTAGAGCCTGTCCTTTCTACATCCTAGACCAAGAATGTTGCCATTCACAGTCCAGGGCTCCTGAATAAGAGCAATATCAACCTTCCCTTCAGAGATCATCTTTCCTAAAGTGGCAGATGTACCCTTACTGTGATGGAGGTTGATCTGAGCTACCTTTAAATGGGTCATCTGGTTTATTTATGACAACATCCCCTTCAGAGGTAACCATATCCTCCGAGTTCTCAGCCAACAGTTGTTCCACTTCATCCAAAAACATGGAGGGGGAATTATGTTGGACAGAAATATTTTCAAGTTTAGCATTAATTTCTTTAATACTACTTGTTTCACTTACCTGAGAGGAAGTTTCTGTAGACAGAGCTTCAGCCTCCTTCTCTCTCATCTTTTTAGCATTTGGATCTTTCAAAATTTTGAATGATCCCTTTTCAAGGCCGGTATACACCTTGTAATCAGCTCTTTTTATAGCTTCAGAGGCAACAACATCAACCTCAAAGATCCAACGGATGGACTGGGGTTCTGCAACATGGTCCAGAACACGCCAGTCACCAGTTTTCAACTCCGGGTTATATCTGTTGAGCCTCTTGAGCAGCTCAATGGGATCTTTGGTGTAAACATCCCTTGTTTTGAAAGCCACCTTGACTGGTTTCGGCATCTCATTCATGGCAAGTACCTTGAGGGGAATACCCTCAAAGACGGTAGTATTGCCCTGATATGAGGTCCTAATCCAGTCCTCTGTGGCATCTCCTTCATAAGTGAAAATTAAGGCTCCATTAACAAGCCTGGAGTCATTTATCAGAGGCAAGGGCTTATCATCAGGAGTCTCATCAACACATCTGATGACATCCCTTGAGATTATATCTACCTCTTCCTGTGTCAGCCTGGTCACTGGAAAGTCTTCCTTAACTACAGCTAACTTCCTAGTTGCTGCTACAGCGGCAAAGGACCTCTGGATATCCTCCTTAGGTCTTTTTGCTGTTGCCAACATCTTAGGTGAAGGTGTCAAATCTGTCATCTTCCTTTTACTTCCACTTTCCCTCGAACCCTTCGGTGAAGCATTAGCAGTGTTGGTTTCCACCTCCTCCCGCTTCTGCTTCCTCCGCCGGTTTCTTTTCTGGGTCTTAGTGAGTACTTTCGGCCCTCCTGTAGTGGTTCCAGAGTGTTCCCCACCTAGGTGGGTTCCACCTCTGTCTCCACTAACAGTCATGCCGATTTCCTCCTTCTGACATACTGCACTTTTCTCCGAAGAGTCAAGTACAGTCTTCAATTGGGTTTCACTAAAAGTGACCCCCAATCCTTGTTTTCCATTTTTTCCACTATTACAACCACCGCCGACCTTGGAACTCAATATTTCCTGATCAGCCATAGTTGTAACCATAAGAAAAATTTTATATCCACGGTAAACTTCCAGTTCGCCACTACCCCCGCATAGGTAGTGGTTCCCCACTCTTTCCTAACGTGTTCAGAGTAACCTCCGGAGCCATTCGTGAACTGGAGATTCGGTTGCCACTCATAGCGTGTACCAGGTACACAGGTCTCTGGCAAGCCAGAGAGGATTTCTCACTATGAGCTGGCCCCCGCCCCCCCAGCCTAACGCTACCGAGAGAGCTCACCTCTGGGACCGTTTTCTAAAAAACGTTCCTTAAAAACGATATTATGGTAGCACGCCACTCCTGTCCCCCACACAGCATTCAAACTGGAGACCTTTCCCACACCCAACTGGATGCCACTAGGCAGAGCCCCAAAAGCCGGTACTGGGTCTCCATAAGTTCAAATGCCGAACGGGGAAGATCGGTATTGATACTATCGTAACCAAGAAGTAAGAAACTGAAAAGAGAAGATTAAAAAGAGTGAAACAAAGAGGAAAGGATAGACAACTAAAATTAGAAGAATAAGGAAAAGAAGAAAGATCGCTCAGGAATCCGGGGTCACGAAACCCGTGAATACCTAAAGAAGGTATCCCCCTGGGGGAAACTTAACTGTAAATTTCATTGTTTACATCTGAAAAAATACGCGGATTTTAGGCGTTCGCAGATTTTAGGATCACAGATTTAAGGGAGTCTACTGTATTACTTTTTGTTGCATTAAAATATCTCAGTTTGTTGATTTTCTGTAAGCAAGTAAACGCTATTGGTTTACAATGGAAGTCTATGGTAATTTGGCGAAATATTAGAGATGGCGTCATTTTTGGCGACTCATTTTGACCGCCAATTTGGCAGTATTTGGTGACAGAACAGGGTCCCTCCTATGGTAACACCCCTTATAGGTATGGAGATGAATTAAATGCTTGACATTTACGATAAGCCATTATTGACATTTAATCTTATAGTTTTGCGATAGTTTTTTGGTTGGCGGAATAATCGAGTAGTACCGAATTGCGTAAAAGAAACATCCTTATAACTTGAAAAATTATAATCCTATTAACTAACAGTTTACTGCGTCGGATTAAGCGTCCCATTTCCAATTAAAATATATCTTTGAATTGAAATTTGAATGAAAAATCAAAGAGTGTGAAAAATAGAATTACAAATATCTCGGCAACTAATTATCCGATCAAGTTCATTCATGATGCAAAATTTATGTTTTTTTATTGTCTTTTATATTCACTCCTTCAAATAAACAATTTCGAAAATTTTTGTATACTTTTTATCAGAACGAATATTTCAAGAGTCCGAAAAAAATAGTTCCGGTTAATCAAGGTTACTGATATTCAATAGGCTTCTTCCCATTATTACTCCCTAAGTACACACCGAATTTCAAGTCTCTATCTCAATTTGTTCGGGAGATAGAGCGATTACAGACATACAGACGGACGGACAAATTTTTTTTTCTAAAAATATGTTTTTCGGAATCTTCAGAGTCTGAAACGTGTAAATCCGTCAAATTTTTTTTTCAATTTTTAAAACGATTTCAAGACTTACCCTATACTACATATGATGGGTAAGTAAAAATAGGCTTTCATATTCTAAGATGTAAAATCGGTGTTAAATCGCGATTTAGCACTAAATCACGATGTTAGATGGATGATAAATCGATTTAAGAAATTTCTACACCATCCAGTCCTACCCCCATATTCTAAAAGCACGCTAATTTGATCAGCTTTAAAAAGATTGAATTATTTAAGAAAACAGTGGCGATCTCTTTGTAAATGGGTTTCCATTCATTTTCCTTTGATTGGGGATTTTTAAGACAAAATCAACATCTGTTAAAGAGATACAATGGCTGTTTTCATCTTTGATTTAAAAAAAAATTAGTTAAAATTTTGAAAATAAGTTAATGTAAAATGTATTAAGTAAACAGAGTCATTGTCTCTTGGTATTTTTAACAACATTATAAGAAAATTCCTTTAAATAAGTGATTTTAAATCTTATGTAAATTTCACCAAAGTTTACATTCTCTTATTAATATTCACGTGAAAATACTTTTGTTGTTAGAAAGAAAATATTATTTGTGCTGTCTTAGAATTCACAATAATAAAGATTATCTCAAAATATAAAATATATAAATGTCTCACACAAATGTATTTTTAAATTTAAACTGTTTTGCACTATTATTTGGCCATTTTAAATATGACGTAATTTCTTCCATTTATGACTTTTAACGCATAATAATGAATTTTTTATTTTAAAATTTTCTTTCTCTTTTAAAGTACAAGTATAAATATAGTTCTTATGACATAATTTTTAATATTTTCCTGCTTTTAATATGTAATCATTTAATTCTAATTTGAAAGTTTTTTTTCTGTTTATAATAGCCACGCATAATTAAATTAAATTCTTAATTTGAAGAAAGTATTATTCTTTGCCCTGTTTTTAAAATTGGCAACAATTTAAAATACATACCCTTTTCTAAAATATGTAAAAAATATTTCTCGAGATGCTGAAAATTTGAATTTAAAATGGAAGTAAAACCTCAAAAAATGATCAAATTAAAAAAATAAATGCAGTCTGCATACCCTCAACTTCTAATGTATAAAATGATCTAAAAAAAAAATTAAGACAAAATTCGCGCTTCTTTCATGAAATGGGTATTTTTTTGCTATTCTTTCACGAAATTTGCGTTTTTTCGTGATTCATTGATGAAATTTGCTTTTTTTCTGGGATGCTTTGACGAAATTGACGATTTTTTTCTGCAAAGTCTGCGACCCTTGTCGCAGCACATTAGCCTTGGGGCAAGCCTATTTCTAAGTTTGTTTTGAATCAAGTCTACATGGAAACACGTAAATTAGTTGTGCTGCAATGGCGATATTCAAGCAATCGCAATATTTTGTGTCTGAATAGAAAAAGTACGTTTTATAACATCTGTTATAAGATAAGCATTAACTTTTATATTTATTTGGATATACAGTCTTACATGTACAGAAATATGACTTGATTTACTTAATAGAGTATGTTTTTAGACGTGAATTACACTTGTGTAGTTTATGTTTGTCGGTGTCATCCAGTTATATGATCTTTAAATGGACGGCCATGTTGCCGGGTAAAATGATCCATTATGTGGATCATTTTACTACAATTTCATAGGCTGAAGAAAATCCTGTACTGTGTCCTAGCCATCATGGGAGCCAAATGTGTGACTGCCCAAATCTTTCTCTCCGAGTCCATGTGTTATCCTATTATTTTTGGACCATAATTTTCAAATATTCCATTTTATTGTTTTTAAAATTATTTGTGACACTGTTTATTTTAAAATATACATAAAATAAATTATGTATGCTATGTGATTGTAAAACTTATTTTATTTCATTATGTATTGTCATAATTACTTTTATATCCTTTATTTTGCCGATAAAAAACAATTTACAATTATTTTTTAAATGAGCGATCATTTTGCCTTTTGGTGAGTGTAAAACGATCCTTTGGACACTTTTTCAAAAATCTATTTTTTTTCATTACTCAATTTGTGTTTAAAATAGCATTAAAATATGTTTATAATGCAAAATATAGTATAAAACATATTAGCATAGGGCTAAAGTTTTATTTAAACAGGTTATGTTAATTTACACAAGTTTTTCCCTTAAGGGGATCATTTTAGGCCACCTTCCCCTACGTCTCCAAGAATTTAATGTAACTGTTCCATCGAATTTCTTTAGGAAGTTGAGTCATTACACCACCATAAGAATTTAGAAACTCCTTAGCTACTTCTCTACTCTTTACATGATGACTTCTGAAATACTTAGGCTTGTATAATCTCTGTCATGATGTGGCTAATATTTCTTATTGTGCAAATATCTCTAATTATCTAAAATTAGTTGTACCAACATGTAATTAACATTTTCTTTGTGGATTTATTTGATTATGATTAATATGAAGGCAATTTTAATTAAAATGAGTAATAAAAAAAATTATTATTAATAAATAATGTAGGAATATAATTGTATTACATCATAGCAAAGGGCAAAATTTGCACTTGCCACCGGCCACGGGCCCAGTAAATGAGAAAAAGTGGCTAGTGAAAAATTGTCTATCAGCGGCCACCCTCCAGCCACATTTTTACAAGGAGAGAATAAAATTTTCTTACATTTCATCAAGGATTCTACTTTTTTTAATTCCAGTATATTTATATTAATATATATATTTGGGCTATTCAGTTTTAGATTAATACCTAATAGAAATTTTACTGTTTGTTTAGTATTTTTAAATAAAGTGGCCACTAGTTTAGAGAAAGTGGCCTTTTAAAAAACTAGTTCTACCGGCTGCTAAGGAAATTTCCCAGTTTTGCCCTATACATCATAGCAATAATTTTATATGTCAAATATATGGAAAATCAGCAGATTATCATTTTGTCTAAATTTTGTCCAATTTCTTCCAGCATCCTGGACTTTTTACAAAAAAGTGGACAAAATAGCAACCCTGCCTATATGGAAGTATCGTAAGAAAGAATGAGGTGTATGGTTGTGTGCGCTATGTATCTTCTGAATTTTGTGAAGAAACTCCATATATCTTCTGTTTCTCAAGTAAAGGTCCTAATGTATAACCTATAGCTTATGCTATCTGATTTTTTTTACGACTACTGAATACTGAATATTAGTTTTTAAGAAACAGGACAGTTTAACACAGTTTGAAAAGAATGAAGTCCAGATCTGCACCTGGCCAGGCTGAGTTTAGTGAAAAGAAGGCCCATGCAGACTGCATGGGCCATCTGACTCATCTTTCATTTATAGTTGCGTGTTTTTCTTAATTAATGGTATTTTTCCCTATGTAAATTTCAGCTGTTTTGTGGTAGAAAGAAAGCATTGTTTCTGTTGGTGTATTTGCTTGGTTTTTTACATGTTATTAAAATCTACTTCCAGAATTTCACAGTCTATTTTCACCAATACTGTTGCATTTTTTTCTGTATTTTATGTTACTCATGTTTTCTTTTCTCTTTTGTCATGTCTATATAATTTTCTTCTTAATTTTATACATTTATAGTTATAATAAACTACTTGATTTACAATCTATACGCTAATTACCATGTTAATATGAATTGCATTATAATAATTAAAGAAAACCCACAAAAATCTGCATTTAAAAAAATATTTTCTTTCTGATTATGTAGAAGGTCTTTTTGGATTATCAGAAGATGAACTTGGCAGTCTTGAAAACAGAGACAAAGGAGGGAAAGTTCGAATTATTCCTCTTCAACTACAGAGGCTATTTGCTCGATTGCTGCTAGTAGATCAACAGGCTGCCTCAACGACAGAATTAACTGACAGTTTTGGATGGAGTAATAATGAGGTAAGGTACAATATTCAGAATTTTACATTTTGTTTTAACAGTTGCATCTATTTTTTTTTTTTTAGTAGCAGATCTGCCTAATCTTAGTATTATCCAGGATAATAACTTTAAATATACCTAAAATTATCTGAAATGTACAAATGAAGGGATATATGTGGCCTGTCCTAAACCTGCAGAAAAAAAAAAAAAAAATGTGAGGCTGGCAAGAAGAATTAAGCCTGGTTCTGCCCCAGTCTAATGAGAAAAAATCAGCCCATGCAGATTTTTACCGAACGTAGCAACAAATTGCTTGCATTTTCATGCTTAAAAATCTCATTCGTTGCTGCAGCAACTGCTTTAGCATGCTTCTATTTCCTTTTCTCCTAAAGTTCTTCATTCTGTTTCTGAATAAATCCACTCATCATTATTATTTTTTTTAATTTTCCATAAAGAGATATATTTCTTGAAAATCTTTTTTACCCGGCTGCCTAGAAGGGTTATGTGTTTCACGCATATCTGGGTATGTGGATTTCTTTATACCCTCGAAACATCCCAACGTCTGGATGAATTTTAATGAATGAGGTCTCTATCGATTCGTCTTAACCGTCCGATGGTTATAGACAAGCTTTTGTTTTTATAAATTCAAAATGGCGGTAAAAACGAAAAAAAAAATTTACGCACCATTTTGAGTGGCATATCATTGGATAGGTCTTTCAAAATGAAGATAATGTTTCATTGACTATTTTACAGTCAGAAGCTCCGTTTAAATATTACACCACCTGAAAGTTGTGTAGGTAGGATCTCTAGCTTTACTTTAACTCTAACCTTCATAGACATCTGCAGGCATTAGATGTCAAGGATTTTAAGTAGGTCAAGTTTAATAAAAATTAAATTTCTCATTTTTTGCAGAAATGTGACTAAAAAAAGAAAATTGACAAATTGCAGTATGAAAAGAGGACAAAATTTACTAATTTAGGCTTAAAGATGGAAATGAGATTGCTTTTACTAATGTGAAAAAATTGTCGCAGAACGTAAAATAAAAACTAAAAATCGCATAAAAAAATCATTCAAAACTCTGGGTGTCAGGTGCACTGAAACCTGTCTTAATCTATCCAGAACCAAAGCAGGGATCCAGATAGATATTTCACTATTGGCGAATCAGAACCCAGTATTTCGAGAAATGATTGGTCACTCTCATTTTGAAAATAGTATAAAATGTATCAGAATCCCTGTCCTAAATTTGCAGCTTTCCACATGCGATAGGTTTTCCTAGCCATTATTTATTTATGTAGAATTATTTATTTTGTACTCGGTCAATATCGGATATTTGTAAGAATTTCATTTTTTAAGGATATTTGAAGACAAAGATATTTATAACTGATCTGTAAAATGTTATTTGAATATAAATGTATGTTATATGCAATAGTTCATGGAAACTATTTACTCTGTACATAAAAATATATCTGCAAAATTTAGAAAAAGGTAAAAAAAATCCCCTAAATTTTAATACAGATTAAAATGGTACAAATAAAAATAGGTCATTTTTAAATATGTAAGAAAAGACTATGATTTTAGCTAAAAAAACAGTTTGTAGAAAATACAATAAATGCTATAAAAAACATTATAATTTAATTTATTATATTGCAAATGAATGTGCAAAAACTTCAATCTTTCTACATTTTCAGAAGATGGGGCATTTCTTTTATTACTGTAAATTAGGCCTGCCTCAGAAAAAAATGCACCCGCTGCAAGTACTGCTAACGTAACAGCTTTGTATGCAATACATATAAAAAATAAAATAAAAAGAAACACTAAAGAAAATGCAGTTTTTTTAATCAAAAGAAAATAAGCTACAGTTAGAAAATGTGAAACATTTTGCATTATTCAACAAATTGTTACAGCAAGCAGTAACCATTTTTGATAGACAGATTTCAGGTATCAGGTAATGATGGGTTAAAAAATCAGTTTTAATTTTATATTGGTTAATTGTACTTTCTATAGATTAATCCGAGATTTTTTTCTCATATTTTTAAAATAATGTTACTACTTTAAAAAAATTTATTTATATTGTTATACTTGTTGAAATCCTGATAAATAATACCAATATTAAAAATGCCTTTTAAAGAAATACATTTTTATGCTGCATAGGATAGTAAAACATTCTTTAATTAATATAATTAATGCATCTGGGGGGGGGGGGGGATGTTCATTTTAAATGTAAAATTTTTGGTAAATGCGAAAACAGAATTATTATAATTTTTTTTTTTTTTAAATACACCAATGTTTTTGAAGAAATATTCAAATATTACATTAGCATAAAATATGAAATTGATATAATGTACTATCCTATTATTATGTGCACATAATCGTGACAATTTTCTTGTACAATTTTAAGTAACTTTGACACACACAATTAAATTTTAATTCATTTAGTGTGAATCATACGAATAATATTTTAAAGCCATAACCCCTATTGTTTTATATAATCTATTTCATATAAGTATAATTTGATATTTAAAATTATTTTAGGGTGAAAATAAAAAATAAGAGACAGCGTAAAATGAGAATGAGACAAATGATTATGTGCAACATTTATTGAATCAAATATAATACATAAAATATAATCAATATAATATTAATACAATACATACTTTTCACACTTGTGAAAGAACATTCTTTGTTTTCAACAATAATAATTTACATAACATCCAAGAGTGCTCCTTGATATTTATAATACAACATAGCTTCATCATTAAAAAATAATTTTGTTGATTTTTGAAATTTTTTGTTTAGAATTTTTTGTAGATAATAATAACTATGACATTCAAATTTGAATAATTTTAAATGCATTAAACATAAGGAGATGTGCTTTAAATATTATATTTTAAATAATAATCATTGAGAAATTCACACCATGCATTTTAAAGCCTATTTTATATAGTTAGTTACTACATATTAAGTATGAAATTAGTTATGCATATTTATAACATAAATTTATTTTTACCTAAGTATAAAGCATAAATCTTTTTACAGCAAACAATAACTATAACTCTAACTAATATTAAAAGTTCTAGGGGCATTCCACGTCAAATCAGGCAGTAAAATATCAATATGTAACCCACCATCACAGATTTTAATGAAACTGCGTGTGTTTGTTCTTACTATTAAGATATGATCACCAGTAATTTTTTTTGCTCCTTGGTGAAATAGTTTCTGGGAAAAAAATTGTCAAAATTTTGAAAAACTGCCGTCAGTTGGCATTCTTGATAGCTCGGTTTTCAAATGTAGCATGTCATATATATAATCATATTTCAATATCTACTCTACAAATCATCTTCAAATAATTTATGCACAATATTTAGGGTACGCAGCTTATGAAAAAAATATATTGTTACGCTTATAACATTTTAAGTGTGTCTAAAAAAATATTTAAACTTTGAAGTCGTGAATTTTTTATGAAAAATAATGCATTAACAAAAAAAGCATTATCGACAAAAGGCGGTATTTTTATTAAATTTATTTTTCATGGGAGATATACTTAAAGGTGTCCTTTACCTGATTCTGAAATAAAAATAGTGGGATTTTGGGTGTTTTTGGTAGTATTTCCTATTTAAAAATATTTTGAGGTGCATTTCATATCAAATCAAGCAGAGTCATTCCATGTCAGTTCCCCTAAGCCATTTAATCACGGTCACAAAATTCAATGAAATTGGGTTTGTTTATAGCTTATTTTAAGACGTAATCACCTTTAATTTTCTTGATCCTAAGTAAAATATTTTTTAAGATAAAAAATATCAAAATTTTGAAATTTTTTTTTAATTTTTTTAATGACAGTTCGATATTCAAAAACTACATAAAAAAAAAAAGTCATTTCAATATAAAATCACTAAATAGGTTTCAAATAATGTATATGTGACAAATAATGTAGGCTGATTATTATTTCTTGTTTTTTATCATGTTTAAACACTAAGAGTGTCTTTTATCTTATGAATTTTTAAAATCAAGAATTTTGTCAAAAATAATGTGTTAATCAAAAATTTATTATTAACCGAAGGCAGGGTGTTATTGCTTTTTTTTAATTGTACGTAAAAATATCTTTTAAATGGTTATAAAATAAAAATAGTGAACATATGAGAAAAAATTATCAAAATTTTGGAAAAATGCCACGAGTTGCCATTAATGATTGTTCAATTTTCAAAGGCCTCATTTTATATATAAAATCATATTTCAATAACTAATAAAGAAATCTTCTTCGAATAATTTAAGCAAGGTAAATAAAGTATGTAGATTATGAAAGAAATATTGCTGTAATGTTAAAAAATATTTAAATGTGTCTAAAAAATTGTATAATCTTTGAAATCAAAAATATTTTACAAAAAATAATGAAATTATTAAAAAATCTTTATAAATCAGAGGCGGAGTTTCTATGACTAATTTTTTAATTTTAAATTGTACATACTACTACATTATAACTGGATCTGAAATAAAAATAGTGGGATTTTGGTTGGTTTTAGTAGTATTTAAATCATATTTAAAATTGTCAATATTTTCAAATGTAAAACCTGTCCAATGTATCATCCCTGGAAATATTTTTATTTATACATTTATTTTATTTTTCAAATTATCTTTTATGTTCGTTTCTTAAGGGAAAAAATAAACAATATTGTTTTTTAGTAAAACTTCTAGGGCGAAGAGCAATTATCCCTTTCCAAAAAAGAGAAAAATCACTAGCTCCTCACCGCCCAATAGAAATTTTCAAAATGACAGTCCTAATCTTTAAACTCATATTTGGCTGTTAATATTGGAAATTTAGCATTGAGCTGCTAATATTGAAAAAAAACCAAATTTCACTCTATTGAAGAAAATTTTGACGTATTGTGCTTTAAATATATGCAAAAAATGCATAATCCATTATATTTATATCTTTCAAATAACTATATCTAAAAAAATATTTAAAACTTAATGAGTTGCACTTTTGTAACTTTATTCAGTTTCTAATGATATGTACCGTGATTTCGGGTGTATAGCCCGCAGATCAAACAATTCAGTTTGGACCCAGAAATTTTATTCAGTATTTGAAGACCAATATTTACTGTGATCTAAAAAGTTACATTTTATTTTTAAAAATTTCTGGGTCGAAACACGATTGTATGATCCGCGGGCTATACACCGGAAATTACGGTAATTTGATTTATTTCATCACAATATTGCTGAAAGATGGATTTTCAACATATATATTTGTGTATATATATCCCTGTTCTCAAACAAATTATTTAAAAATTATTCATTTATGTTTAATAAAGCATATATATATATATTGTTTATACACTTACAGAAAATACATATAGCAAATTTTATGATATTATGTCAATAATGTCTAAAAGTAAAGAACTTATCTAATAGTATGTAACGAAAAATTTAACATCTGGTGTAATGACAACAAAATTTTATAATTGTTTTACTTAATTTGGATGAATGAAAAAAGCTTACATGTTTATATTTTATTGAAGTACAGGTGAAAATGTCACAAAGACATACCTCAACAACCACTGAGTATGTCACATTCACACTACAGATGATTTTTTTTTCTTTTGATCTTTCGGGTTTGATTTCAGATGGTAATGAATTAATTAGTTTTGTTAGAAGTGTCATTGCAGTCAGCATATTAGGCTCACTATTTTTTTTATATAATTTGTTTTGATTGACTCGATGAACAACAATATTTAAAGGGACCATTTCATGACTTTTCAATTAAAAGCTGATTTATAAATTCATCATGTTGTTTAGTTATTATTATCGTCTTAAGATAATAAGTTGATATTAAAATTTTTAAATGCAGTTTATTTATTATTTGAACAGTTGAAAGTATTTTTCAATAAGAGTGCGGGCTGTTGATTTTAAGTCGGCTGTTGAGCAATGTTGTGTTGGTAAAGGAACTGGTACTATTTAATTTAATTTTTATTGCTGTAAATAATATTTGTTATTTTATTATTGCATGTATTATATTTAAGCAAGAGTAGAAATACACGATATCGTAGTCATTTTAGTACATCTTAGCATGAAAAGCTTCAATATTTATCATTAAACATTCACATTTTATGAAAATTTTGTTAAAATTGCTCATATTTTCACTATTTTTATTTTATAACTATTGAAAAGATATTTTTACGTACAATTAAAAAAAGTAATAACAGCCTGCCTTCGGTTAATAATAAATTTTTGATTAACACATTATTTTTCACAAAATTCTTGATTTTAAGAATTCACAAGATTAAACACACTCTTAGCATTTAAACATGACAAACAACAATAAATAATAATCTGCCTACATTACTTGTCACATATACATTATTTGAAATTTATTTAGTGATTTTATATTGAAATGACTTTTTTTTAATGCAGTCTTTGAATATAGATCTGCCATTAAAAACATTTTAAAAAAAAATTTCAAAATTTAGATATTTTTTTAATCTTAAAAAATATTTTACTTGTAATCACCTTTAATTTCCTTGATCCTGTCTTAAAATGAGCTATAAACATACCCAGTTTCATTGAAATTTGTGACAGTGAATTAAATATCTTAGGCGAACTGACATGGAATGACTCTGCTTGATTTGATTTGAAATACGCCTCAAAATATTTTTAAATAGGAAATACTACTAAAAACACCCAAAATCCCACTACTTTTATTTCAGAATCAGGTAAAGGACACCTTTAAGTATATCCCCCACAAAAAATAAATTTAATAAAAATACCGCCTTTTGTTAATAATGCTATTTTAGGTAATGCATTATTTTTCATAAAAAAATCACGACTTCAAAGATTAAACATTTTTTAGACACACTTAAAATGTTATATAAGCGTAGCAGTATTTCTTTTCATAAAATACGTACCCTATATATTATGCATAAATTATTTGAAGATGATTTGTGGAATAGATATTGAAATATGATCAGATTTATGTCGTGCTACATTTGAAAATCGAGCAGTCAAGAATGCCAACTGATGGCAGTTTTCAAAATTTTGACAATTTTTTTCTCAGAAACTATTTGACCAAGGAGTAAAAGAAAATACTGGGAATCATATCTTAATAAAAGGAACAAACACACGCAGTTTCATCAAAATCTGTGATGGTGGGTTACATGCCTGCCTGAACTGACATGGAATGACCCTCTAGGGAAAAAAAAAAATTACTGAAAAATCTAATTCTTTTTCTATGGTTGTCTTGACACATATTTTAATAATGACACAAAATATTGTAACATACATGTGCAATCAAAATATCACCGCAATCATAATTTTAAAGAAAACATAACTAAATTACTATATAATTATCATAGCCAGAATTTTCCCTGAGGTCGATTCCTGATAATTAGCTTCAAGCACTGGTAAGATAAAAAAAAATTAATCATGCATCTAAAACAAAACAACATTTAATTAGATTAAAAAAAATATTTACATCATCCATGGTACATTAAAACACATAATAAGCACACTGCCTATCCCTGTTAATTCAGAGAACACGATACAAAACAATGTCAATAAGTTGGCTGGGCAAACATTTGAGCCTGTGACTTGACTTTCGGCTCTCCCACTCTCTTCGCTTCGAAAACTTTTTCTCCTCCGAACTCCAAGCATCAGCAAACAGTCCATCATGAGATTCCAGAATGCTTGCAGATTCAGAGAGCATCCGAGGGTCCTAGCCGAAACAGATGTGACACAATGTCATAGACAGAATTTCCCATGAGGTCGGTTCCTGTTGGTGACCTCTTGCTGTTTGAGTAGTAACTCCTTGAGTTTAATTTCATGTTCCTGCGCTTCCCCTTTAAGTTTAATTTCATGTTCCCGTGCTTCCTCGCTTAACTTTTCCCCCTTGCATTCTTCCTCATCTGTCATGATTTCTTCTAGCAATTACTTGATCATGACTTTCTTTTAATCTGAATGTTCCACAATAATTTTGCTTAATTGAATCTTACTGGCCCTCTTGCCCTAGCTCCTCGACTAACTGACATAAATCAGCTCTACTAGTTCTCATTAAAAATGCCATGTTCCCAGCCCTTCTTTTAAATATACAAAAGTATGCTATTTCTCATAGATATCTAAATATGCAAAATTAAGCAATTTCTTATAGATATATCAACACCAAATAAAACCAAGTAATTTATCCTTTAAAAGAAAATATTTAGTATTCATATAATATAATAATAATACAAGAACTTACATACATTACATATCAATACATAAATTAATCCCACCACCACTCAGTACTAGTAACCAAGTAAGACAATGTACTTCTCAGTAATATTACTTCCAGTTAATTAATTAAAATAATTATATTTTGCTACTATATATAGCATTCCCCTATTTAAAAAAAAAAAAATGCTGGTACAAAGAAAGGAAATATATATATAATGCATAGCATCTGCTTACCAGCCACTACCGGTGTTAATTCGTTCTACATCTATGGCCGCTCTTCTCTGGAAAGGAGCATCCTAATGTCACATTCTTCTGCATCAGCTTGCTTCTACTAGGGGGTTTCTGGTCAATCATCTAGGGAACTTGGTTCAATAATCTCATTAAGAACAAAGAGGGAATCACAGATTATTTCTTTTTTCTGCTACCCTAACTATGCATAAGATGAATTGAGATATACTTCAAAAATCTCTCATCCAGGAGTCAGCTGCACCAATGTCACAGGCAGAATTTCCTGCAAGGTTGGTTCCCGATAATTAGCTTTATACACTGGTGAGATAAAAAATTAATGATGTCTGCGGGGATGTAGTGTGGTCGGTATACGTTGTATACCTTCTGGATTTTTTTAAGGAACACCGTATACCATCTGTTTCTCAAAAAAGCTACAGTATATTATACACTGTAGTGCAGGGACGGCGAACCTATGGCACGCGTGCCAAACTTGGCACGTAAGAAAACTTCTCTGGCACGCAAAAAACTTACAGATTATATTCAGCTTATAGAGAATAATCCATTTTATTTTATTTATTTATTTATTTTTTTTTACAAAAAGTATAGTTTTGTATAATAATTTAATTTAAAATAATCCATTATTTTTGAATGAATTAAGGTGATATAAATTTCAATGAGAACAAGCATCATTTTCTTGCCAAACCATTCAACATATAGGGTTTTCCGAATCATTTTGCTTCTCTATCAAATTTCAAAGGTTTTATTTTTGAAAGTTGAATTTTAAGAGATAGCTTGCATAGTAACACACTTAATCAATGTCTTCAGATTAGGTTTTATTTTATTTAGGTTTAGGGTTTTAACTTATTTTAAGTTTTAATTTTGAATATTGAATTTTAACTGTTATTGTAAATAATTATGTATCTATTGAATCTGCTTCTTCCTGAAGAACTAAAAATGATGTGATCGGAAGTATACAATAAAAGAAAAACTCTTTTATAGATTATTAATACGGAATTCAATGCGACACATTATTGAGTAAATACAGCATAATAAATAAGTTAGGAATAAAACTTAGCATAAGTGTAAAAATATTTAAGTAAAAATTCTATAAAAATTAATTATTGGATTTTATCTATGTTAAAAAATTTCTCGCACGTTAGAATGTTGGTACATAAAAATGTTGAAAATTTTGGCACGCATACTTAAAAAGGTTTGCCATCCCTGCTGTAGGGTATACCCTGTGCCATGAGTGTATACCCTCTGCTTAGAGCGTATGCCGTCTGCTTTTTTTTTTACGACTACATCACTGGATGCCTGTAAAACAAAACAACATTTAATTAGATAAAAAACTATTTACATCATCCAGAATACATTAAAACCCATAATAGGCACATTGCCTATCACTATTAATTCAGAAAGCACATTAAAAAACAATGTCAAGGAGTTGCGGGAGCGTCCAAGATCATAGCCAATACGAATTTGACTATTATGAAATTTCACTTACCATATTTTTTACTATAAGTGTAATATTTACTATTCAATATCTTCAGTCCTTTTTTTACTATAAGAGTAATATTTAATATTCGATATCTCCAGTCCTTTTTTCTGTAATATACACATAATAAATGCATATTCAATCAACAATGAAATTCACAACAATGCGTTTATCCAACTTCTGGGAAATACATTCTGCCCACTAAGCGTGATGTTACTGAAATTTCCACCTCCTGCCAAAAGGCTTTTTACTCTAGGTAGCAATGCATTGACAACCCACCAGAAAAGGGGAGTGGAATTTCTAGAAATAGTGTGTGTGCGAGGGGGAAGGGAATAAAGCAAAATTGTTTTTTCTCTTTAGAAATTTATTTTTATTTCTGTTGTAAATTGATTGATTTTCTCCCACTCAGCTCAGGATTGGTTTTGTATAAAATTGGGTTTTACAGCTTTTACCTATTAGGCCCCTCCTTCCCTTTCCTGTGGCCTTGGTTAACAGTCTTCATCATAAGAAAGTATATGCTAAATTTATTAATTCTATATCATTTCAGATTGATTATCGACATTATAAAAGTATTAAAATCAAAATGTCATTTCATTGGTCTGTGATATTCTGAGCAGCTTTTTTTTTTTTTTTTTGTCCCTTTCACGAATAGGAACTTCAACAGCATGATGTTCAAGAGCTTAACCGCATTTTGTTCAGTGCGATCGACTGTTCTCTTGTTGGTACTACGGGTAAAAATTTGATTTCCAAGCTCTATCATGGATCGACTGTTAGTGAGGTAATGTATAAAATATTTAATATAGTTATTAATCTCTCATATTCATAATCAATCCCATTATCAGGCTTTAAAGATTATAATTCTAGCCTAGATCTCCATAACTGGAGGAGTACTTGATTGATATCTAGTTTTGAACTTGAATCTCATAATGCATGCATATGAAACTTGTATTGTATTACCATTGCAAAAAATAAAATTTGTATGTTCCTACTGTAATAATTAAAATTAATCACTGGAAAATTTTAAAATAAATAGTTTTTAAGTAAAGACATCAATCAGTTTTAATGTTTATGAACTTTTATTATTCTGTAAAATTAAAAATGGCAAAGATGTTTTCAAAAGTATGCTGTAGAATATAGGTAAAAATATGTTCAGATGAAACATATATATGGCATTTAAAAATTTAAATCTTATTCAAAATATTAAAAAAAAAATGTGTTATATTAAGTGCATTACCCTTATCTTTGAGTTTTTCTGTTGAAATTGCTCCTCTTTGTAAAATCAATCATTGCAGGAGTACTTTTATTTAAAATATAGGTTTACTTTTTTGCACGAAATCTTATTAAGTCAATTTTTTCCTAATTGAATCAAAAATATCAGCTATGGTGGCTTATATCATGAATAGGAATTTATAGAAGCTCTTCACCTATTTTTATAATATACCTGTATTTTCATGAATTACAATTTAATAGGCAACAATGGGGGTGGTGAATTTTAAGAAAATCTTACTAGCCAAGGATATAATTTACTAGCCAGCAAGATGTAACGTACAGTTTGAAAATTGTTACGACAAAATGCAAACGACTGCATAAATAGTTAATTACTGTTATAAAAATGCATTTTCATATTTTTTTCTATAAGTTTAACAAATATATACAACTAGGAAGATTTGAGTATAAGACAGAGCTTAGTACCATCGCTGTAATTTGTAATGTTGCAAAATAAATCTAAGTAGTAAAAAAATAAAGTTTTTTCCATATCACTATAGCCTGCAGTTTTCCAAAAACTAAATTCAGTCGCCCTGTCAGAAAATCCATTCACCACCAACGAGTAAAATGATAGATTTTCCCACTCCCGGGCAAAAAGTATTGAACTTATAGATTTGTTTTTATTATTCAAATTTTTTTTTATATTATGAATTTTTCTAGCAATGATACTTACATAAATTAATTTATATTGCTTTCAAATTTCTTTAACTGTTCATGACATTATTTTTTCTACATCATAGTAAACGATTTGAACTTGTGTACAATTGAACATAATAGTTTTTTTTTTTTTTTTTTTTTTAAGCAGGTGCACTACCTTTAATGGTCTTCATGAATAGATTTTTTTTTTAATGAAATATCAGTTTCAAATCTAACGATTTATCATTCCGAAGTTTTTATGGATAGTGTGAGTTTTCTAGATGTTTATGAGTACATTCTTTGCAAGCTCCAGCAGAAATTTCTGCATATCAAACATAAAATTTCAGTTTTTATTAGAATATAGAAGTATTGCAAATTTAATTTTGTCAATCTGTAACGTTTATCTTTAATTAATTGTGTTTTTTTTCTTCCCTTCGGTAGCTTGCTTTAACATTATTTTTTAAAATACAGCAGACTCCCTCAAATCCGCAATCCTAAAATCTGCACATCATTGCAGATGTTAACACAGGGTTGCCACGGGTGACTATTTTTATATACTGTTAGCACCACTATTAAAAAAAAAAAATACATTTTGTAGTACATTTCTCTTGCGAATGTAATCAAAGTGTATGTAAAACATTTTTGTTTTAAAAAGTGGTGCAAAATAGAGCTAATAAATAGTCACCTGTGACAGCCCTGTTAACAGTGAAACTTTCAAAAGTGTTAGGCAAAAATTAAAGATTTTTTTTCCCCCATATCATTCCATGCACATTTTTTATGTAATTCTGGTTTACTGAATTCATGCTCTCTCATGAAGGAAGTATGAATTTATTTCCCGAAAAAAATCCCAGATAGTAATCAGTGGTGATCATTATCTTTTTATCAAATATATTTATGTATTAATCAAGCTCTTTTGGTTATTATGGCTGACTACATATGAAATAAAACTTCATTATTTTATTATTTTAACATAAATTGTTAGTGTACTATTATGAGGCGAGTTTCATTGAATAATTCAAGAAAAAATCATCTTATTATATTTAGGGATTGACCGAATACCGAATAGTTGATTTGGCATGTAAACTGAATATTCGCCTTTGGCTGAATACTTTTAAGTATTCAATTTAATGTGTATTTTCTTTAATATACACATCAAATAAGTATATCAGAGTTCATCTCTGTATATCTAAGCTGTATATTAAAGAAAATACATACTTCAAATAAGTGAACCCCTATGCCTATCCTATAGCTTTTATAACCATTAAATTAAAATCACTCAAATTTGTTATCTTCATCACCACAATGTTAAAATATTAATCAAAATATATTATCTATCAATAATTGGACAGAAAATGGTTAAATGTACAAATTGATATGATATCTTTTGTATTTGAGAACATTCCTATTCAATATGTTTATAATTAGACTTAGATGATCAGTAAATCAGCTTTATGATGACATTGTTTTTTTTTTAATTTGAATGAACTTTTGCTTTTCTGACAATCCCTATTCTTAATAATAACGTGTATAATTTAGTACTTTCAGACGTTCTTTTGGTATTGACTAGTGGTAAAATAATAAAAAATAAGTGATGGTTTAATGAATTTGTGAGAACTGAATTAAATTATTGAGATTTTAATTTTAATTTAGTTTATAAAAAAAGCTAATACAGTGGAACTCCTTTTATATGTTACCTAAGTTATACATTTCCCCCAGTTATATGTTTCAACTCAGCGGTCCCGGTCATTTGCCATTAAAAAATAGCTGAGTTGTACGTTTTGAGTTATATGTTTCCCTCAGTTATACGTTACATTTTTGAATTTCGGGATGAAATTTTTTCACACTTTTACGTTTTGCTGAAAATAATTTCAGAATTTTTGCTACGTCTTGCCTCCCGACGAGATGTCTGATCGTGATGATCCCACTCAGAACGGTCAATTGGTGCCAAATTCGGAACTGCTATGAGAGCTTTTGACATAGTAAAGTGATTCGTCAGGAGTACAAGCAATAACTAAAAAGCGGCTGCATTATTAACAAAAATGAAAAGTTTAATGTTCAGCGTTGATTCTGGGGAAAAGAAACATTCCAACATAGTGATTATTTCAATAAAATTTGGGAAACTGCTGAATTGTCTTTTGATAAAATATTTATATGTCAAAGCTTTTTCAGTGATTTCTTTTGAGTACTCTATATATGTAAAAAAATATTTAAAAAAAAGCTTTTATAATAAAATAACTTTGTATGTATTTCTCTTATGTACTTTTGGTTTTTTACTCTGCTGCATTTCCGCGAATTTATGAATGGATGCAGTAAAACTTACAAAGCTTCTGTTTTCGATATAAAAAGTAAATATCCATGTATATTTTTAAAAATGGTCCCGGTAGATCATTAATTGAGTTGTACATTTTACTGAGTTCTGCGTTTTGTTGTCCGGCCCCGAGCAAAACGTATAACCGGAGTTCCACTCTATATGCAAAAATGTGTATTAAAATTTTTTAAGTATTCAGTATACACTTCGACTGAAGCTTCGGTATTCAGCAAAATTGTTGCTTTGGTTGATCCCTAATCATTATTACACATGTTTAGTTATCAGGGGTCGATGCAGGTTTTCTTTTCTTGTGGTCCATTTTGTGAAAAATAAAAGTTATTTCTGTGAAATATATTTTTTTTTTGCAAAAAAGTAATATTTTATAATGAAAGATGAAATCTAGTTATTCAAATTCGAACCAAGTATTTATTAACAGTAACTTTAAGTCCTTCTGCTAAAGGTTTCCTCTCTAGTGAACTTGTTTTGTTTGCAAATTACACATTTCAAAATATAACATATAAAAAATAATTAATGAAGAGTATGTTTCTATGGAATAGAATTTTGTGAAGGGGTCTGTGCAGGGTTGGGTTTTTGCTGTCAAAAATTAGTTTTTGATGTAACATAGGTATGTACATCATACATATGTAACATAACCATGTTTTATCCAGTTTAAACTGTCAATAACACAAACCAAAAAAAAAACACAATTTAACTAGGATCAATAAAGAAGAAATGCTGTTAATATAGCATTGCTTTTGTTTATGATAGTGCAGTGTAGTTTTAGTATACATTAAATTGTACAAATATGAAATTATATATTTTTTCTTTGTTTATGATTAAATTTCCAAGTTTTTATGTGGGTTTCTGGATTGGCTTTTTTGCATACTTGGTTGAATACTTTATTTTCAAATATATGTATATAGCTTTTAATAAATCTTTCTCTTCAGTCTTAATTATTTTATTTATTTTTTCATTTAGGACAAACACAGAACAGTAACAATAAAAATAAAATGTATTTTATAATTGAGAAAATAATTAAATGTTGGGATAAAAGGATTAAAATGTGATATTTTAATCCTTTTATCCCCAAATTAATTTTTGTTAGTGACCTCTACCTTATCACCTCTTACTGATGAAATTATCTTATTTAAGGAATATCCCCTGAAATTAGGGACGAAATTCACCATGCCATTAGGGAAAAAGGGGAAGTCCAGTAGCGTAGTGGTCAGCACGCCCGTCTGCCATTCTACAGGTCGCGAGTTCTGCTCCCGGATGGGCAAGGTTCACTAAACCTTTCATCCCTTCGGGGTCGATAAAATGAGTGCCAAGCTTGCTTGAGAACTAGGGTGTCAACAATTTTAATCAGTTGATTTAAATCAGTGATTAAATCAGGATTTTTAATCAACCTATTTTTTTTTAAAAAATCATTGATTAAAATAAAAAAAATTCTAAATGTTTAAAATGTCAAAGGAATTCTTAAAATCCAAGATGAACATAATAGGAAAGTTTCTACAGGTATTTTGACATACGAATAAACAAAAAAAAAGAGCTTTAAATAATTGTTTCCAAACTTAATTCCTGAGTATTGCAAAAAAATTAAAACAGTTAAGTTTGTGAAAAGTGTTGTTTTTATCCAACATAAAACAGTTTAATTTAAAAATGATATTTAAATCTAATATAATTTACAATGTCATAATTTCATTTAGGAAATCAATTTATGCATTATTTTATATAAAATAAAGTAATAAGTAAGTGTAATAATTTGTTCAAGTAAAAGAATAAATAGTCAGTGCTATTTCTTGTTTTACTTTTGTAATAATTAATTAAAGCAATCTTGAGTTAAAGAAGAATGAAAGAGTGACATCTGCTCAACAGCTAAATTGTAAATGAATGCATAAGAAAAAAGAACTAATTGGTATAAAATCTGTTAAACACAGCAAGAGCTTCTTTGGTATAGGTTGAATAAATGTTGTTTTTTTTGTTTGTTTGTTTGTTTTTTTACTTTGTAACTCATATATATTAAATAAAAAAAAAAATATTAGGTATTGAAAAGGCAGCAAAACTTTTCTTAAAAAGAAAAAAAAATGAACCATTAAAAGCTAATAATCCTCACTGAAAGGTAATAATTCTGTTATTTAAATATTTTGAGGATTTCAGATATAACTGGCTATCGTTATATTTATTCTGTATGTATGTATGAATGGGTTTTCTTGTAAAAAACTTCCCCATTCGACAGTATTTCTAGATTCATTTGCCCAAGATGTTGTAAAAATAATAGAACTTTATTTCTTTAGAAAAAACAGGATATTATTAAAACATGTTGTTATTTAATTGTATTTTTCAATTTGTGATTAATAAAATTATTAAAAATAAGGACACTTTATTTATTATACTAAAAATTTTCTTTTTTTTTCTAATATCATTACTAAACACATTACTAATATATTTCCTCAGGAAATAGTGCCCTTTTTTCTTTCTAAAATGAATACTACATTATAAATTATCATTTTATCAATTAATTATCATAAGGCTATATCTCAGCCAATATTCAGGCATAAAAGAGTTCCTCCTAAAGAAAGAATTCCACCTTTTTAAAAGCAAATTTGGACATTCTCTGGATTGATGCAAAAATGCAGAGAAAATATTAGAAGCATATGGGCAGGGGGGGGGGGGGGTCTAGAAAACTTAATAATTAAACATTTGTTCTTCTCAAATCCTTGGAATTTTGTTTCTGAATTGCTGTACTATCAAATCAAAGGGCAAGTTTTTATTATAAGCATCTGAAAGTCATGTAAATTAAGTTCTTTAACTAGGGAAAGGAAGTTTCCATAAGGTTCTTTTTAGAATAGAATATTTTGAATTAGTCTCTTCTGGGTAATTTCAGTGATGCACGTTTGGAAATGTATTTCTGGAGTAAAGATCAATTTGGCATGCATATATTTAGCATATATATATATAGTAAAGTATTAAACATTCAAATCACTCAAAATAATACATTTATGTTGAATAATTAATCTCTGTACTTCACATAAGTTCATCAGATACATTTGGAAGGATTTATACTTTTAGCAAACTTTCCAATTTTCTTTTCTAATTTAATAAATTTATACATTGTTATTTTATTTATTTTTTTTTTAATACTTTCTAAGTTACAAAAAGAAAATAACAATCATATGTACAGTAGGGTGGTCACAAGAAATCAATTTTCGATTTTTTTCTGGGGGACCCCCCAAAAAGTTGCCAATAGACTAGAAAATGAGATTGGCAAAGTTTTAGCTCATTTGGATAATATTAACCCGTGCCTCATTGAGGTTAAAGTTTGAAAAAAACGTGATTTTTCGCAAAAAAAATGCTGTTTTTCCTTCATGAAATAAATACAATTAAACCTTGAAACATATATCAGGTCTCATTTTATTAAAAAAAGCTTCGTTTTGAAGAACCACACACCATTTTTTTCTAAAAATGTATAGATTTAAAAATATGCGCATTTTTTCAGGACCAGACTTCACCCGAATCTTAAAAAATTTACTTTTTAGGAAAACGCGAAGAAAAATAGTAACATTCTATTTCATCTGCTTTCCACCTTTTGTTTTTCTTTTTTTTTTCATTTTGTACATAATAAAGGGGTTAATTTAAAAAAAAAAAAAAATCAAAGAAAATGAAAAAAATCGTATTTTAAACTGAAAGAATTTTATAAAAGGGGGCAAAGAAAGTATAAAAATGAGATCAAATAATGCTCAAATGCAATTTATTATTAAAGTTGTGTTACAAGAAAGGAAGCATAGTAAAGAAAATAAATTATTATCCCTTACAATTGTCACATTAACCCTTTCCAGTACAGAAAAATTCTGTTCGTAAAATAATAAAATGATTGACTACACCTAAATTTACAAACAAGTAAGTTTGGAATTAAAATTAGGTAGTCTAGACATGGGACCATCGCGCCAGAAAGGATTAAGGTGGTAAATGGCTTAGATAAGGTGGCTTTTGAAGAATCTTGAAAAGATTTTCTACATTCACATACAACTTTTAGCATATACTATTTTTATTTTTCGTCTTTTGTTAAACAGGAATTGAAATCTCGGGTCTTCCCCTTTCAGCTGTGTCATTGACAACTTTAAAACCATTCACTGTCTTCTTGCTTTCAATTAAGGTTTATTTCCACACCATACATTGGGATCAGTATTTAAAAAATGGTTATTAATGTAAAATCTCTAAAAAAAATTTATAGTTTGAGATTGACTTCTTTGACTTCTTTGTTCCTTCTTGACCTTCTAGTAACATTGACTTCTTTGTTCAATAAATAATCCACTTCATTGATAACTTTTGTTGCTTTTAAATTCTTATCATCATCATCATTTCTTCTTCAAATGACATTAATTTTACAGCCATGCTTATGTTGAGTTTTTTTTTTTTTTTTTTTTTTTTTTTCAAAGTATCACCTAAAAATGAAAATGCAACTTGATCCGAGTTAATATACCAAAGATGGTTTATCATTTTAACTAGTGCTTTGTCTGCAACCTATTTATCAATTTTTCTGTAGTGAACAAGTGATTTTATTATTTGCAGGTCTTGGATTGGGGTCCAAACCGGGAGTGGGAGTATTGAAGCATGATTTTACATAAATATTGATTAGAAATAAGCAAAGGCCTCTAATAACCTTCTTTTTCTAAATTTGTTATTGAGAGATTATGACAATATATTTTGAGAGAATAAATTGCCTGTGCTATCCATCTGACATGATTAAAAGCAGCAGGTGCACTGACAAAAGTCTTTTGTAGGAAGGAGTCCGATAAAAATTAAACAAAGTTGTATAAACTCTTTATAATCATCCCTGAGCTGTTACTTTTTAAGAGGTCCTGTAAGAAAACTTAAAATTTCTTCTGAATTAACTATTTAAATCTAGTATTTCACCTTCAATAGCATTTTTATATTTACTCTGGTTTAATTTAGACCACACAATCGGAATTGTTTTTTTAAATATATGGCTGAGGGACAGTGGTTATTCCCACTTTACAATCAAAACCAGCTTTTAGGATAATTTCTAGATTATGGTGGCGACATGGTAAATACAGAAGACTTTTCCTTTAACAATTGCTATAGAAAAATGCAGGTTCCTCTGAGGCGACCGGTGTTTACTGCAGTTGTATCAAAACATATTGCCTGGATTTTACCAACTTCCTCCACTGTTCAACTGCTGAAAATACAGCTTTCGTCTGAATTATTCCGATACTATTTTCAAGCTGTGGAACTCGTAGTAACTGTTCTTCATCTCCACAACTAATTAAAACTTCTATCCTCTCTACATTTTCTTAATTCAAAAAATGGTGAAGCAGTTTTCCATCCCAGTGAATAACTGTTCTCTCTAAACGGGAATTTTTAAATCTGTTTTTGATTATCTCAGTTCTTTGCTTACGAAATAGTTATTTGCGGAGTCTATTGCACTTCTACTTAAAATTAAAGTTTCTGGTTAACTGGTGGATGTACTCTAAATCTAGCAGCATCTCTGGCGTTCAGTTTCATTTTGCAAATATTATAAAATAAAATGCATAAAACTTGACGATTTCTTGGTAGCTTACTGTCGATGATTTGATGAGACAAGTGGCCTGTTTAAAAAATCTTACATTTCTGCCATCATATCAGAAGGTGGAGGGAGCTTTATGGACTGTTTCGTCAATTCTAAAAATAGATAACGATAATAGGTAACAAGAACAGCTTTGTAATAAAAAGAGAAATTCAGAGGTTCAATTGCAATACAAATCGAGAATCTCTTTCTTACTAGACACATAACTAGATAACTAATAATCAATTATAATTCGTGGAATATTTTTAAAGTTGCAAAAATTATTCATTTATTTTCCCCTATTAATGAAAATAACACAAAAAAATTATCAAAAGTAATAAAATTATTAATTTGTCATTTTTCACTTATGTTTCAAAAATGCAGAGTTTGAGGGTATGGTTCACAAGCTGACCTGAAAAATACTAATGTTCATTAAATATAAGTTTGATGAGAGTAAAAGTTTAAGGCAACAACTGTTTCTATGAAATAAAAGAAGAATCAAATTTCTAAGACAAATAGTTTTCATGTAAAGAAAGAAAAGCGACATTTTTTTTGCCAAAAATTGCAAATTTTCAAGACTTCAACCTCAATGAGGCACGGGTTAATGTTATTCATTTCAGTTGAAACTTTGCCAATCTCATTTTCTAACTAATTGGCAACTTTTAGGAGGGCCCCCCGAAGAAAACGTTAAAAAAATTTTTCCCCATGTTGCTTGTGACCACCCTAATGTACAGTTATAATTCATTTTATTGTACGAATAACTGTTAAAATGCATCTAAATTATACGAGTTTGGCCTTATTATATACACTATATGGCCAAAGGTGACCGGTCACTTGCAATTTTAGACGTTTTCTTAAATATCTAGAAAAATACATCAGGAATTATCTTGAAACTCCAGGTGTGTAAACAGAATAGTACAGGTCGAGTATACGAGTTTGGCCTTATTATATACACTATATGGCCAAAGGTGACCGGTCACTTGCAATTTTAGACGTTTTCTTAAATATCTAGAAAAATACATCAGGAATTATCTTGAAACTCCAGGTGTGTAAACAGAATAGTACAGGTCATATATTTCCATGAAGATTTTTTTCCTGAAATCCCATAGCGAAACGTCAACAAATTGAAAAAGAACGAATATCTTTTGGATAATCCTGTAAAAACTAATGTAGCAAAAGCATTCAACACAGTAGATTATGATTAAATGCCTAATAAGTGATTAAGTGCAATATAATAATGCATTATAATATGATTAAGTGCAATAAACTGTGTTCATTTTTATGAGAATAGCATCTATATTCGTAGAGAAATTAAAGTTTTTATAAAAAGAGTCTCAAATTTTGCCAAGTTTTTTGCTTATAATTTGTAAAGTTCTTAATATAAAAAAACGTTCTTTTCAGAAAATATGTCAAACAACAGAAAGTACAGAATACCCAACAATCAGAATTAAAAAATAATAAAAATTGAATGAAAAATGAGCAGGTTTACTAAAAAATGTTTCACTGCACATGCACGAATGCAATCAAAATATAATGTATATAATGTATTAGCAAAGTGTATAGAGCAACTTTTGTGAAAGTCTCAAAAACATATCTTGAAAATTCGGAAAATTATCATTGATAGAATAAGTTCGAAATCCGTTGTTCCCAAAATGAAGCAAAAAGATGAGGGGTTGTATACATATATATCCATTAATTAGGGCCAATATAGCATACACAATATTGCACATACTACTGTATTTGGATACAGTTACAGTCCCTCATCTTTTTGCTTCATTTTGGAAACAAAGGATTTCGAGCTTATTCTATCAATGATAATTTTCAGAATTTTCAAGTTATGCTTTTGAGACTTTCACAAAAGTTGCTCTATACACTTAGCTAATACATTATGCACATTATATTTTTATTGCATTCGCACATGCGCAGTGAAACATTGTTTAGTAAACCAGCTCATTTTTCATCCAATTTTTATTATTTTTTAATTCTGACTCCAGCGTATTGCGTACGATATTGTTTGTCATATTTTCTGAAAAGAACTTTTTTTTATATTAAGAATTCTACAAATTATAAGCAAAACACTTGGCAAAATTTGGGACTCTTTTTATAAAAACTTTAATTTCTCTATGAATATACATGCTATCCTTATAAAAATGAACACAGTTTATTGCAATAAGGCACTTAATCATAATCTACTGTGTTGGACGCTTTTGCTACGTTAGTTTTTACAGGGTTATCCAAAAGGTATTCGTTATTTTTCAATTTGTTGACGGTCCCCTATGGGATTTCGGGAAGAAATCTTAATGGAAATATATGACCTGTACTATTCTGTTTACACACCTGGAGTTTCAAGATAATTCCTCATGTATTTTTCTAGATAGTTAAGAAAACGTCTAAAATCGCAAGCGACCGGTCATCTTTGGCCATATACTGCAGATGGAAAAAAAATTTCCATTTTTCCCATTTCCCACTTTCATGCCTGAATATTGCAAAAATTATTTTTAAATTCAGATTTGAGGGTTTCACTACTATGTCTGTCTATGATAAAAATTTAAAAAAAAGTCTGTGTATGGTGCAACACCCATTGTTTGAATTCGTGTGGAATGACCCTCCTTCATTCTTGTGTCTGCTCGGAGTCACCTGTCAGAGGGTTATATTTACTTAAAATACAAGTTAATTTGGCGAGATGGTGGTCATACTTCTAGTACCGGTACAACAACCGCAGAGTTCCCCCCCCCCCCCCCCCCCCACACACACACACACACTATCACTCCAATTTGCTTATTTATATTTCGTGTATTATTTGCAAAAGGCATTTCTTTTCTTAAGTAAAATAAAATTTTTAAATATATCTATCCGCATATACTTAGCTGTCAACTATTCCGCTTTTTAGTTATCCCTCCTTCTGAATAGTAATTTTTGCCTAATTTTAAAGTTAATTAATTGCAGAATTCTGCGATTAAATGTGGAAAAGATTATGATTAGGAAATAGTGTTAAAGCAAAAAAAGGATAGTTTACAGCTATGCATTCTAGAAAAAATAAATGAAATTTACAGAAATTAATATTTATATGCTGAAGAATGGACCAATGTTTTGCAATTTCCTATAAAAGGTGCATATCTTAAACTATAATTGATTATTCTAATAATTAATAATAATTGATTATTCTGATAATTGCTGTAATCTTCAAGGTTAGCTGGGTGAAAAAGTTCGACCAGAATCGTCCGGGATAGCTCAGATGGCAGAGCACTGGCGGCTTCAGCCAGGAGGTCCTGGTTTCGAATCCTGGTCCGGACATTTTTCGCCCAGTTGGAAATTTACATCTAATATGATTTGTTTACCAATTAGAATAATTGTGTTAAAATTAATCTAGTATAATTGATTCCTTCCGCAAAACAATATTTTGTGGTGAATCTCTGAAAATCAGATTAAATTAAAAATTTGACACCATTATCGGAAAGAATCCATGCTTTTATAGAAAAGGGTGAAACACTGCTCGGTTGCTTTCTATCAGACTAAAAATATATGGCAATTATATTTACTGACACATGAAAGTGACTTCGTAAATGTGCAGAGCAGAGCTTTAGCATGGGTATCGTTCATGATACAAAATAAATAGAAAAATTACTACCGTGATTTTTATACTCATAGGCAATAGAGGACAAAAACCCTCAAGCTGATGCTCGTTGGCTGAAACAGAAAATATTCTTTTCAGGTTAGATATCTAAATAAAAAATAAAAAAAGAGCCAATAAAAAATTATCCTGTCACAAAGGAAAATCGAACTAGTGATGGGCGATAACGAGATGTTTTTCTCGATTGTATGGACATCTCGATATTTTTCGATTGTATAAATTTTTTCTCGATGACTACAGTTTGCAAATTTCTTTTATAAATCATATATTATGTATTATATACGTCATACATTTATCAAGAATAGTCTGCGGGTGAACTGGAATGAGTCGATGTTAATAAAGACTAGGTGACTTCGACCGCTTGCGGGCCCCTAATTTATACGTAATCTTGTAATATGAAATCACGAACAGGTTACCCGCTATATACGGCACTGATATATGATAGCAGGCAGGTGTGGTGTGCACGCACTACAAAATCTTGTAAAAAACATAATATCGAAACGAATGAACGTCGGACCAGATCTCTTGGGGGAGGGGTCAAAGCAAGCGGAGGGGCACAGCAGCTGCATAATATGATTAAGTCGTCACAGGTCTTTAGGCCTTTCCAACCATATGTCACATGAGAAGTCTGGATCTGAATTTATAAAAATGCCCTCCCCGTGGGGGGAAAGGGGGGGGGTGCGGGAGGTGGATAACATGAGTAAGTGGTCATAACCTTTCCAACAATATGTCACATGAGGGGTCTCGGCTAAATTTAGAAAAACACCCCCGTGGGGGAAAAGTGGGGGGGGGGGGCGGTCACCGGAGGTGCATTACATCAATAAGTAGTCACAGACCTTTCCAACGATATCTCTCATGTGGGGTCTTGGCCAAATTTGGAAAAGTGTCCCGGGGGGGGGGATGGACACCGGAGGAGCATAACATCAATAAGTAGTCACAGACCTTTCCAATGATATCTCACATGAGGGGTCTTGGCTAAATTTGAAAAAGTGTCCCCCGGGAGGGGCAAATTGGGGGAGACTGTCACCGGAGGTGCATAACATCAATAAATAGTCACAGACCTTTCCAACGATATCTCATTTGAGGGGTCTTGGCTAAATTTGGAAAAGTGCCCCCGGGGGGGGGGGGGCAAAGTGGTGGTGGGGACACCGTAGGTACATAACATCAATAAGTAGTCACAGACCTTTCCAATGATATCTCACACGAGGGGTCTTGACTAAATTTGAAAAAGTGTCCCCCAGGGGAGGCAAAGAGTGGGGGGGACTATCACCGGAAGTGCATAACATCAATAAGTAGTCACAGACCTTTTCAACGATATCTCATAAGAGGGGTTCTGACTAAATTTGGAAAAGTGTCCTCCGGGGGGGCAAGTGGGGGGGGGGCACCGGAAGTGCATAGCACTAATAAGTAGTCACAAACCTTTCTAACGATATGTCACATGAGGGGTCTTGGCTAAATTTTGAAAAGTGTCCTGAAATTTCATATATTATAAATAACATTTAGCGGAGGACTCCATAAAAAAAATCCGATCTAAAATGATAAAAGCGGAAAAAACTACCCTCGCAGTGGGGGCCATATTGGGGAGGGGAGGAAGAAAGTCTGATAATATGAAAGAGTCATCCGAGAGCTTACCGATGACATATCACATGACTGGTCCAAAAAAAGTTTGAAAATTGCTCCCCCTCTCTCCCCCCGTGGGCCCACTCTTTCACCCCGGAATTCACACAGCCGCCACTTTAAAATTTTTATGTTCAATAAATAATATTTACCGGAAGACTGCATAAAAAACCCATATTTAAAGTGATATTTAAATTTATTATAGAAATCGGCTACGGTTTTAAAAATTTGTTCGCTCCTTCCCCACCCCCCTTTGGGCGAAGAAAGGTTCATAGTATGAAAGAGTGGTCAAAGGGCTTTCCGATTATATGCCACAGGAAGGGTTCGGTAAAATTTTTAAAATTGCACCCCATGATTCCACTCTCACGTCCTCCTCCCGCGAAATCACCCGACCCACCTTCCTCTTTGAAAATTTTATATTTAATAAATAATTTTTATCGGAGGGTTCCAGGTATGTGACATCTTGGTAGGGCTAAAATAAGAGAAACTTTGAAAATTAGGGCTTCATTTCACAGCTCATTGTCATGCCTTTTTCTCTATCTCGTCCCTTGGTACTCTCGATAAATTTTCTTACTTTTCTTCTCTGCCGAGGACGCGAGAAATTCTCGAAAAGCTTCTCATAGCGAAATGTCGAAAAGCGCGAGAGAAATCCTCGAAAGGCTTTTCATTGGGAGATTTCGAAAAGGACGAGAGTAACAAGCGAGAGGCTTCCCATCGGGAAAGGTTGAAAAGGGCGAGAGGAAACTCTCGAGAGACTTCCCATCCCGAAAGGCTTAAAACCGCGAGAGAACCAACCATCGAGCAGATTCCCGTCTGGAAGCGTCGAAATGCTGGAAAAATCATCGAGATGAGATTTGCTGAAATGTGAGATGGAAATGAAGCTTTCAGAGTCAAACTTACCACATTTCTGGTTTAAATCATAATTTCTCAAAGGAGTCCATCTGCTTATCCAATCTCTTTTTAGCTCACAGGCTATCTAAGCCTGAGAGCTAATGTACCCGTCGGTTCTGTGTGTATGCATGTACTGTACGTACCTATGTATGTACGTAACGCGATAACTCTTGATTAAAATGTACGATTTGCTTCAATTTTTTTTATGTTCATTCTGATAAGGCGTTCCGCTGTTTAGTTTTGACGGTTCATTGGTTAAGGATAAAGGGAGAGAAAGGGGGCTGGTCCCGCCCCCCCCCTCCTTAATTTAGATAAATAGGTTTTTCATGCAGAATTCTTCGATTTGCTCCAAATTTCGTATACCGGTTTATTATGTTAAGGAGCTTCCCTGATTAAACTTGGAGGTTCATTAGTTAAGTATGAAGGGGGGAAAGGGGGGTAGACCCCCTCCTTAATTTAGATAGATGGGTTTTTCATGCAGAATTATTCGATTTGCTCCAAATTTGGTATACCGGTTCATTATGTTAAGAAGTTGCCTTGATTAGATTTGGAGGTTTACGGGTTAAGTATAAAGGGGGAGAAGGGGGCTAGACCCCCCCCCCCCCCTTAATTTAGATAAATGGGCTTTTCATGCAGAATTATTTGATTTGCTCATAATTTGGTATACCGGTTTATTATGTTAAGGAGCTTCCCTGATTAAACTTGGAAGTTCATTGGTTAAGGATAAAGGGGGAGAAGGGGGGCTGGTCCGCCCCCCCCCCTTAATTTAGATAAATGGGTTTTTCATGCAGAATTATTCGATTTGTTCCAAATTTGGTATACCGGTTTATTACGTTAAGAAGTTGCCTTGATTAGATTTGGAGGTTTACGGGTTAAGTATAAAGGGGGGAGAAGGGGGCTGGTCCCCCCTTAATTTAGATAAATGGGCTTTTCATGCAGAATTATTTGATTTGCTCCAAATTTGGTATAACGGTTTATTATATTAAGGAGCTTCCCTGATTAAACTTGGAAGTTCATTGGTTAAGTATAAAGGGGGGAAAGGGGGGTTAGACCCCCTCCTTAATTTAGATAAATGGGTTTTTCATGCAGAATTATTCGATTTGCTCCAAATTTGGGATACCGGTTTATTATGTTAAGAAGCTGCCTTGATTAGATTTGGAGGTTTATGGGTTAAGTATAAAGGGGAGGGGCTAGTCTCCCCTTAATTTAGATAAAAGGGTTTTTCATGCAGAATTATTGGATTTGCTTCAAATTTAATATACCGATTTATTCCGATATGGCGCTTCCTTCATTAGATTTGGAGGTTCATTGGTTAAGTATACAAGGGCGAAAAGGGGGCAAGTCCCCTCCCCTTAATTTAGATAAATGGATTTTCATGGAGAATTATTCAATTTACTTTAATTTTTTTTCTATGTTTGTTCTGATAAGGAGCTTTCCTGATTAGATTTGGAGGTTCATTAGTTAAGTATAAAAGGGTTAAAGGGGTTAGACCACCCTTAATTTAGCGATATGTTTCTTTTTTTCAAGCAGAATTATCTGATTTGCTTCAAATTTGATATACTGATTTATTATAGTTAAGGAGTTTCCCTGATTAGATTTGGAGATTCATTGGTTAAGTATAAAAGGGGCAAACGGGGGGATATTTCCCTTCATTTATTTTTTGAGGGACATTATTCTTTGAAATAAGAGTATAATATACAGTTAGTGTTAATAACCTGTGAGCTCAATGCCATCAGTTTAACTGGCACTTATCATTTTATTGCTATTAACCGATGTGGGTTATGAAGCATAGTGGTTTATGTATTCAGTTCTGTATAGTCCTAGTTTCAAACTTTACTGTTAAATTTAGTGTCATTTTGCCCCGAATTTTCAATGTTTCTCTTATTTTAGCTCTGCCAAGCTGCCCCATACCTGGAGACTCAGATAAATACTATTTATTAAATATAAAAAGTTCAAGTATCAGTCAGAAAACAAAATAAACAGAAGTATTTCGATATTAAAAAATAATAATAACAATAACCACAGAATAATATATTATATTCATGAAACTTCATCAAATGTTTATTGATTGATTATTATATTATTAATCAAAGGATTTTTCATACGATTTTCAAGGTATCAATGTTTCACTGTGTAAAGCAGTTTACTTTGAACATAAGACATAGCTGTTACTAATAATGTTTAAATTAGAAATGATTTCAATTTCCTATATAATTGACTGTAATTATTTAATTTAAATATTTTCAAAAGTTATATTACTTATATAATATCCAGAAATGTTTATTTTATCAACAGATATGCATCTGTATGCAATAGGAAATTATATTTTAAAAAACCCGGTTTAAACCAAAAAACCTGGTTTAAACCAAATAAACCAGGTTTTTTTGTTTTTTTACAAAAAAAACCCGTTTTTTTTTTCCAACCCTGATTTAAATATTTGCTAAAAACAGCAGTACCAGAGCTGGGCTCCGGCGCAAATTAAGCCCTGCTTCTAAGTCATGTAAGTTTAAATTATCTCATTGACTTTTTGTATAACGGATTTTATATCTTTGTTTTATTTGGCATTTTTTGGACTCGCCATGGCGATGGCGGGAATATTGTATATGTCGCTCATAGAAGCCCAACTGTTTTTACGGGCCATCCCACCTTTTTGCTGGAGGAATCCTCTGTCTCTGTATTTACACTAGAAGGCCTTTAAACACTTTAAAGTGATATACAAAGAATTTGTGTCCAATTGTTTATTAGTGATTGTGTCAGTTTTTTTTATTACAGGATTAGGAATTTCTTCTCAGTTATGCAGGATCAACTACTTAAATCTGCAATGTACGTCTGCTTATGATCACCCCCGCCCACCTTCTCCAACTTCTTGATACAAATTTAAAAAAAAAAAATCTGTTTTTTTTTTTAAGCAATTTCTCACTGCCTTATGTCAGTAGCTTTATTTTAGAACATTAAGATGGCATCTAATTATAGACTTTTTAGTTAACTGGATCTAATGTAATACTGTTTGCCAAGAATGTAGTGCAGGTTATACGGTGGTATATGCCATATACCTTCTGGATAACTTTATATACACTCTGTAGCTACGGATAAACCCTCTGGAATTTCTTACGACTACAACACTGCTGTTTGTACTCAACAACTAAGAGTTATTTAAAAATAAAATCGTTGTATTTCTTCCTATACATAAGTATAAAAGATTAAAACATTACATTGTCTCAGATACAATTTTTTTTAACAAAGTGTTAAGCATATTAAAAAAAATACAGCTCTGTAACATAGCAAATACAAATTATATCGTTCATTAGATGATGCTTATACAATAAACAAACATTAAAAGTTACAATTAATTTTTATCTTAAGTATTAGCATCTTCTCGAAATATGTACTTAGTTTGAAACATAATTTCAAATGTGTTGTTCCATTAGAGTACATATAGTATATTTTATTTTAAAAATTTACATCTTTTTTTTTAAATCTTTTAATAGTTTGATTATTATATACAAAAATTAAGTTTTATAATTTATTAATAATACTTTAATTTTCTTGAATTTAAAATTTGACTTATGCTATAATTATGTGAAATTTAATGCATAAATTGCAGACTAATATGTTTCGTATTCCATTTTTAGATTGTGTGTCAAATTTGTGGAAAAATTAGTGAAAGAGAAGTAAGATTTGTTTCTACTGAAAATTTTTCTATTTATTTTTGTTAATAATTATTCATTTGTTAATTAGCCCTTTTTTAATTTCAGGAAGATTTTTTAGATTTAAATGTGATTGTTGCTAACTTTAACAACCTTCAAGATAGTTTGAATGCTACTTTCCTCCAGCAAGAGATAATGAAGGGCAAAAATCAGTATCGCTGTAGCACCTGTTGCAATTTGGTGGATGCTAAAAAGGTAAGATGCCTTGCAATTATTTATTAACTTGGTACTTTTATATTATTTGGGCACAAATCTCACCAATAGCTGCTTTTATTTTTTGTGTGTATAAATTAGAAACAGTGCTTTGCTGTTGAAATAAAATGTTTGCGTTTTGAGATATTGTTTCTTTCTTTTGTTCCCTTTTTTAAAATTTTAAATAAACTGTGTGAAAGCATGTTTTTTAAATCAAATGAAATGTTCATACTTTAATTAAAATTAATGCAATACTAATAATGACAATGGTAACAATATTTGAAGATTTATCAGCTGCACCTAGCTAACATGAAAGAAGCATTAATTCTAATTATTAGAAGATTTTGCTTATCACAAGGGTCGCATTTCAAAAAAAACAAGTAGTAAAAGGATCTCCAGATCCTCTCCATGTCAACAGTTTCTAAAATTTTAAAGTTTCACCAATCAGAACATAGTATGGCTGTTGCTTCTCACTTGGCTATTATTTTGCCAATTGACTTTTCCATTAGCATTACAGTTATGAAATTTTACCTTTCCCTTTTTTGCATTTTTACTCGGAAGGCCAATAATGCCTGCATATTCAGAAAGCTAAGGAATTTTATTTACAACTCTACTGTAAATAGGTGCAGCAAAAGGAAAGAAAAAGAACAAGATGCTCTCAGTGTTGTTTCCTTGTGTGAAACAAAGGTGGCTGGGAAAAGCAAGCCAAACGATATGAAAACAAGATGGCTGTTATGATTTTTCATTGTCAATATGATGATGATGGTTACGTAAATTCCAGTCAACCACTCATAAAGACTTTGAATAAACGATGTTTCATTGATAGGCTGCCACCAACGATATATGCATGATATCGGGCACAATGTGATAAGGATACTAATTTATTCTTTTAAAATTAAAGAATAATTTATTTACAGATTATTTACATTTTAAAAAAAAATATTGTTTACAATTATAGGATTGGATATAGCGTATCATGCCCAACACTAAGTTGTATGTTGAAATATTGTCTACGTACTGGGTAGTACAGTAGACTCCCTCAAATCTGCACATCATCAGAGATGTAAACAATGAAATTTTCAGTTTAGATGCAAAACAAAATTACATAACTTTTTATTTTTATATCATTCCATATGTATTTTAATATGTAATTCTAGTTAATCTGATTGAACTAATGGTTTTTTATGAAGGAAGTATAAATTTATTTCTGAAAAAAATCAAGATATTGCTTATATCACTAGTAATCACAATCTTTTTACCAAATATATTTATATATTAAGTTTTTTTTTTTTTTTTTTTGGGGGGGGGGGGGGTATTAAAACTGGCTAAACCTGAAGTAAAACTTCCTTACTTTGATTTTGATGTGAATTAATAGGTTATTTTTATGAGGAAAGTTTCATTGACTGATTCAAGGAAAATGTATCCCATCAAAAACATCTAATGTAAAAAAAAAAGCCAAGTCTCCTGACTCTTCGACAGAAAAAAGTTCTGAGATCATGTGTAGAGCCAAGCTTAGTTCTCTTATTAAAACTGATATTTTAATTCACAAATTACTCCTAGTCTCTACACCTTTAGTAAATGATTATTATGTGACTTGGCAATTATGCAGCACAGGAAAGTTATTACGTAAACACTTTGCTTATGTTTTGAATTGGGATTAGATAATTTGATTAAGACTGAATATGAACGCGAGGGATAGAAGCCTGAAGGAGGGATGCACCGATTGGGGGTATTTGTAAAAGAGGGGTCTGGCTCGTATTCACGTTACATAGGAAGAAAATCACCCAAAACTCCGGACATCAAGTTTGACCAGTAGAGAGTTTTCGCATCCGGGCTTACAATGTAATGTAAAATTATTTCCATGCTACAAATACATATGCGTTCAGTGCTCTTATAGAAACTATTTTATGCAAAACTTTATAAATAAACATTAATATTAAAATGTAAACAACAGCCTTTACATTCTTGTGCTGCATCATTGCCAAGTCACAAAATAATCATTTACTAAAGGTGTAGAGACTAGGAGTAATTTGTGAATTAAAATATCAGAGTTAATAAGAGAGATAAGCTTGGCTCTACACATGATCTCAGAACTTTTTACTGTCGAAGAGTCAGGAGACTTGGCTTTTTTTTTTACATTAGATGTTTTTGATGGGATTTCACTTATTTTTGTAAGGAGAAAGCCAAAGAAAGCTTTTCCAGTAGCGTCGATTTCAATTACACTATCTTTAACTTCATAGACTTTATGGCTCCTGATTGCTTCGATGTTCTGCTTTTCTGAGAAAATCGAATTGGCATGTGTGCTACTGTTTGAAATCCATTCATTCAATTTTTCTAGTAACTATATTAATTTTTGTTTCAATTTATCAGCTGTTCAATCAAAGTCCTCCAAAGTTAATTTTACTGTGCAGAGTCCATTTTATAACTTTGTCTGCTTCCAGTCTATTTCCCATTTTTTTAGTTATAGCTCTCGTAATGTTTTCTAAAGTGTTTATTTTAAACTGCAGCTTACCTCTAGACCTTTTTCGTCAATAAGCTCCAATATTCATACCAGGTTAGGCAACAGAACAGCGCGCGACTTCTTAGCGAGCTACGTCTTCCCATTTCAGGGTGAGAATCGCTGTAACGTATTAATCATAGAGGTAACATTTTAATGTGTGTTTTTGTGTTCGAAGATGGTTTTGAGAACTCTAGCTTCTTGGAGCTGTTGAGAACGTGATTTCTCGGAACGATTAGGCCTTCCCCTTTTGACCTCAATAGTCTTCTAATTTTTTTTCTCTAGCTGATTTCTCTCTGTGATAGGCATTCATTTGGAAAAATAATAGATTATTGCTAGCTGTTAAGAAGAGGAAGTAGAATGTCAAAGTGACCTCCTAAGAAACTAATCCCAGCTAATCCCAGTGCGCAACCACATACTCAACTATAGCACATCTGATGTCATATGACTAGGCTATTTTACCTAGCACAGAAAAGAAAATATAGATGAAACAGATACCACTGATCCCCAGATGTAGGAACTACTCGATGAGTACTTTCTTCGCTGTGATCAAAATATAACATTTCAGTTTTTCTCTTTCAAACTTTCTTCGATCAACAATGTCTTTCGTTGGAATATCATACAATTTTGCGTTTCCCTCTGTCACCGCGTCTTTTCAGCAATTTTGCAGATGTACACTAACATCTAGAATTCAAATTTTACACTATAAAAAACTGTGTCGCCAAAATTTGAAATTCAGTTATTCCTCTTTTCGATATGTAACACTTACAATCATTTTTAGAAACAAGTAGGTGAAAGAATTTTACACTAAACATTCAAACCTTCATTCTTTCGAATTTAAAGTAAATCGTAATAATTTTTTTTATTTAAATGATTTTAGTACACAGTAGACCGAGCGTAGCTCGGTATTTTTTTTTAATTTTCTTTTTTTGTTTTAGTATATGTAGAAATGTGATAGATACTATCCGCAAAACATCAATAAGTTGCAGTGAATATAGTGGAATTTTCGTTAATGCGTCTCCTCTTAAGACGTATCTCCGGTTAATGCGGACAGTTTCATTTCCCCATCATATTTTAATTAATGTTAAAGGCATCGTTTATTGCGGATTTCGGTTACAGATGAAAATTGGTCTCCCTTGGAAGTCCACTAACGGTTGTTCACTGAATATTCATATCTACCGCTCGTAGTCTTTGCATGGTTGAAAGTGAAAAGTCAGAGAAAATGACGTCATAGTGGTGCAAAAGTGATGATGTTTAAGTTTTAAATATAAAAATAATTGATTTCTTTTCAATATGTCATTTTTTCTGGGGAGAGGAGAATGTAGAATTTTGATTTTGAATTCCAAAACGATAATTTGAGTACCTAAAAAACATATTTAAAAAAATTATACATCGCAGAGGAGTTTGTATTGCCATTAAAAAAAAAACTTTTTTTTTTACGTATGCAATTATGTTATTCATATCCTGAGCGCCACTCTCCATGTTTTATAAAAATTGAATTTATTATTCTTCAACAATTGTTGTCTACGTCAATAGTTTGGCAGCAAATGTGAGCTATTTTGTAAATATGAGGTAAGTTTGACAGCAAAATTCTCTTCCTTTTAAAACTGCCGCTAATTTTGCGCCATGCTCTATTGCCATTGCATCAAACTATAGCAATGTTTAATATAATATGGTAGTGATGTTAAATATAGTAAAAGTATAAGAGCAGCTATCTATCAAGAAATGTTAGCATATTTGCAGAATGTTTGTAAAATATTTAAATTCACCAAATTAACATTTGGTAAAATAAATTAATTTTATTTGGATACTATTTGATCAATTTCGCCAAATTATACAAATTGCCGTATTTTTATTTTATATAACTAAAAAACAAATAAATTAATAAAACCTTAATGAAACTACAAGTAAGAAGTCGAATTAAAAATCATTTGATGACGTAACAAACACGTGTATGGTGTTTAATGTCAGGTGAATGCGACATTTACGATCATCCATTATTGGCATTTAATCTTATAGTTTGGCGATAGTTTTTCGGTCGACGGGATAATCAAGTAGTACCTTTATTTGTTCTAGTCAATTAAAACGAATTTTACTGTATTCAGGACCCAGCTATTTCATGCTCGATTTAGTTTAGTTGACAAACTGCGTTTTATCATTTTGATAATCAGTGAACAACAGTATTGGCAATAATTCTGATTACGGAAAATAAAAGATTTTCGATTTTTTTTTTTTTTTTCTTTCAAATTTTCCAAATTTTATAATTTTTTCTTTCTTTGTATCCCAAATACTACCTTTTTACCAAATTTCAAGTTTCTAGGGCTACAGGATGTACCTCATATTTTTGATGATTGGTGAGTCAGTCAGTCAGTGTCGGAAAAGTGAAATTTTGAGTTCATATATTTTCTGAACTAGAAAAGATAGAAACGCAGAAATTTTACCATTTGCTTCCACTTGAAGAGTACTTTTAGAAAAACAAAGTTTCAAGTTCCTGGGAAATTCCAGCAAAGGGATATAGGGCTGTCAAAAGTACCCTGAGTTGCTTCCAGAAAAGGATGCTTACGGCTGTGCTTTCTTGACTTGGCAGGGGCACTGTCGTGCCCCCAGATCTCATCTTTATTATGCATATTTAATTATACATTAATTATCTTTCTTTTTATTATTTATTACTGTAGTTACTTTAATATTTTACTATATTGCAAGCATTCATTTATTTTTGATTGCATTATTACATTCAAATTACCGTTTAAAAAATGTAAACAAAGCAATGACCAGAAATCCGCAAAATTCTAAAATCCACACAACCTCTGGTCCCAATCTGTGCGGATTTGAGGGAGTCTACTGTATTATGAAACTAACGATATGCCCTTCTCACTTTATCAAACTCAGCAAGGCTTATCAGAGAACCACCCAGGTATCTTCCTTCACAGAAATGCTTCTCTCTGCAGGAATCTTTTCTCAGAAACACTTTCACGGGTAAATCCATCACTTAAACCTCCAAGTTCTTCCCACGAGACTCTATCCAAGACTATCGTATCCAACATTCTCAGCTTCGCAGGATTCGCACAGTCCTTGAAAGTCCTTACATTTTCAAATAGAATTTTTGGTGCATAAAAGTATTTATTTTCACGCAAAATCTGCAAAAAGTCCTTAAAAGTGCTTAATTTTATTCTTGTATTATTTCTTAATCAGGGTTGAAACTCTTCTGCATTTCTTTGAATTTCTGATTTAAAAATAAATCTTAATCCCCCGCCCACACACACACACACACACACACAACTCTTGCCTCTCCTTCTTCCCAAATTTCACTTCCTCCTTTTGCTCATTCTTCTACAATACCAAAGTTTAAGATCTTTAAAATTAATTTTTGTAAACTTTTTCTACTCTGTTACTTTATAGTGAATAAATAATCAGTCCTAAATTTCATTGACAATTCATTGCATTAATATTTCATTTGAATTTCACCCTCTCAAAATTTTGCTTCCCCGTTTTTGTATTGCACCCCCCCCCCCCCCCCCCCACAGTACTCAAAGTTTAAAAACTATTTTATTTCTATTTGTTGTTTTATCGTCACAATAAATAATCGATCATGAAGATTTCTCTTCTCACCCGAAATTGGCATTTGCCCTTTGCTCTGGAACACCCTCCTCCCCTCACCACTTAAAGAGTACTTGTATTTTTTTACGATTTCCACAATAGCTCTATCTCAAGAACTTAATGCATGAATTTTCATCGAACTTCAGATTCCGGTATACCTTGATAAATATTGATACTCTTTACTTTTTGGTGTAAATCACCTGACAAGTGTTGCTGCTATGCTGCGTTTTTTTACGATTTCTGCAATAGCTCTATCTCAAGAACTTCAGATTCGGGTATACCTTGATAAGAATTTGTGCTGATTATGTGTTGGTGTAAATTGCCCAACAGGTGGCACTGCTATGCAGGGTTGGGTTTCTTCCGGAAGAAACCAGTTTCTTCCAGGACAGTGGAAGAAACTGGAAAAAACCAGAAGAAACTGGAAGTAATGGAAAAAACTGGAAGAAATGGAAGCAACCAACAGAAAACAAAATATATGCTCAAAATTAAAGCATATTAACTATGTAAAAGAATTAAAGTATGATTATATGAGCCCTAAATTGGAAAATTTAATTAGTATTAAAAGTATTACTTTTGGAGAAATAAGTCATTTTTTTAATAACATACTTCAGGTTCAGCAAATATTTACAGGTGATGGATTTTACAACTTTAGAGGTAGAGGGATTTTTTTCTTTTATTAATTATGCCAGTTATGTAAAAAGAAAAAAAATTACCAACAAAATGTTTATTTTTCATATGAAAATACATTATTTTCTTTTAAAAATGCATTATTTTAAACTGCACAACACAGAAAATAAACAAATTTGTAATTATTTATACTAGCATCTAGCATGCATATCTCAATACTGATTTTAAAAGACTAATTAAAATTAAATTAAAGTTCTTAAAATATCTATGGGTATGGCGAAATGGTTTTAAACTCTCCTAAAGTTTTCTGTAGGACTTGAAAGAATTTTTTTCATCTTTTGCATTCATCCATTCTAAGTTGAGAAACTGATTGCAGCATCCTACTGCTAAAAGACTTTTTGTTATACTATGCTGCATTGTAGTAAGGAAAGTGAGGATTTTAATGAATTTTTTTTAATACAGTAATTATTGTACTATATTATTTACCTTAATAAAATGGGTGTAAATTAAAAGCACTTCTCCATGTCATTTTTATTTCAACGAGTTTCATTCTATTATTGGTGAATGATCTGCTTACTATTTACTACTAGTTTCAAAAGTTTAATTAAAGAATATGCTTGTTAAATTGAAATGGATGACATTTGATTTCGCGCATTTTGGATAAAATTTCTTTTCTTCAGCCAATTTTTGAAGATCTGACAGGCATCGTGGCTAAAAAACTGATGTAATTATTAATTTAGCGTATATAATTAGTTAAATTTATATAGGTCTGATGGAATTAATTTACTTAAGGTTGTAGGAAGAAGACATTTATTCTACCTTACAAAGTTGAAAGTTATATGGTAAATTCTTAAAGAATAAGTTTCTTCCACTTGGAAGAAACCTATTTCTTCCGGCCGGTTTTTTCCTTGTTTTTTCCGCAGTTTTTTCCACTGTGGAAGAAACTTGCCAACCCTGCTGCTATGCCGAATTTTTCCAAGATTTTCGCAATAGCTGTATCTGAAAAAGTATTGCACAAATTTTTATCAAACTTCAGATTCAGTTAGACGTTGACATAAGTTGTTGCTGATTAGGTTTTGGTGTAAATCACCCAACAGGTGACGCTGTCATGCTGCATTTTGAAGGATTTACATGATTTTAGAAATAGTCATACCTCGGAATTTCACATCTTTAGAATCATCATGATGGGCATAGATTGTCATTTAATTTTGGCACTCTGATAGCGAATTTTGAAGTATTAACATGTATGAAATAGAAGAAAGTTTTGAGATTGCCACATCTGACTAGTTTTGTCTTCTGCTATATGTGTTATTTTAAAGTTGTCTAAATTTCTACTGTCACATGCTGAAATTCCCCCTTCCTGTCCATTTGAATGTTTAAAGCTTGTATTTACAAAAATGAAACTTTATTAAAAAATGCATAGTGTAATGGGTAATATATTTAAAGATCATTACACTGTGTGACAGCACTAAACGGCTGTCCCTCATTTTTCCATGATTAGCTGCTGTCAGAGATTTTCCTGTCATTCTCTGTGGTTAGTTTTTCCTGCGGAGTTGTCTATGAGACGCAGAAGGTGCAGGTCGTGAAGATGTATCTGTGTCAATAGTTTTTCCGTGGATTTCTTTTGTCATTCCTAATTTTGTAAATACGTACATCCATTGTGTAAATAGAAATGTGTCGTGTACTACAGAAGTTTCATTAAATGTTCTTTTCTACTAAAATCTTATAGTGGCATATCTAATTGGAGCAATGTGTCAATTGTTTAAAATTGTGGCACCTACTTAGAAAAAGTGGCTGCTATAATAGTATAGTTTATTGGTTTATTTAATTTGTAGGTCCTTATATTTTTTTTGTTCTGGTCCTTGTGAAAGTCCTTGATTTTTATTTAAAGGAAAAGTGTACGAACCCTGTTCTACCTCCAGAGAAGAAAACATATTGGGGGGGAGGCCTCCCCAATCATGGAATTACCTTATCTCCCACTGCACTTCGCTTTCTCACACAGTCATTCAGTAGAGATAACAAAGAACTTCTTTTGTTCCTTTATCTATTTTTGTTTGGTGACCATATTCTCGTTTACAAAAGAAGTACTGGTATGTTGTTTATACAATAGATCTTTTCATACAATAAGATGTGAATATAATAACTCATTTCAAACTTCAAGTTAAGAAAAATGTTTCTCTAACCCAATTATGTAGAACGTGATTCACATATAAAATACAATAATTAAAATAATATTAATTAACAGTAATCTTAATTAGTCACATTCTCATTAACCTCAGAAACCTGACAATGACGAATGGTAGGAACATTTACAATAAAAAATATTTGTTAGCATTTTATTTTGGTACAAATGGGTCAAATTTTGTATTAAAAAATAAGGGGAATTGAATAGTGCTGTTAAAATAAAATAAAAAGTAGTTTAAATGATTATTATTATTGATTTTGATTTTAAATTATTTATTTTATGATGAAAATTATTTATTTACTTAGGTTAAGAATCAAAAGATCACTATTTTAAAAATTTTATTTTAATTTTCAAATTTAAAAGATCACTGAAACTAATAAATTTAGATTTGAATATTTAATTGAGATCGTTAGAATTAATTATGGTGATTGTTAAAATTGAGATTTTAATTAGGAAGTTACTAAAAAAATTGGACCTATAAAAAAAAGATATGTTTTATTATTTTATAACAAATGTCTTGCTAATTAAAATATCATAAATCTTAATATTCTATATATCAGGCTTCATGTTTGCTCATATTTTACTAATACATCCCAGAGAGTTTATGAAATGTGACTAATAAATTTTACAACAATAAGTGAATGACTAACTTGAAAATTGCATCCTCTCCTCAATAACAATAATAAATAAAATGCTCTTTCGTAAATATTTCAATGTTATTGTCCACTGTCCACTCTCCAAATCCCATTCCTGTAATCGCTGTTTTTTACCAGCTGTATAATTATTCCTTACTCATTTTGTTATTCTTTATAATGTCCACATATGCACAAATCAATTCTGATTTACTTGACATTAAAATTGTATTAATTACACCAGTTCCTGTGTACTTAGAAGCTAATTAATGCTGCATTTTAACAAATAACAATTGACACTATCTACATGTAGCATTAGTAAACATTATCATGGGACAAAATTGATATTACCGAACACATTTTACATTTTTAACTTCAAATGAAAATCAAAACCATTATGTAATCATGGAAGGGAAAGACATAAATATTTATTACTTTATCTACCTATAAATATAAAGTAATAAAAGCAGCTGAATTTGCAATGTTAGAATGTTTTGTTTGAAAAAGTCTTCCTAAAATTTAAACACAATCTATATTTATAAAGAATAAACTTTGTTTTAATTTATATATATATTTTTTAATTAATCCTTGACAGCTTACCTTTCATAGCTTGATGTAAAAACTTATTTGTGCCTTTAAGTATGTATGACAAAGCTGTTCATCAGTTTTCCGTCAAAAAGACATAAAAGGTTCATGAAAAAGGAACGAAACTGGTATTTCAGTTTTTTTTTCATGATAATAATTGTTTTTATTATTTATGGCAGCTATTTATGGTAGCTATTAATGAAAGCCTCTTTGGGTCGATCTAGACAAAATTTGGGGCTTTTTTAGGGCCCTTCACAAAAATACAATTAATAAAATAGGCCCCTTCACAAAAATAAATTTAATAAATTGGGCCCCTACGCAAAAATGAATTTAATAAAATGGGCCCCTTCACAAGATTCCTTTTAACAAAACAGGCTCCTGCATAAAATTCCTTTTCATAAAAACTGTTTTAAAATATGTAATTTTGTAAATAAAACCAATTGTTCACCAAGAACAAAAACTTTAGCAAGAGGATTTGAAGAAGATTTTGTTAATGAATGCTTCGTTCGAATTTGAGTAACTGTATTTACAAAAGGTTATTTTTCACAAAAATATAATAAAATTCACAAAAATAACTTTTACTTTTTACAAAATGGGCCCCAAGAATAAAAACCTACATTGACCCCTGGTCTCCAATTGGAACATCCAATAATATGTTTGCAACATAACTAGATGTACGATTTTTTTATTTGTTTGTTAAAACTTATAATTTTTCCCAATTGTCTTTTTTTTTTTTTAAACTGGCATACAATTTTATTACAAGTGAATTAGTTTGTCTTATAAAGTTTTAAGCGAAATGCATACCCTGTTATATATATAGTATTTATAGATATTTATAATGTAGAAACTTTTAAGATGATTTTGATTTTACTGATTTGTAACAACTCTTTTTTTTTTTTTATTAAAAAAGAATCCACTTTGTGAGGATTGTTTTTTAACCCATAACTTGCTTACAGTTATGGAAAAATTTAAATGCAGAAAGTGGTAGCTGTATCTTTTTGTTTATTTCATACTAGTTGTCATATTTTAGCAAAAATGGTTTGGCACAACAAAGTATTAATTTGACATTTCTCTATTGCCATTCATATTCATTTTGACTTCACTTTCATACCCCTTGGGCAAACAAAGGGCCATCAAAATGACATTATACACATGGGGAGGGGCTTGGATCCTAGCGCGACCTGTCCTGGCCTGCACCAGTTTTAATTCACGACACTTGGGCTGGGTCAGGTCTTCACGCTTTCAGAGCCGTGCCATGCTTTTTTCTGCAGGTACAGACTGAGTCAGGCCTCTTTTTCTACCAGGTCGAGCCTGGCCTAGACTTTATTCTTACTAGAGATCTGCACAGGCCAAAATTTCCAGGCCCAAGCTCTGTCCGGTATAAAAGCTAAACTTTCAGTACGGGTTCTACCAAACCCTGTATGAAAACGATTATTGGCTTGGCGCGTGCAGACCTCTAAATTCTTTCCCCCAAGCCCAGATTGGGCTGGAGTCTTATTTATTTTTGTAAAAATTATAGTGATGTTGTACATTTGTTTAACAAAATCTTTAAAAAGTTAATTTTGTTTAATAAATTAAGGGGATAATTTTGTAAAGTCTAGTTATTTTCGTTAGACTTTTAAAATTATGATTTTCTTTTACATCTGTTTCTTTCATTCTAAACTACATGGATTTTCTTACT